>JAJPUD010000373.1:316082-379458 GCA_023553655.1 Myrmecobius fasciatus | reverse complement strand
TTGTCTCATATTTATAAGAATTCAAGCCATTCTCCAATTGATAAATGGTCAAAGGATATGAACAGACAATTTTCAGCTGATGAAATTAAAACTATTTGTAGTCATATGAAAAGGTGCTCCAAATCACTATTGATCAGAGAAATGCAAATTAAGACAACTCTGAGGTACCACTACACACCTGTCAGATTAGCTAAGATGACAGGAAAAGATAATGATGAATGTTGGAGGGGATGTGGGAAAACTGGGACACTAATACATTGTTGGTGGAACTGTGAACGGATCCAACCATTCTGGAGAGCAATTTGGAGCTATGCTCAAAAAGTTATCAAACTGTGCATACCCTTTGACCCAGCAGCATTTCTATTGGGCCTATATCCCAAAGAGATCTTAGAGGAGGGAAAGAGACCCACATGTGCAAGAATGTTTGTAGCAGCCCTTTTTGTAGTGGCTAGAAACTGGAAACTGAATGGATGCCCATCAATTGGAGAGTAGCTGAATAAATTATGGTATATGAATGTTATGGAATATTATTGTTCTGTAAGAAACGACCAGCAGGATGATTTCAGAGAGGCCTGGAGAGACTTACATGAACTGATGCTAAGTGAAATGAGCAGAACCAGGAGATCATTATACATGTCAACAACAAGACTATTTGATGATCAATTCTGATCGACATGGTTCTCTTCATCAATGAGATATTTCAAACCAGTTCCAATTGTTCAGTGAAGAAAACCATATACACCCAGAGAGAGGGATATGAAATATGGACCACAACGTAACATTTTCATGATCTCTATTGATGTTTGCTTGCATTGTGTTGCCTTTCTCTGGTTTTCTTTTTTTTCTTGTAGATAGGATTTTTCGTACACAACTTGTCAATATTATTACATTATTAACATGTAGTGGACTTCCTGCCATCTAGGGGAGGGGAGGGGACTGGGGGTAAAAATTGTAATGGAGAGCTTTGTAAAGAGCAATGCTGGGGAACTACCCATACATATGTTATACAAATAAAAAGCTTTAATAAAAAAACAAACAAAAAAACCCCAACATAACATTTTCATGCTCTCTATCGATGTTTGCTTGCATTGTGTTTCCTTTCTCTGATTTTTCTTTCTTGTAGATACGATTTTTCTTGCACAAAAATGATAAGTGTGGAAATATGTATACATATATTTGATTTGTCAAGTATTTTAACATAATTAACATGTAGTGGATATCCTGCCATCTAGGGGAGGAGTGGGGAGTAGGGGGGAAAATTTGTAACAGAAAGCTTTGTAAGGGTTAATGTTGAAGAATTACCCATACATATGTTTTGCAAATAAAAAGTTTTAATAAAAAAAAAAAAGAAAATCCTACTGGAAAAGGTTAACTTTAGGTTTTATCATTATTGCCAATATTTCATTATCATAGAAATATATGATAAAATATCCTACAAATATAGGAGGTTATCTATCCCAACTTTATTTTAGTGATGAAGAAACTGTGGACCAGAAAGAGTAAATTACTTGTCTGAATTTAACAAGGTTTACACTCTAAATTTAACCAAGTTTGCTTCTGAAATGTATTAGATTTCTGTATCAGAAAATTGATGAATTCTAATAAGTAAAGCAAAATATACAATTGTATTTAAAAATAATTAGAAAATATAAACATATATAACATGATACCAAATTATCAGTCAACATCATCTTTAGACATTATCATATTTTATAGTTTAGAATAAAAAAATAGCTAGCAAGGGATTTCATTTGAACTAAAATAATAAGATCCACAACTTTCTAAAATGGAATTTTATTAGTTGTATTACTTTCTATTACAATTTCTACTTTTTATCTGAATTTTATATGCCACTCAAAAATCAGGATGTGATGTCATACATTGTTAAAATAATAGTTAAAGGACTGCATAATTAATGTTCTTAATTCAACTCTATGACAAAAATAGAAAACATGAGCAAACATAATATATGTACCTAATGAATTACCTACTACAACAATGCAAGGAAAAGCTGTGCACTGGCTTACAACAACTATTTTCCTGGCAAAGTAGTCTGTTCAGAGCTTATTCCCTAAAAAATAAATAGGACTCAAGGTTTTTCAGTTGTTTATTGTTGCTTTCTTTTAGCATATAATTGAATCATTTCAAAGCCAAGGCAAATGTGTATGAGCTAAATCAATACCATTTCTTCTAGTATTTTTCACTTGTTTGAACAGAATACATCACCTGTAAAGTGGAGACTAGAATGTCGGAGTATGTGAAAGGGTAGACATGAATACAGTTCTTTACTTGGAGTCAAGAAGACCTGGGTTTAAAAAAATCCTATTCTGGTGGCAGCTAGTTGGGGTAGTGGATAGAGCACCAGCCCTGAAGTCAGGAGGACCTGAGTTCAAATCCAGTCTCAGACACTTAACACTTCCTAGCTGTGTGACTCTGGGCAAGTCACTTAACCCCAATTGCCTCAGCCAAAAAAAACCAAACAAACAAAACAAAACCAACCCACTCTGATGGAAGTTATGTGGCATTGGACATATCAGCCTTAGTTCCCTTATCTATCTATACACACACACATACATAAGAAAAAGACTAAACAATACCTATAGTATCTAACCTCACAAGATTGTCATATAGCTCAAATGCTTTACAAACTTGGAAGGTGGAAGTGATTTATTTCTATGAAATATTATCAGTATACTTTATTTTATTTTTACCCTTCTTGTTTAAATGAATTCTTTAAAAAAATTTTTTTTTAAATGAAACAAAGTCTACTCTTAAGGAGCTTACTTTTACATTCTAACCAAATAAAAGAAATTAGAGTTCAAAGACCTGATTGAATCTTTTGGGCTTTTGAAGAAAATGCTTGCCTCAGATCCAAGAAACTTGGAAAGATGCTTACAGACTCTTCAGCATTCATGTTATGTCTCCAGGCACTTTGCAGGAATATGGAGGTAATCAGATGATATCATAATATAGGAAAAGGAGAGAACAGCTTACAAATGCTGACTTCAGCATTTGCAAGAATACTTACAGGTGGATTTGAGCAAAGAAGGAGTATAAGTACCCACAAAGTACTTGACATTAGCTATGTAAGACTACTGGTGGTATTGAAAGTGGTCCACCAAATTTTTGTTGAGCAGAATGAGGAGCAAGCAGATCTCTTAGAGAGAAATATAGTATCAGCAAGAAAAGAGACCCAGTAGAGTACCTAAGGAGGTGGGAGACCAATCAGGATGGGAAAGACCAGTTACAAGAGCAATTGCACCTAGACTTAAGTAGCAAAGAATAGCTTGATCCAGCTCATCAAGGTCTTCCTTGGATCTCAAGTGTGTGATGGCAGTGAAGGTTTCAGGTTTCTTTTGGTTTTCCCCTCCATTCAGTAAAATAAGGATCCAGCATGCATGGTTTAATGATATTGCTATTATTAAAGAAATGGACAGATTGTTGTTGTGGTAACAGATGTTGCATTTATTGCAATAGAGTGGAAACAGAAGAAGATTGGAGTTGGAAAAGATATGTTGATATTATGTCTCAAGTTTTGTTGTAATTATTGTAAAGTCTGTACTAAGTAGCTCTTCCCTAAGAGAGGGACATATAACTAAGTCAGAACCCTAATGCCTGAAGGAAAGTTTGCAAAGAGAGAGAAGCCCAGGAAAGATCAAGGAAAGCTCTTCATTTTTAAAAAATGCATCCTTATTTTTAAAGAATTATTTTTTACATCTAAGTAATTTTACTAAAATGTGCCTCTCCTAAAATAGAATGCTAATTTATGACATCACTTTTTTACTGAGGAAAGAGAAGTATGTTTGTCATGTTTTCTGGAACCAAGATTAGATCTAATTATTAATGCATATCTATTATTGCAGTTCCTGCATTGCATTAAGCATAAAAAGGCTGGAAACAAGAACCTGGTAGAGGATTGGGGGGAACAATAGGAAGAGAAGAGTAGTTTGAAAAACAACCTGTGATAGGAATAGCATGGTAGATAGAAGTAGACAAGGAAAGGGTTTCCCTTTTGAAGCAAGAATATTTCTGGAATCAGAGCTAAAAATAAAGGAAGCATATTCTAGAGGAGCCAGAACTCCCACATCTTTGCACACTCAAAAGTTTTGTGAAGCTGTTGGATCAATTTAATCTGTCCCAGATTTGTGATCTGTTCAAAGAGAAAGAAGCATGAATTTATCAAAAACAGAAGTCACCCATAAGCTGCTAATTCACTGTTAGTGTTTCAGCGAATCAGTCCATTGATTTGGTATATCAATTTGGCATGTGCAAGAAAAATGAACAGTGTACCTGTACCTTTTGATTCAGAAAATCCTGCTTCTAGGTTTATACCTCAAGAAAATAAAAGACAAAAATAAAGATTAATGTATATTCAAATATTTATAGCAGCATTCATTATTATTTATTGTCTTTTTTTTTTTTTTTTGCTTTTTTGCTAAGGTAATCGGGGTTAAGTGACTTGCCTAGGGTCACACAGCTAAGAAGTGTTATATGTCTGAGCCCAAATTTGAACTCAGATCCTCCTGACTTCAGAGCTGGTGTTCTATCTATTGCACCACCTAGCTGTTCTTATCCTTCATTTTTGAAAAGGACCCTGACATCAAGGAGGAGATACCATGACATGCAAGAGAGGATTTAAGTGGATTTAAGTGAGGATGGGCTGTGCTATTACCCTCTTTGAGAGTCATCTGGGTCCAGTGGCAAGATCAGAATGGAGATGGTTATCCACATACCTAAATACTTATAGCAGCACTCTTTTTATTTATATTTATTTATTTTTATTAAAGCTTTTTATTTGCAAAACATATGTATGGGTAGTTCCTCAACATTGATCCTTACAAAGCTTTCCATTACATATTTTCCCCCCAGCCCCCTCCCCTCCCCTAGATGGCAGGAAGTCCACTACATGTTAATTATATTAAAATACTTGACAAGTCGAATATATGTGGAATATATTCCAATATATATACTTATCTTGCTGTTCAAGAACAATCGTATCTCCGTGAACAAAAAATATCTGAGAAAGGAAACCCAATGCAAGCAAACATCAATAGAGATCATGGAAATGATATGTTGTGGTCCAAATTTCATGTCCCTCTCTCTGGGTGTATATGGCTTTCTTCACTGAACAATTGGAAGTGGTTTGAGACATTTCATTGTTGCAGAGAGCCATGTCCATCAGAATTGATCATCATATAGTCTTGTTGTTGCCATGTATATTGATCTCCTGGTTCTGCTCTTTTCACTCAGCATCAGTTCATACAAGTCTCTCCAGGCCTTTCCAAAATCATCCTGCTGGTCGTTTTCTTACAGAACAATAATATTCCATAACATTCATATACCATAATTTATTCAGCCACTCTCCAATTGATGGGCATCCATTCAGTTTCCAGTTTCTAGCCACTACAAAGAGGGCTGCCACAAACATTCTTGCACATGTGGGTCCCTTTCCCTCCTCTAAGATCTCTTTGGGATATAAGCCCAATAGATACATGCAGCACTCTTTTTAAAAATAATACTAATAGCTTTCTATTTTTCAAAATACATGCAAAGATAGTTTTTAACATTCATGCTTGTAAAACTTTGTGTTCCAGATTTTTCTTCCTTCCTTCTACCTCTCTCCCCTATTCAGCAAATAATCCAATATACATGTGCAATTCTTCTATACACACCTCCACATTCATCATGCTGCATAAGAAAAATCAGATCAAAAAGAAAAAAAATGAGAAAGAAAAAAACAAGCAAGCAAGCAAACAACAACAAAGGTGAAAATACCCTGTTGTGTCCACATTCAGTCCCCATAGTCCTTTCTCTGGATGCAGATAGCTCTCCATCACATGTCTATTGGAATTGTCCTGAATCTCTTCATTGTTGAAAAGAGCCAAGTCCGTCACAGTTAATTGTCTCATAATCTTGTAGCTGTGTACAATTTTCTCCTGGTTCTGCCCATTTCACTCAGCATCAGTTCATACACGTCTCTCCAGGCCTCTCTGAAATCATCCTTCTGGTTGTTTCTTACAGAACAATAATATTCCATAACATTCATATACCATAATTTATTCAGCCATTCCCCAACTGATGGGCATCCACTCAGTTTCCAGTTCCTTGCCACTACAAAAAGGGCTGCCACAAACATTTTTGCACACGTGGGTCCTTTTCCTTCTTTTAGGATCTTTTTGGCACATAAGCCCAATAGAAACACTGCGGGGTCAAAGGGTACGCACACTTTTATAGCCCTTTGAGCATAGTTCCAAACTGCTCTCAAGAATGATTGGATCAGTTCACAACTTCACCAACAATGCATTAATGTTTCAGTTTTCCCACATCTCCTCCAACATTTATCATTATCTTTTTCTGTCATCTTAACCAATCTGAGAGTTGTGAAATGGTACCACAGAATTGTCTTAATTTGTATTTCTATAATCAATAGTGATTTACAGCATTTTTTTATATTAGAAATGGCTTTAACTTCTTCATCTGAAAATTGTCCATATCCTTTGACCACTTATCTTTTTTAAAAAACTTTGTCATTATTTTTAAAAAATTTATATAAAAATTAAAAAAAAAAAACAGAAAAGGAATACAAAAGAGAACATTGTCATGTGCCCAACAGAACATCAGGGAGAATTCAAATATATAACAACACATTACCATATCAAGAAAGTATATATATTAGTAGAAGAAATTATATTCATGAGTGTCCATCTTTTCTTTATTTGTAAATTATTCTTTTGTTCTCTGCTGCTCACCTTTTTTAACTTTATTCTTTTTCCCCCCTTTCATGCTTTCCAACCGAAGGAAGTTTTGTTAAAAAAGAATATATATATACATATGTAGATTTATATATACACATATGCACACACACATCCTCACATATATAGACACATATCTTTCCTATCCTTGCTGACTCTGCTTTAAATCTGCTCCTAATTTGTCTTGCTATTACTTAAACTCTCCCCATCCATGGATCCCTCTTTTGTCTTCTTCCTTCACTCTCTGCTTCCCAATCCTCCCATCTCTCCCCCTTATTTCTTTATAGATTTTTGGAGGGTGCTATACCCTTCATGGAATATATATGTAGTGTTACCTGTTGAACCCATTCCTGATATGAGTAGGTTTTTAGAACTATGAGCTCTCCTTCCCCCTCCGATGTTTCTGTGTCTATTCTTCCTTGGTACCTCATTTGTATAACATAATTACTATTTTTACCTTAACTCTGCCCCAATATTTCTTTTGAGCTGCCCTATTGTTAATGTCAATCTTAAACATGTTATTTATTTCCCTTGTAAAAAAATATAAACAATTTGTCCATGTTGAATTTCTTGAAATTGATTTTTGTTATTGGCTCTTATATGTTAAATTTTCTATTGAGTTCAGATTTGATTGGTAGAAAGTCCTGAAAATATGCAAGTTTATTGAATGTTCATATTTTTTCTCATTCAATATTATAGATAATTTTCTGGGATACGATATTTTTGGCCTAAGGCCTAGTTCTTTTGGTTGTTGGTAGATATGATGATTTGTAGTCTTTTATTGTGACTGCCATTAGGTCCTGTACAATTCTAATTGTAACTCTAGCATATTTGAATTGTTTATTTGTTCTTGTTTCTTGCAAAATTTTCTTTTTGATCTGGGGTTTTTGAAATTTGGTAATAATATTCCTATGTGTTTTCCACAAGGATCTCATTGAGGTGGTGATGGGTGGGTTTTTTTTATTTCTACTTTCTCCTTGTATTTTAGCATTCCAGGACAATTTCCTCTTTCTTTCTTCCTTTCTTTCTTCCTTCCTTCCTTCCTTTCTTCCTTCCTTTCTTTCCAATTGAGTTTAAGTGACTTGCCCAGGGTCACACAGCTAGGAAGTATTAAATGTCTGAGATTAGATTTCAACTCAGGTCTTCCTGATTTCAGGCCTGGTGTTCTATCCACTGTGCCACCTAGCTGCCCCTCACTGATGATTTCTTTTTTTTTTTTCATTCTCTCTGTCTCTCTATCTCTTTCTCTCTCTCCTCTTCCTCTTTCATTTTCTCTCATTCTCTCTATCTTACATTCTCTCTGTCTCTCTCATTGTCTCTGTATCTGTCACAATCTCTCTGTTTCTCTCTCTATATCTCTCTGGCTCTGTCTCATCTTTGTTTCTCTATCTCTCTGGCTCTGTCTCTTTGTCTCTGTCTCGCTCTGTCTCTCATTCTCTCTGTTTCTCTCTCGTCTCTTCCTCTTTCATTCTCTGTCTCTCTGTCTCTTTCTCTTCTCTTCCTCTTTCATTCTCTGTCTCTCTGTCTCTCTCTTTCTTTTCTCTTCCTCTTTCATTCTCTGTCTCTCTCATTCTCTGTCTTTGTCTCACAATCTCTCTGTCTCTGTCTCATTCTCTCTGTTTCTCTATCTCTCTGCCTCTGTCTCTGAGTGCAGATTCGAATTCAGGTCCTCCTGACTTCTGGTCAGGTGCTCTATCTACTGCTCATCTAGCTGCCCCAATCAAGAACTCTTAATTGGATTTTTAATGCAGCTAGTACACTATTCAGGAGTCCTGTGACTATTTGCCTTCTTCTTTAAGCACCAATGTACTTCAGGGAATCTTTCTCAAGAAGATCCAGTATCTGGAGCTCTAGAACTCAGAACATTTGTCATGAGGGAAATCTCAACATTAGTATTCCCCTGGAATCTTTCTCTGCTAAAGGAATGGATTCTGGAATCATGTTGTCTCAGAATCTGCAATCCTTACCATCCCCCACTGTGGTAGATGTAGTAGGTTGAAGTTTAGGAAGTGATATCCTTGTATTCCTTTTTCTGTATACAAACACATCTGTTTGTTTTTTTTTCCTCAACAAGGTCCCATTATTATTTTGATTTGGGAGGTAAGGGCAGGATTCTTTTCTCATCTGCCAAATTCTGGAAAAGATACAAAAGAAAAGATGAAAAGTAAGTTCCTAAGATCTAAAAATAAGTAAAAAGAGGGAAGGGAATAACTTTTATATGCCACAGGATATTGCTGATCAATCAAGCAATTATTGAGTTTTCTGTATACTATTGGTTGCCTTCACCCAAAGCTCATGCCCTATAATCTCTATCTAGTTTCTTAGGGGAACTCCCCAGTTTGGTCAGGGCATTTCATTATCCATTTCTTTTGCATCTATATGTTGTATATACTTACATATATAGATATTTTATTCAATCAATGGAATACAATCTTTTGAGAATATGAACTTTTTCATTTTTGTTTTGTAATCCCAGTACCTGACACATAGTTTATAAGTTATAAATACTTGTAGAGTTGAGCTGATTTGGGATTTGTGGTATCCAGTTGAGGGAAGAAAAATGGCAGTGGCTTAGATGCCAAGAAGTCATATCTGTGGTTCACTGGGTTTAAAAAAAAAAAAGTTATTTTTCAAGTGAAGAGTGGATGACAAAAAGTAGGTTCCAACATCCTGGGTTTTAATGTCTATTCTGAGTTAGGTTTAAAACTGGCCGAATCAGTGATTCAGGCCTAGGACTGAAATGAAACAAAACATTCATTGACTATATAACCTTTAACAAATGGAAGTTTATTCAACAATAACATGGAAAGGATATTTATTATAGTCTAGCAACAGCCTAAAAATCATATCAAAGACAAATAATTATTTTTATAAAGCTTTTTATTTTCAAAACACATCCAAAACTTTGTGTTCCAAATTTTTTTTCTTCCTCTCTTTCCTTCACCCTCTCCCCTAAATGGCAAGTAATCCAATATATGTCAATAATGTACAATTCTTCTATACATATTTCAACAATTATCATGCTGCACAAGAAAAATCAGATCAAAAAGTAAAAAAAAAGGAAAAAGAAAACAAAGAGCAAATGAACAACAACAACAACAACAAAATGAAAATACTATATGTTATGATCCACGGTCCCCTCTCTGGGTACAGATGGCTTTCTCCATCACAAGTCCATTGGAACTGGTCTGAATCATTTCACTGTTGAAAAGAGCCACGTCCATCAGAATTGTCGTTGCTGTGTACAATGTTCTCTTGGTTCTACTAAGCCAAATAATTATTAATAAATCTAATGATAAATTGTAGTAAATTACTTTTCCATCTTCAGAACTGCAAAAGCAATAGGAAAGGGGGTTACCAGCAAAAATTGCACAAACTAACTAGCTGGCAGTTCCACAATGTAAGCAAAGACAGATCAGAGATGCATATATCCTATAGGGCTTTGTCAGAAAACAGAAAGAATGCTGAGAGCTCATGAAGAAAGCCTCAAAGGAAGCCATGATGGGAAATAGCTGCCAGTATATATATGGCAGCCCTCAGACTGGAAGACTCCAGGTCTCCAATGCTCTAAACTTAGTTCTGAGGCCCTAAATAGGGGCCTAAAGTTCTAGACCTCAATAGGTCCCTAGATATAGGAAAGCTTAAAGCTAGGAAGTAGAGATCAATGAAGGAATGTGGAGGAGGACCCAGGTAGAGAACAAGCAGGGTAAGACTTCACCCAAAAAACAGAGCAGAAGTAGCTTGGCTCTAGCACAAAGTCCCAATTTAGGAACAGTCTAGAGAAATGAAAAGCAGAAGATACTAGTTTCTATAAATAACTATTGTATATCAAAAGATACTAAAAAACTCAACTTAAAAAAAAAAGTCAGGCCATAATTGCAAAACAAGACAGACACTTTCCAAAAGAATCAGACAAATATAGAGAAGAAATAAACAAGAGGAAAAAAATTAAATATAAGCTCTAAAGGAGAAAATTAGAAAGAGAATACATAATTTAGAAGAGAAAGTAAAAGCCTCATCCAAGTCCAAACAGCATTGATGACTCAAACAGCAAGATTCATTAGAACAAGATCAAAAGATTAAAAAAAAAAAGAAAAGAAAATGTACATTTCACATAAAAACCAATAAACCTGGAAAACAGATCAAGAAATAATTTTAAAATCATTGAAACTTTTAAAAAGCATAATTTAAGAAGTCCAGACACCTTATATATATAAAAGAAAGAAACTAATCAAAATGCCCAAATGTATTAGAAGTAGAAAACAAAATGAAAACAGGAACTATCCACTGATCACTTCCTGAAAGCAATATCAAAGAAAAAGTTCCAAAATTTCATAGCTAAAATCTGGAGTCCCCAAATCAGCAAATAAAAACTCTAAGTGAAAAAACAGGTCAAATAGCAGGGAATTGCTATTAAGATCACAGATCTGACAGCTTCAACCATGAATGAAAGGAGAGCTTGGAATACAATATTTCAAAAGACAAAAGATATTGATTTACAACAAAGAATAACTTACCCTGAAAAACTGAGAATAATCTTGCAGGGGAAAAATGTGTTTTCACAATAATTTATAACATTAAGTATTTCTGATGAAAAATCAACCAACCAAATAACAACAAAACCATCACCATAAAAAAAAAAAAAGAGGGCCATTGAAATATCTTTTAAAATGTATAGAAGAGAACAGAAAGAGATTTGGAAGGAAATTTGGCAAACCAGATAGTCTTGAAATTAATGTATAGAATGTGTTATATGTTCTTTTTAAAAGGTAGTAAGAAATAGGAACATAGTTTCATATTTAATCCTGTTTTTGCATTCTGATGGGTATGGAAATAATTATTTAGAAGAATTTTTAGGCTTGGAATTAAAATTTAATTAAAAAAAAAAAAAAGAATGGGGCAACTAAATGACACAGTGAATAGAACACTTGACTTGGAGTCAGGAGGACCTGAGTTCAGACACTTAACACTTCCTAGCTGTATGACTCTGGGCAAGTCACTTAATCCCAAATGCCCCCAAGAAAAAAAAAAAAAAGCAAAGAATATGTTGGGCATGTTGGCACACATGTGTGTGTACTACTATCAGAAGACTGAAGCTGGTGAATAAATGGAGCTGAATTATTCTGAGATGCAGTGGTGATTAGGCCCATCAAGTTAAATTCTATACAATCACTCATTAAGTCCTTAAAAATATGGGGAAGAGCACCAGCCCTGAAGTCAGGAGGACTTGAGTTCAAATATGGTCTCAGACACTCAAAACTTCCTAGCTGTATGACCCTGGGCAAGTCACTTAACCCCAATTGCCTCAGCAAAAAAAAAGAAAAAAGGGGAGTTCCCACTCCTGTGAGTGGGGGCCCATCAGCCTGCGTTATGAGGAATAAACTGATCCAGGTAAGAAATCAAATGGGTCAGAACTTCTGTAATATTCAGTAGTGGGTTCAGGTCTGTGAGTCTGGGTGAGATGGGAAGACCTAGTCTCAAAAAAATTTTTTTAATTAAAAAAAAAAAAAGATATTCAGCAAAAATACAGAGTTGGTTCCTTTGAACATAACTTCCCTCATTTCTACATTTGCTATGACAGCAAACTTGGTCAAAAGTATGTTGATTCATGTGACATTAGAAAGTCCATTAAGCCTGAGAAATGCCAACTATTTCTGGACTACTCATTTATACCTTAGACAGTACAGTCTTTGATATATCAATACCACTACTAGGTCTGTTTCCCAAGATGATTAGGAAAAAAGGAAAAGCATCAATGTGTTCTAAAATATTTATAACAGCTCTCATTGTGGTAGCAAAGAACTGGAAATTGAGGGGGTACCCATCAATTGGGGAATGGCTAAATAAGTTGTGGTAGCGTGGTAGATGATTGTAATAGAGTACTACTGTCCTGCAAGAAATGATGAGCAAAATGAGTAAGACCAAGAGAACATTGTATATAGTAAGACTTCTTAAACTTTACCCACTCAGTCCCTTTTTGCCTGAGAAATTTTTATATGACCCCAGGTATATAGGTATATAAAATACAAATCATACATTTACTGATTATGTCATAATTTCATGACCGTCAATTCAGTTATGAGGCCCAATATGGGATCATGAAGCACAGTTTAAGAAGCTGGGGTATAAGCACCAGCCCTGAAGTCAGGAGGACCTGAGTTCAAATCTGGTCTAAGGCACTTAACACTTCCTAGCTGTGTGACCCTGGGCAAGTCACTTAACCTCAGTTACCTGGGGGGGGGGGAAGAAGAAACTGGGGTATACAGTAACAGCAATATTGTTTTAAGAATAATTCTGAGTGACTAAGTCATTTTGACTGTTATAAACACCCAAATTAAATATAAAGAACATATGAATAAAGACATTATATGCATCCAGAGAAAGAGATGATAAACTGAAGTTTGTATGGAATGATTTTCCATATGTATATGATATTCACATATACATATTTATGTCTATTGATAGCCATCTCTAGGGTGGGGTGGGGAAGAAGAAAGAAAAAAAGGGAAAAAGAAAGTTACATGATAATTTACAAGTTGTATAAAATAGATTTGCAATTTCACATGCAATCATTTATTTCTTAAGTTCAGAGTAAAATAAAAAGAATAGAGAAATAGATAGCAGGTAAATTACATCACCAGTTCAAACTAGGATCTCTGGATCAATTAAGTCACAAGGATATCAATAAACTCAAGCAAAGTGAAATGTATGTATATAAAGTAATAGCAATATTCTGGGATGATCAGCTGTAAATGACTTTACTATTCTCAGCAGTGTAATCATCCTTGACTACTCAGAAGGGTTTATGATGAAAAATCTTATCCATACCGAGAGAAGTGATTTTGTCTGAATACAGATTGAAACATATTCTCTCTCCCTCCCTCCATCCTTCCTTCCTTTCCTTCATCTCTCTCTCTCTCTCTCTCTCTCCTTCCTCCCATCCTCCCTTCCTCTCTCTTTGTCTGTCTCTCTCTCTCTTTCTCTCAATTTTATTTTTCTTGAGTTTTTTTTCCCCCATGGGGGTAGGGGGGAGATCTATCTTTTCTTTTGCAACTTGACTTTTATGGATATATTTTGCATAACTTCACATGTGGTTTCTTAATGGGAGCTAGGGGCAGGGATAAGGAAGAGAATCTGGAACTCAAAAGTTTTAAAAACAAATGTAAAAAATTGTTTTAATTTTTAATTTTAATTTTATTGAGGAATTTAATTTTTTTAAATTTTATTTTATTTGCATAACATATGTGTGGGTAATTCTTCAACAATAACCCTTACATAGCTTTCCGTTACAAATTTTTCCCCCCAACTCCCCACCCCTCCCCTAGATGGCAGGATATCCACTATATGTTAATTATGTTAAAATATTGGCAAATCGAATATATGTATACATATTTCCAAACTTATCATTGTTGTGCAAGAAAAATCTTATCTACACAAACAATATATCAGATAAAGGAAACACAATGTAAGCAAACATCAATCAAGGAGTATGAGAATGTTATGTTGTGGTCCACATTTCGCATCCCTCTCTCTGGGTGTATATGGCTCTCTTCAGTGAACAATTGGAGGTGGTTTGAAACATTTCATTGTTGAAGAGAGCCATGTCCATCAGAATTGATCGTCATATAGTACTGTTGTTGCCGTGTATAATGATCTCCTGGTTCTGCTTATTTCACTCAGCATCAGTTCATGTAAGTCTCTCCAGGCCTCTCTGAAATCATCTTGCTGGTCATTTCTTACAGAACAATAATATTCCATAATATTCATATACCATAATTTATTCAGCCATTCTCCAATTGAAGGGCATCTATTCAATTTCCAGTTTCTAGCCACTACAAAAAGGGCTGCCACAAACATTCTTGCACATGTGGGGCCTTTTCCTTCCTTTATGATTTCTTTGGGATATAAGCCCAATAGAAATGCTGCTGGGTCAAAGGGTATGCACAGTTTGATAACTTTTTGAGCATAGCTCCAAATTGTTCTCCAGAATGGCTGTATCCGTTCACAGCTCCACCAACAATGCATCAGTGTCCCAGCCCTCCCACAACCCCTCCAACATTCATCATTAACTTTTCCTGTCATTTTAGCCAATCTGACAGGTGTGAAGTGGTACCTCAGGGTTGTCTTGATTTGCATTTCTCTGATCAACAGTGATTTGGAGCACCTTTTCATATGACTATAAATAGTTTTAATTTCATCCTCTGAAAATTGTCTGTTCATATCCTTCGACCATTTATTGATTGGAGAATGGCTTGAATTTTTATAAATATGAGACAATTCTCTATATATTTTAGAGATGAGACCTTTATCAGAACCCTTGAATGTAAAGATGATTTCCCAATTTATTACTTCCCTCCTAATCTTGTCTGCATTGATTTTGTTTGTACAAAAACTTTTTAACTTAATATAGTCAAAGTTATCTATCTGGTTTTCAATTAAGAGTTCCAGTTCTTCTTTGGACATAAATTTATTCCATCTCCATAGTTCTGAGAGGTAAACTATATTACATTCCTCTAATTTACTTATAGTATCACTCTTTATATCCAGATCATGAACCCATTTAGATCTTATCTTGGTATGTGGTGTTAGATGTGGGTCAAGCCCTAATTTCTTCCACACTAGTTGAGGAATTTAATTTTAATTTAATTGGGAAAAATATTAAATAAATAAAATTTTAAAAGGTTATAAGTATAGTTTTATTGCCTTTCAAGGAAAAAGCTAACTTTTGTAGCAGAGACCTTCTAGTCTCAAGCCATTTGTGATGAATTTGTCACTGTCTAATAGATTCTATTTCTACAGGTTTCAACTAGAATAATGATTGTTCCTACCCCACTGTCTGTCAGCAGTCTCCAAATTATGACTGTTTTGGTCTACCAAAACTAGCTTTCTTGACAATACATTCACACACAAAAATAGAACTAAATGTGAATAGGAAATTTAGATAGGGTACCATCCATTAAGTAGAACCAAATAAAGAAAGATGAATCGATTTATGTTGAAATTCAAGACTGGACTGAATTGGGGAAAGCAGTTTTGCTGCATTTTAAACAACTTCTGGGATATTGACTTTGGCTTTGGCAATATGCAGCTTCCATTTTAGTGTCCCATTGTCATCAGTGCCCTAGGTAAAGCAACAGAGTAAGCAGTATGACTTTTTCATAATTCTACCTTATTCTGGCACCCTTTCCTACTTGCCTCTTTTCCATATATCCTTCTTATCCTTTTCTTTCTTGCTCTAAAATTTTCTTTCCTTACTCCTATTCTAATAAAATTTCTAAACTTTTAAATGCTGGCATTTTTTTGGTTGTTGGATTAAATTCTTTTATTCTTTATTTATTGTGATTAGATACACTGATTCATATTTACAATGCTTTGCCAAGTTATTACTTAGACACAGGCAGAACACAAAACTAAGATGGCCAGTCAGTTTGCTTCCTAACATAGCATAATCCAGCTAACAAGGTCCCACTCCCTTGGCTCAGGGCCCTAAATGTACTCTCTGCACAATCCTTACTGGCAGGGGAAGTCTCTCTATCTCCTGGCTTTAGACCATCCTTTTCACAGGGGTGAGGGTTGGAAAAATCTCTCTGGCTTCAGGCAATGCCCTTCTCCTGAATTTCCTGTTAGTCTTTTAGTTCCTTTCCAGAATCTTGTAGAACAAGTTAAAAATTCATAGTAATAAATTTCCTGATTCTCCCAGTTGTGTGGGTTCCCATTTTGCCTACTGTTTCCCTCTCCACCAGAAATAACATTGTCTTCATTTTGTACATATTTATTTATATAACACCTTTATTCACTTGGATATTCCCCAAAGAACAGTTCTAGGATGCTGTGAACTGCAAATTGGTAGCAAAACTTTGGAGACCCAGATAACCAAGGATTTTCAAATAGTAGACAGCAAATAGAGCCCCCAAAGTGTGAGGAAGACAAGTCTCTAACATATCCCTTGATTTCCATTATTTGTCTAACTAGAGATGAGTAAGAGCAGATGACAGCTTTTCTTTCTGTGGTTGAGCTCAGATTTTATTTATTTCACTTCCAGTTTGTATATTCTTAAGCTTTCTTTAGTCTGTTCTGGTTTGTATAACTTCCTTGTTTTGAAGCCAATGTATAAATATGGAATAAAATTCCAATTTACCACATATTGCCCATAGGAGAGTTCATAGAACTCTAATGAGCAAGAGGGCAGAAGGGATGGATGTTTACTTCAGTGGACTCTAAGTAAAAGAAACCATCCAATAATTATCCAAAAACCATCCACATCTGGCTCAGAAAATATTATTTTCTACAAAGGGAATACTGTGAAGCATAATCCAATAATCTGGACTCAAAGTGAATCACTTTTCTCCAAATGATGGGAACCCACTCTGTTTCCAGTTCAGTTTGTTGCCATGGAATAAAAAAGTTGCACTTACTTTAATAGTGGGTTTTGTTTTTTGTTAATACATACTAACAAATAGTGAACCCTTCAAGGATAGATTACCAAGTGCCCCATGACATGTGGCTTCTCATTATCTTTGGGCACAGAAGAAATAAGGAAGCTGATGTTAAACAGAAGGATGACTCAGAGATAAATAAAGATGATGGTAGAATTGGGTTTATTGTATGTCTATTTGCTGTCAGTATGGCTTGGTTCCTCTAGAAATATGTTAGTTTATTGGTTAGTGAGCAAGGATCTTACATAATGAGTGATAGCAATTGTTTAATGCAGCCTTCATAGATGATCTAAAAACTGAAAGGATTTATTTACAATTTTAACAATGTTTTTTAAATTGTTTTTACAATATACACTATAAATATTATGTCATTTTATCTCCCCAACATCTCTGAGAGGTAGGTAATATTATTTTACCCAGTGTACAGACAAGGAAACTGAGGCTGATCGATGTTAAGTGACTTGCCCAGCAAAACTGCTAGTAAAATTTGAACTTGAACTCAGGTCTTCCTGATACCTAGTCCAACCCTCCATCTGCTGTAGCATTTAGCTGCCTCCTAATCATGAGGAGACTGAATAAACAGAAACTATGAGAGACATTTAGAGATGGAAAAACTAACACATGGCTAGGATGTATGTGGTTAGTTAGCTACCAAGTGTCAAAGATAAAATTTCACAAAATCACAGAATCATGGAATTTCAGAATTGAAAGAGACTTCAGCAAATATCCAGTCCAATTGGTCTCCCCCAAAAAAGATTCTCTACAACAATGAGCTAATTAAATTGTCCTTTAGTCTTTGCTTGAAAATCTGCAAAGAGGAAGAATTCAATATCTCTCAAGGAAGTGCAGTCCACCTTTGAAAAACTAATGGTGACAAATATTTTCCTAAGTTCTTCCTATGCTCCTATGCCCTTCAATTTGCCTCTGCAATTTCTATCCATGGACCTCAATTCAGCACATGAAGACAAAAGAGAGCAAAAAAAAAATTAAACTAATATGTATTTCTTATTCCTGAGCTCTTAAAACATTTGAACCCATTTTTCAAACAGAAAAAGGCTAATCCTCTCTTATGTTAAAGATTTTTTTGGGTTTTTTGCAAGACAGTTGGGGTTAAGTGACTTGCCCAGCATCACACAGCTAGAAATTGTGTATGCAGCTAGAAATTGTGTATGAAACCAGATTTGAATTCAGATCCTCTTGACTCTACCATCTAGCTGCCCTCTTATGGCAAAAATTTTAAAATATTCGAATATACCTGAGTCTTCTCTTCTCCATGCCCCAATACTTTGAATAGATCCTTATATGGCATGGACTCCAAGTTCTTCTAATACTAGGAGTTTTTCTCTGAACCTTCCTAATTTATCAATATCCTTCCTATACTCATGTTCAGAATTAGAGACAGTACTCCAAATGTAGTTTAACCAAAGCAAAGGGCATTTGAATTATCATTTCTTTCTTTATTTTAAATTTATTAATTAATATTTATTATTAATGAGATACACATCTCATTAGGATAGGTTTTTATTTTTATTTTTGCTCACAAAGCACACTGTTAACTAATACTGAGCCTTCACTAAAATCCTTAGATCTTTTTTCATTCAAAACTGTTGTCTAACCATACCTTACTTGTCTTGTGCTTTTAAAGTCAATTATTCCAATGTGAATGTAAATTTTTACATTTACAACTATTATATTTATCTTAATATATTCTGTCCAATATACAAGTCCATCAATACCTGTTTGCATCTTCAGTGTCATCCAGTGTGTTAGATATCACTCCTAGCTCTGTGTCATTAGCAGATTTGATTAATATGCCATCTGTGCCTTATTCAAGTCATCAATAAAAATATTAAACAATACAGAGCCAAACACAGGTCCACTGGCCTTTCTCAGAATTCTTTCTTGCATGTTGATGTGATTATTCTTTGAGTCTGGTCACTTAATCAGTTCTGAGTTCAGCTGATTGAACTATAATAATATAGTACCTTCTTCTCAAACTGTAGTTTAAGACCCCAAATGGGGTCTGGTAACTGAATGTGGGAGTCATGAAATTATCAGTAAATGTTTGACTTATATGCTTATTTTAGGTACCTTTATACCTGGGGTCATATAAGAATTTCTTGGGAAAAAGGGATCACAAATAGAAAAAGTTAAAGAATCCCTCACCAGCCCACATTTCTCCATCTGCTACACAAGAATATCATGAGATTCTTAATCAAAGGTTTGGCTAAAGTCTAAACTATCTATAGCATTCCTCTGATTGACCAGTTTAGATTTGACCTGTCAAAAAAGGGAATAAGGTAAGACTGGTCTGACCTATTCTTGGTGGAGCATTTCTGGCTCTTTGTGATGAATGCTTTCTTTTCTCTGTAATTACTAACCACCTCTTTAATAATATATTCTTAATTTCTCCCTCACCTTCCCTATAATCAAAGTCAAGTTCATTAGTCTAGTCTAAGGACTACTCTCTTTACTTTTGGAAAATCAGAGTAACATTTGCCTTTCTCCTGTCTTGTGGTACCCTACCCCTCCCGTTTTCCATGACCTTTCAAATAAGAGTGGTTCAGTACTTTCAGAACATGAGGGTATAGTTTATCTGAGCTAAATGATTTGAATTCACCAAAAAGAAGCTAGGTGCTCTCTTACCATCTTCCTTAGCTTGAATGTAAATTCCTTATCTACCATTTTGATTTGATCATTCTTTTCTATTCCACCAGATAAGGGTGGAGGAGAGATCATTCTTTCATTCTCTTTCCGGCTCAGTTTGCTTACAAGTGTAACTAATTGTCTTTTTGGGTCAACAAGTTGATATACTAGCGCTTGGACTTTCATCTGAGTCTTATCACCTCCAATTTGGACTGCTGTGAGTAAGTACTGCAAATTAATAATTAGTTTTCTATGGTCTTTGAACCTAGCTTGTAGCTCTGTATTGGGGCTGTTTTTTTTTTTTTTTTTTCTTTTTCTGAATTTGCCAAGTGTGCTGCCCTGATTCTCCCAGACCTGAATAGTTAGCTTTTAAAATTGGAGGGGAAGGGAGAGGCTTATTGGCTTATATATTCCTGTTTCCTTTTTGTGTAGAGAGGTAAACTACTAAACTAGGAATCAGGAAAAACCTGGATTTGGAATCTAAGACACTTACTAGCTTTATGATTCTGGGCACTTATCTTTCCTACCCTCAGTTTACATACCTATAAAATGGGGACAATAATAACACGTAGCTCTCAGATTTATTGTGAGGAACAAATGAGATAATGTTTGTAAATTGCTTTTTAAGCCTTGAAGATAAGCTATTAATATAATTATAGCATTAAAGATTTGTAAATCTGATAAATTTTATATTGAATCTAGTAGTGTGGGGCTATTTTTATATCTTGGGTTCTAAAACTGGATTACCTCTGGAATTAGAGAACATTTTACAATAGTAAAAAGATGATATAATACAACCTTCTAGGATAGGCCATTCTGTTTTACATAGCTGTGTTAGGAAATTTTTCCTTATGTAAAAGAGATGATAAACTCATTTCTTATAAGACTATTTTTAAGTAATGCTTTATATTTGTCAGGTTATTTTCACATTTCATAGAAATTACCAGTTATATTATGGAACCATACTTAAGTATTTTCAGAAATTTTGTGGACATCCAAACCCACCTTTCTAGGCCTCCTTACAGTGTCAAATATTTATTTAAACTCTGTTTCTAATGAGTCTCCATGCTAATTCCTGCCTTTCTTCCATTTCTGTGACAAAGATCAGAGCCTTGTTTTCATATACTGACCTATTTTTAATTATGTTGTGACGGCCAAAAGGACTTTGGCAAGGACTTTGTCTCATTTACTTACAAAGACACACACACACACAGACATCCTCTCACAGAACTCTTAGATTAATGAGCACTATATGAATTTTTTCCAGTAAATTCAGGTTATTTCTTTAGTGTTCATAGATCTCTGGAAAAATTTTTTTCTATATGGTTTCTAAATTGATGTTCTTCATATGTTACAATCTTACATGGTAAAAGATTTTTTTTTTTTTTTGCTGAGGCAATTGGGGTTAACTGACTTGCCCAGGGTCACACAGCCAGGAAGTGTTAAGTGTCTGAGGTCAAATTTGAACTTGGGTCCTGCTGACTTCAGGGCTGGTGCTCTAATCACTGCATCACGTAGCTGCCCCCTACAGAATAATTTTTGGAAAAAGGAAATTATTTTTGATAGTCTCTTGAGAAGATATAAACATCACAAATCTTAGCATTGAAAGGATCTCAGAAACCATCCTGTCCTAGTTTCACTTTAACAAGAATCCCCTCTACAGCATATATAATAAGTAGTCATGAAGACAGGTACAATGCTTTGTATAAATTTTCTCTTCTGTAGACAAAACACGTCTAATCCCTTCATCCTATCCTCATATAGCACAACTTTAAGGCTGCCCTCTTCTAAATGCTTTTCTTCATAATTTCTTTCCCACATTTAGAATTTCAAATCAAGAACTTAAACTCAACAATTTGTACATGTTAATATCTCTTTTACAAACCAAACAATTAAGATAAAGGTAACTTCAGTGACTGACAAGATTAGTTGTCTTTTTTCCTTCTTTCTTGAAGACAATTAGGCTTAGAATGAGTATAAATAGCAATTATTTTCTGTTCTGATCAGAAAGTCTGAGGATCTTTCCCTCCCAGATTAACTTTCTAAAATGGTAAATTGGGGTCAATATTAGAATCAGTCAGTGAGTAAGAAAGCCTGAGTTAGAGCCTGGATTTTCTGTCTATAAGAGCATATATTTCCTTTTTTTTTTCTTTTTAAAAATTTTTATTATTTTTTTATTAGAGCTTTTTATTTTCAAATCATATGCATGGATAATTTTTCAACATTGACCTTTGCAAAATTTTGTGTTTCAAATTTTCCCCTCCCTTTCCCCAACTCCCTCCCTAGATGGCAAGTAATCCAATACATGTTAAACATTAAAAAATATATATGGTAGGGGCTGCTAGGTGGCGCAGTGAATAGAGCAGCCCTGAAGTCAGGAAGACCTAAATTCAAATCTGGTCTCAGACACTTAACATTTCCTAGCTGTGTGACCCTGGGCAAGTCACTTAACCCCAATTGCCTCAGCAAAACAAACAAACAAAACAAAACAAACAAATATATATATATGTATATATGTTAAATCCAATATACATATTTATACAATTATAGTACTGCACAAGAAAAATCAAATGAAAAAGGAAAACAAAAACAAAAACAAAAAGAGTGAAAATGCTATGTATGTTGTGATCAAGAGCATATATTTCCCAAAGACTTAAATCTGGGCCATAACGTCGGCAGAAGTAACTAGGTAATGTGAGTCAGCTATGGCACATACTTTGTACTCTTTGTTTACACCCTCACCAAGTTTTTATAAACATAGTTTTGCATACAAGGTCATCAATCAATTAGGTGAATTTTTTTAACCTTTTGAAATACTTTATGAATTCCCTTGTAAAATGTTGCTTCTGCATAGACAAAGTGGAATGATGAATTGACACGTGCATTGCTGGTGTTTTTTTTTTTTGTTTTGTTTTGTTTTGTTTTTAAATTTTTATTTATGCAATTCTTTTCCCCCTGAGGCAATTAAGACTAAGTGGCTTGCCCAGGGTCACACAGTTAGGAAGTGTTAAGTGTCTGAGGTCAAATTTGAACTCCTGACTTCAGAACTGATGCTCTATCCACTGTGCCACCTTGCTGCCCCCCAATGTTCTTTTTAAAGAAACTGGAAGTATCTGGGATATGAGTGAACCATATGACTACTGAGAAATGGGGTCTTGGTTTATTCATTTGTTCTTTACTGTTCTAGGTTCAGAAGATATTGGGTGATATAAATAATTTAAGAAGTTGCCCACTTTCATTACAGCCAGGACTAACATTTCAAATAATCAAAGTAAGAAGTCGTCTCTAAATGGTACTCTTTGAAGTGATAGTGGACAGGAACCTTAATTACCTTCCTCCAAATGTCTTAATGTACTCATCCATTTCCATCTTTCCTCCTGTCTCAGAACTGCATTAATTCTACTCTCTGCCAACACCAACCTCTCTAGGGGCAGCTAAGTGGAATAATAGAGCTTTGGCAATTCAGTCAGAAAGACCTGAATTCAAAGAATTAAAATCTAGGCTCAGCTATATAACCCTAGGCAAGTAACTTAATCCTGATTCCCTTATGCAAAAAAATCCCCCCAAAATAAATAAACAAAACAAAACCTCTCTACCAGAGCCCTTAATGTTATTTATTTCCTTTCACCTTCTCTATTTGTTCCAGCAATTATTCCTTTTTTCTTCTATTTTCACTCTTCCTCTGATGGTTCCTTCCCTCTACCTACAAATGTCTTTAGACCTCCCCTATTACAATAAGACTTTCCTTTCACTCTGATAGTCCTTCAAAAAATCATTTTATGATTCTTTCCCCCTTCACTGCTAAACTCCTAGAAACAAATTACCTCCACTATCTCTACTCTTTTACCCATTTCTCATCTCCTAGAAATCTATCTTCTCTTTACCCATTCTGCTGAAACTGCTCATTATCAAATTCAAAGACCTTTTCCCCCTGCCCTCATTTTCTCTGATCTCTACAACATTTGATTATGTTAAATATCCTTTTCTTGATATTTGCATTCTATGATTACACATGACACTTCTGCTTTTCTAATCCCTTTCTTCCTTTTTCTTTTTGTGGGTTTCTTTTTGCTTTAGCCCTTAAATAGTGATATATCCCAACACAGGTTTTGCTTAAACCCTTCTTTTATTTCCACACTCTCTAGCCTGATGACCTAATCTCCCATGGTCTCAATTATCATCTATATGTATATCTCCCAAATATTTCTTTCCTTTTTTTTTTTTGCTTAATATATTTTAGTTTTTTCCCCTAATTACATGTAAAGATAGTTTTCACCATTCATCGTTGTGAGTTTTTGAGCTCCGAAATTTTCTTTTCCCTTCCTCATTCCTCCTCAAGACAGCAAGCAATCTGATATAGGTTATACATGTACAATCACGTTAAACATATTTCCATATTAGTCATGTTGTGAAAGAACACTCAGAACAAAAGGGAAAAATCACAAGAAAAAAAAGAAACCCTAAAAAAGTGAAAATAGTATGTTTCAATCTTCATTCAGAATCCACAGTTCTTTTTCTGGATAAGGTCAGCATTTTTCATCATGAGTCCCTTGGAACCAAAACTCTGTTGATCTCTTTTCTTTTAGCTGAGTTACCATGTTGTATTTCAAACTGACTGAAATATAGCTCCACCAAAAGTTCTGCTATTGCTTCAAATCAACATATCCATAAAGTGTTTTTTTTTTCCCCAGAATTGAGTTCACAAGAATTGAACTCATCGTCTTCATTCATCATTACTCCTAGCCCTTCCCTTCTTTCTTCTGCTTATTTTTCTTGATGATACTGGAATTTTCCCAAGTACCCAGGCTCAAAAAATTCAGACCATTTGATTCTACTTCTATGATTATTTGCATCCACCCATTTTTTTTATTCTTTGCGTGTATGTGTGTGTGTGTATATCTTTTAAAAAAATTAATAGTATTTTTATTTTTCCAAATACATGCAAAAATACTTTTCAACATTCAATTTTGCAAAACTTTGTGACCCAAATTTTTCTCCCTCTCCTTCCCCCCTCCAGAGCCTTCTTAAGACAGCAAGTGATCCAATATAGGTTAATCATGTGCAATTCTTCTAAATATATTTCCATAATTTATCATGTTGCACACACACACACACAATCAGATCAAAAAGGAAGGAAAAAAAAGAATAAACAAGCAAACAAATAACAAAAATTAAAAAAGGTGAAAATACTATGCTTTGATCCACATTCAGTCTCCATGGTTTTCTCTCTAGATGTGGATAATACTTTCCTTCCAAGTCTATTGGAATTGTCTTGAATCACCTCATTACTGAAAACAGTCAAGTCTATCACAGTTGATCATCACATAATCATGTTACCAAGGACAATGATCTATCTCTTGGTTCTGTTCACTTCACTTCCATCAGTTCATGGAAATCTTCCCGGATTTTTTTGAAATCAGCCTGCTCATCATTTCTTATAGAACAAAAATATCCCCTAACATTCATATACTATAATTTATTCAGTCATTCTCCAACTGATGGGCATCCAGTCAGTTTCCAGTTCCTTGCCACTACAAAAAGGGCTGCCACAAACTCATTCTTTTTATTCTTGCTGCTACTAAAATATCACTGGCCTTTATTACTTCTCATTTGGGTTTTTATAATAGTTTCCAATTGGTTATTCCCTTTTCAGACTTTCCTCAGTCCAATTCATCCTTCCCACTTCTATCCATGTAATCTTCCCTTATCAAAGCTTTGACTTTGTCACTGCTCAATCCCCAAATCAAGACATTCTCTTCCAACAGATCTAAGGAACCACTCATCAAATTGCAAAGCTTTTAATTATGACAGAATAGCAAAGTAAGTAACAGGGAAATAAACTTATAGAATTATTACCTACACTCATAGCCTCCACAAAAAGGGTAAAACCGCCCAAAGATTCCCTTGCTTGAGATGAGTAAGTACTCTAGACAGCTCACATGTGGCTGGACTGGGTAGTTTAAGAACAATTAATCCTTCCGTCTTCCAGAGACCAGTTCTCCCTCATCCCTTCTCTAAGCTCTCCTCTGATCTTTCTCCATTGAGTTTCTATTGCCACCTGCTGGAGAAGTCACAGCTTCTGCTGAGTTTGCTTCTTCAAAGGGGAATCCCTTTTTCAGAATGCCCCCAAATTCACAGGGACTTAACATCCTTTTAGCTTTTGGTAGTCAGACCCCAAAAGGGGCTCTTCAAACAACTGGCTAGGTTCCCCTTCACCCCTTTCTCTCTCAATTTCATTCATCCACTTATCCCTTCTCCTCAATGGAAAATGCTCAGACTTTTACCTCTCAGTTTAGATAAGTTGCATGACTTTGTCAAAGTTAATTCCTTTATCCTGCTTTTATAGCATGGCTTTTAGCATGAGTGTTATAATACTTACTTTAAAATTCACCAATAACTAATTTATTTATTTATTATAGTATTTTATTTTTGCAAACATATGCAAAGAGAGTTTTCAACATTAATTTCTGCAAGACTTCGTGTTCCAAAATTTTCTCCTTCCTCCCTTAACTCCTCCCTTTTCAAAACAGCAAGCAATTTGATACAGATTAAATACGTACAATTCATTTAAACATATTCCCACATTTGTCATGCTATGCAAGAAAAATCAGGCCAAAGGGGGGGAGGAACATAAGAAAAAATAAAGAAAAAGCAATGAGAAAGAAAAGAAAAAAATATGAAAATACTATGCTTTGATAGGGAGACATTCAGTATCCATAATTCTCTCCCTAGATGTGGATGACACTTTCCTTCCCAAACCTATTGAAATTGCCTTGAACCAACTGATTGTTGAAAAGAGCCAAGTCCATCACAGTTGATCATCTCATAATCTTGCTGCGTACAGTGATCTCCTGGTTCGGCTCACTTCACTCAGCAACAGTTCATGTCTTTCCAGATTTTTCTGAAATCATCTTGCTGATCATTTTTTATAGAACAATAAATCATATTCTGTGTCATAACTTATTCAGCTATTTCACAACTGATAGGCATCCACTCAATTTCCAGTTCCTTGCCACTGCTTTAAACATTCCTACACTTGTGGGTCCTTTTTCCTTCTTCTGTAATGTCTTTGGGATACAGACCCAGTAGAAACACTGCTGGGTCAAAGGGTACACACAATTTGGTATCCCTTTGAGCATAGTTCCAAATTGCTCTCCAGAATGGTTGGATCAGTTCACAAGTCCACCAACAATGTATTAGTGTCCCAGTTTTCCCACATCCCCTCCAACATTTATCATTATCTTTTCCTGTCATCTTAGACAATCTGAAAGATATGAAGTGGTACCTCAGAGTTTTCTTAATTTGCATTTCTCTAATCAAAAGTAATTTATAGCATTTTTTCATGAGTATAAATAGCTTTAATTTCTTCATCTGAAAACTGTCTGTTCTTATCCTTTGACCATTTATCAATTGGAGAATGACTTGTATTCTTACAAATTTAAGTCAATTCTCTGTACATTTTTGAAATGAGTCTTTATCAGAAACACCAAAAGCTGTTTCTCAGCTTTTTGCTTCCCTTCTAATCTTGGCTATATTAGTTTTGTTTGTACAAAATTTTTTATATTTAATATAATCTAAATTATTCATTTTGTATTTCATAATGTTTTTTAGTTCTTTTTTAGCCATAAATTCCTCCCTTCTCCAAAGATCTAACAGGTATTCTTCTAATTTGCTTATAGTATCATCCTTTATGTCTAAATCATGAATCCATTTTGACTTTATCTTAGTATAAGGTGTTAAGATGTTGGTCAGTACCTAGTTTCTGCCATACTATTTTCCAATTTTCCCATCAATTTTTTTTATCAAATAGTGAGTTCTTGTCCCAGAAGCTGGAGTCTTTGGGTTTATTAAACATTAGATTACTATAATCATTGACTATTGTGTACCTAACATTCCACTGATCTACTACTCTGTTTCTTAGCCAGTAGCAAATGGTTTTGATGGCCACTGCTTTATAATATACTTTTAGGTTTGGTATGGCTATGTCATCTTCCTTTGCATTTTTTTTTTCATTTGTTCTCTTGATATTCTTGAACTTTTGTTCTTTCAGATGAATTTTGTTATTATTTTTTCTAGGTTTATAAAGTAATTTTTTGGCAGTTTGATTGGTATAGCACAAAATAGGTAAATTTAAGTAGAATTGTCACTTTTATTATGTTAGCTTGGACTATCCATGATAACTGATATTTTTCCATTTGTTTAGATCTAACTCTTTTTGTGTTTTGTAATTGTGTTCATATAGTTCCTGGCTTTGTCTTGGCAGGTAGACTCCCAAATATTTTATATTGTCTACAGTTATTTTATTATTTATGTAATTATTTATTTTGCTGAGGCAATTGGGGTTAAGTGACTTGCCCAGGGACACACAGCTAAGGAGTATTGAGAGTCTGAGGCCAGATTTGAACTCAGGTTCTCCTGATTTCAGGGTTGATGCTCTATCCATTGCACCAACTAGCTGCCCCATCTAAAGTTATTTTAAATGGGATTTCTCATCAAAACTCATTTTGCAAGCCTTCTTGGGGGAAGGGAAGAGCTGGTAGTTTGTGTTTTGCACAGATATTATTATATATATGTCTACATGTAATATATTATTATACCAAAGTATCCATCTTAAAAAGTAAAATGCAGGTAAAAATATTTGTATTACTTGTCTCATAGGAAGTCATAAGTATTAAATATGATAACATAAAAACACTGAAATAGAAACTTAATATAAATATGAACAACTATTATCATTTTCTCCTTTTCTTTTAAAAATATTACTCTTCTATTTTGAACACAATGAACACACCAAAAAAAAAAAACAAGAGCATATCCATATATAAAGTAGAACAGGAAAAAAAAGTGATTTATATAGATATATGTAGATATAACCAGTGAAACTCAGAATGAAAAGATAAGAGAAATTCCATTAAAAATAGATGTTTAAAATATTTGGGGGTTTGTCTACCAAGTCATATGACTTGGCAGAAATAATATGAATACAACTACAGAACTCTCTTTATAGAAATAAAGGAAGACCTACATAGTTAGAGAGACATTAACTGATCATGGTTGGATTGTGCCAAAATAATAACAATAAAAATACTATCCAAATAATTTATTTAGTGTCATGCTAAGCTACCAAAAATTATATAACTAGAAAAAATAATAGCAAAATTAATCTGAAGGAACAAAAGGTAGAGAAAATGAAGGGAAGTAATTTTTTAAAAGTAGTAAAGAAGAGGGCCAACAGTACTAGATCTCAAACTATCTTCCAAACTATTTGATACTGATTTTTAAAAAGGCAATCAGTTAAATGACTAGGTATAAAACATACAGAAACAAGAGAAAATAGCAACATAGCATTTAATAAATTCAGTTACTCCATTTTCTAGGGTAAATAAACAAAAATTGTTGAAAATTGGAAATCTGCAAAAAATTAGCTTAAACCAACATCTCACACCATATGTCACAATAAGCTCCAAATGAATTTAGGACCTACATATAAAACATATAAGCAAACTAAAGTAAAGAAGGAAATACCTTTTGCATCTATCGATGGGGGTTCATTGTCAAACAAGGGTAGTAGAGGTCTGGTATATTACCAAACCACCTGAGATGGTACTCCAGGTACTCAGGGACACTAGAATTGCCATGATATATAGATGTAGAATTAAGTAGGTGTAGACATTCTATAACTAGTTCTAGTTGGCTGGTCACTTGGTTGAGAGGAATCTTTTTCTATTGGTTGTATAGTTAGAACTAAGGGTGTCTTCAAGTCCAGGAGCTTTGGCTAACTGCTTTAGCCACTTGTTGTCATTAGCCCTGCTCCAGTAGTATGACAGTATTTGGTAAAGAGGCCATGCTTTGATGGGAAGGACATCTGTCCTCAGAGAAATGGAGTCTACTGGACCTGTTTATTTGTTCTTTTTTTTGCTCTAAGATCAGGGAACTGGATCTCTAATCTGGGTCAGAGGTTGAGTTACTGGAATAAAAAAGGTCCTACCATGAAGATATTAAAGACAGATGGAAAGGACAAATGCAGTCATATGCATAGCAGCATTTTTAGTTCTAGCAAAGAACTGGAAATTGAAGGAGTATCTATCAATTTGAGATTGGTTGAACACATTTTTGGAAACTGAATGTAATAGAATATACTTGCTCTATAAGAAATGATGAAAGGGATTCATTATGGTATATGAATGTTATGGAATATTATTGTTCTGTGGGAAACGACCAGCAGGACAATTTCAGAGAGGCCTGGAGAGACTTGCATGAACTGATGCTGAGTGAAGTGAGCAGAACAAGGGAATCATCATACACAGCAACCAGACTATGTGATGATCAATTCTGATGGACATGGCTCTCTGCAACAATGAGGTGATTCAGGCCAGTTCTAATAGACTTGTGATGAAGAGAACCGTCTGCATCCAGAGAGAGAAATGTGGAGACTGAATGTGGATCAAAGCATAGAATTTTCACATTTTTTTGTTTGTGTTCTTTTTTGTGGTTCTTCTTTTCCCCTTTTGGTCTGATTTTTCTTTCACAGTATGAGAAATTTGGAAATTTGTTTAGAAGAATTGCACATGTTTAACCTATATTAGATTATTTGCTTTTTAGGTGAGGGAGGAGGTGGGGAGGAAGGAAGAAAAATATGGAATACAAGGTTTTGCAGGGGTGAATGTTGAAAACTATCTTTGAATGTATTTTGAAAAATAAAAAGCTATTACAAAAACAAACAAAAAGAAATATATTGGTAAAATGGTATAGTGCTTAGAATGTTGAACTGGTCAGCAAGACCTGCTTACTCATCTAGCTTCTCTTACATCCAAGTTGTGTGGCTATTAGCATGTTATTTAAATTCTCTGATTCAATGTTTCTTCATCTGAAAAATGAAAATAATAATGCTTACAGTACCTTCATCACAGGATCTTTCAAATTGTTGAGTCTTAAGTGAGGCAATCTATATAAAGTGCTATTTCTATTTAAAGGTCAGTTATTTCATGGAAAGAAGCCCAAATGATATTATCAGTCTAGATAACTACTGATGTCTGCAGAGTTCTCTATGGTTTCTCCCTTGAGAAAAAGTGTATAAATTGGTCTGGAGTCTACAAATAAACCAAACTCTTTTTGGTATTTATATGCAGGATACAAGCTCTAACAATTGTATTCTACTTGACATAAAGAAAACCATATTTCAATAATGTATGTTGAGGAAATGTTTCAGAGAAGCTTTTATTTTTTGTTATATATTCTTGTTATTCAGTTAAATTTCAGTTGAGTTCAACTCTTCATGATGCCATTGGGGTTTTCTTGGCAAAGATACTGGAATGGTTTGCCATTTCCTTCTGCAGCTTATTTTACAGATAAAGAAACTGAGGGAAACAGAGTTTGCCTAGGATCACACAGCTTTGAACTCTGGTCTTCTTGATTGCTAATACTCTCTTCATGGTGTCACCTAGCTGCCCAAACTTTTATTTAACACAGATTAATTCAGAAGAGGATTTCTCTAAATCTTGAATAACTTGATGAAGTATACCTGAGCTCTTGAGCTTATCTATTTAGTAGAACTAAAATAATATTAAAAATGGCTAACATCCAGAGTGCAGTGAAGCTGGATTGCACCTGTTGCAATGTTTTAAATCATTATTCATATCTGCAGTTTGCAGTTGCAAAATATAATTTCATGTAATGCCCAATATCATTATTGTTTTTACCTATTTTATAATGAGGAAATAGAGACTTAGAGAAAGTAAATGACCTGACAAAAACTAGTTCTCAGAACTTTTCAACTTGAAAAGATATGTGTCCTGGAACTGGAGCTAAATTATTTGAATTTTTTGAAGCCATCACCCACTAGTATTCTATAGTGGAAATGGAGGGGGAAATCCAAGAGGACTGGACATGAAACAATGTGTGTGTCATTGCAACAGGAGGTTTCTGTGGACCATGGGCAGCTTCTAGAAATCAGAATATCATAGATATAGCCCTTATTGTATAGGTAAACAGTGACTTTGTCATGTCACACAGGAATTATCCGAGGGGGTTGCTTGAACCCAGGTCAGGGGGGTTCCAGAGTCAGAGCTCTTGCCCCTGAACCTTATAACCTCCTAAGTGACCTTAGGGGTCAGCCTAGTTGAATCTCTCCCCAGGTTTTGTAATAATAGCAGTAATAATTCTAATAGTAATAATTATAATAATAAGATGTATATTTACTTATAGTCTTAAGGTTTACAAAGAACTTTCCTTATAACAACTATGACAGGAAAGTATGTTATGGATTATTATTTTCATTTCACATATAAGGAATTGAAGTTCTGAGAAGTTGCATCATCTAGGAAGTGTCTGAGTAAGATTGAAACCTAGGTTTTTGGATTCCAAAACCAGCTCTCTTTCCCCTATCTTATATTGCTTTTCACAACAATCTTGATAGTTATCTAAGTTCTGCTTGATTAAACTTAGTTGGGGATGGGAGGAGGATTGTCACAAGACAATCATTCCGCTGTTGGGTAGATATTTTTGTTATATATCCTTATATGGAGTTCAAATGTGTCTCTCTCCCTGCCTCCTCCAGCTTTGACTTCTATTTAGTCCAATTTTTGCTTTCTGGAACTATACAGAATGGATGTCTTCCTCTTTGTCCTTCCCCCTTCCCATGAAAATCATTCAAATTTTCTCATTTCTTCCCGAAAAAAGTACTAAACTGGGTAAACTTAGATAAATTAATTAGCCTGGGTGTAAAATGAAATTAAAAATGCTCTGATTTTCAATTTAGTCTCTGGAGGTCCCTTCCAGCTTTTTCCTCTCTACAACCATAACCACTGTTTTCTTGCCCTTTCCTTTTCTTCAACTTCACCTTCAGAAAAATCTTCTGGGAGGTTGTCTCCCTTCCCTTATCCCAGAATATTTGTTTCTCTTCAAATCAGGTCCATCTAATTTCTGATCATTTTTTTCAGGGAACCTCTAACGACAAAATTAGTCCTCTTTCCCCTAAAATACCAATTCTTTTTTTTTTTTTTTTGCTTTTTGCTGAGGCAATTGAGGTTAAGTGACTTGCCCAGGGTCACACAGCTAGGTAATGTTAAGTGTCTGAGACCAGATTTGAACTCAGGTCCTCCTGAATTCAGGGCTGGTGCTCTATCCACTGCGCCACCTAGCTGCCCCTAAAACACCAATTCTGCAATAAATACCCATAACAAATAGTAAAGAATCCCATTTATCCAAATGACAACAAAACAAAAATCAGAAAAATTACATAGGAGAATAAATTCCAGACAATAAAGTTAAGGAGATCTTCCATTGGAAGCAATATAACTCAGTCTACCCAAAAGAGAATCCTGATTCTCAGGCAAGGGGAAACTCCCTGTTGTCTCTAGTGTAGCAACCCTGAAATAAAGACACGATGGAGAATTTCAGCTCCTCTCATGTCTTTCCAGTCTTTTCCTTCAGCAACCTAAAATGAGCTTGACTTCTTCCATTTTCTCTCCTGAATCTGGAAACCAGAGGAGCCTGAAAAGATTCTGTGCTTGAAAAGATATTAAGCTTTGGATGGAAAAGGGGACTCACTTGAGGAGCCCCAAAAGAGACTGGCAAAGGATGGTGCTCTCTTGCCTCTCACCAACTTCACTCTGCCCCATATATAGGGCAGGATCTTTACCAATAAGGAGAGAGTCCTATACCCAATGGACTTTGAGACAGAAGTTACCAGTACCAAGCAGAACAATTGATTAACAATAACCAAAATTAAGTACATGAATTTATAAACATAATATCAGAGTGAGAGAGCAGAAGTAGACTAGACTGGGACACAACTGTTAAAGATTTAAGATTTTAAAATGCTATATAAGTGGAAACCTATTGTGCTAATATTATCCTAACCAATCATGTTCATTGATTGACTGAATTATTGATTGATGCCTTATTCAGTGTAGAGTCAATCAATAAACAATTTAAAAGTGCTACTGTGCTAAGCACTGGAGATACAAAGAAAGGCATAAAGCAAACCCCTTCCCTCAAGGAGCTCATATTCTAATGAGGGAGACAATATATAAAAAGAATCTGAAAAAGAGTGGAAAAGTTACCTGACATGAGGCAGAAGAGGAATAATAAAATCATGCATCTGGGTGACAAATAACCTGGGGAGGTGAGAGATTTTGAGTTGATTTCATTGCAGAATGATGAATATAGTTTTTATCAGCTGAAATGGCATTAAATATGCATTGCCAAATACTTGGCCAATGTACTCAAAGGATCCCCTTTGGAAAGGGGGTCAGCAGAATTCACGTAACTAGATTGAATTCTATTCAACAAGCATTAACAGGCATCTCCTATGTGCCATACTCTGTGGTAGGGTTAAGGAAACAAATTTCTTTTGCTAAAATGGCAAGACTTTTTCCTTGGAAAAACCAAACCTAAGCTTAAGAACTTTGATTGATGCAATAACCAATCATGATTCCTTGTTATTCATCTCCTGAAAGAGAAGTACAGAATGAGACATAGCCAATGTGAAAATTTGATTTGCTTGACTATGCATATTTATTTTTCTTTTCTTTCAACGTTGGGATAGGGAGGGGAGGGGTGGTAACTGGGTTTCCATCCTTAAAAGGAAAAGTTAGCTGTGTGAAGGAGTTTCAGTTTTATGTACAATCCTCTTTTATGTTCTACTTTGTATATAGAAATAATAATTTTATTTTAGTTTTAAGTTCAAAATAAATAGAAAATTTTTTTTTCAAAACCATATTCGAAAAGTACATTGTATCCAATGACCTTTAAATATGACAGAGTAGTAGTTAAGATTTTTCCTTCATTTCTCATGGGGAACTAAAGAGCAATCTATAAAAATGATAGCAAGAGGGAAAGTAATTTTTGTTAGATTCTTATTGTGATTTAACTAGGCTGAAATAATACATATTTACATACCACTCTAAAGTTTATAAATACTTTTTTTCATGGCAATCCTATAAGGTAGAACATATGAATATTAGTATTCCTTATTTTAGGTGAAAAACCTTAAATTAAGTGAATTGCTCAAGTTGATAGAGTAGTTAATAAGCTTCAGAGCTGGAGTCTAAATTAATGTCCTCTGACTCCAAACCTAGTAAAATATGCTGCTTCCAAGGATGTAGTAGGAAGTAGTATAGGAAAAGCAGATACAAGTAAGACTTCCTTTCTCTTTTTCTGTAATTAGAACACAGGCTTCATCTTACACAGACTTTTTTTTTTTCTTTTGCTAAGTGGAAAAACATTCCATATGTAGCTTTTGTCCTTTTTTTCTGATTTCCTGCCAGCTTTCAAAAAGGAAGATAGAAAAAGCATTTATTAAAGCACTTACTATGTGCAATGCGTTGTTCTTAGTGCTGGGGATAGAAATAGCAAAGACTCTGTTTTCAAGAGTTCCCATTATAATGGGGGAAGAGAACACAAGGAGACTTCAGCTGAAGTCAGACAGAAAGCTCCCTGATCTTTTGAGTACATTAGCAAAGTAGATGGTAATGCATCTTTAATGTCATTTCCACTGACAAAGCCATATCCATTTCTGATCTTGAACAATTTGACTGTGCCAAGGATTTTGGTGAAGAGAACTTTCTTTCCTGGGCTTTCAGTAGCTGTGGATATTCCACTGTAATATCTCAAGATTGGGGGTTGGTGGGGAGAGAAGGAAGAGCAACTCCCCAAAGACAAGAGTTACACAAAATATATGCAAAGATAAATACAGCAATTTCTGGAAAGGGACATGATAGGTCTCATAAAAAAATGACACAAGCTCAGCTTTGAAAGAATTTAGGAATTCCAGGCATGGGATAATTACACAAAAGCACAGAGATGGGAGACAAAATGTCAATAAGGGAACAGCAAATAAGTCATTTTGACAGTAGTTTGAATTTGTGAAGGAGAAAAATGTGAAGGATCCTGAAAAAATAGACTGCAAGCACATTGTGAAAGATCTGGAAAGTTAAGGAGATATTTTATCCTCTAGGCAAGAGGTATCCCTGGAGCTTTTGAACAGAAGAATAACAGGGCAAAGTGCTAAAGAAATAGTTTTTCTAGTTCTAATCACTATGTTTCTTAATGCAATCTAAGACTGTATTGGGGGGGGGGTTACCATATCATACTGCTGAACTCATATTTACAACTAAAACTCAGATTTTTTTCAAATAAACTAGTCCTTCTTCCACTTACATTTAGAGTTGATTTTTAAAATCCAAGCTTAAGATTTTAAATTTATCTCTATTGGGTCTCATTTTATTTGTTTCATCCCAAACTTCCAACCTATCAAGACATGTTGGATTCTAGCTCATGCGCATTTTTTAAAAAAAGATAGTTTAATGACCTAGGTTTTTTGTTTTTCTTAACATCACTTTCATATTGTACCTTGACCCCACTAGAGCAATGTCCTTTTGGTCTACTTCCATCCAGCATGAACACAAACAACCAACTACCACAGTCACTGTATAAATTGTTCTCCTGCATCTGCTTGTTTAACATCAGGTTTCTTGGGAATCTATCACTTTTGTTATTTCATAATGAAATATTATAATATTTAATAATTTAATAAATAACATAATAAAATATTACAGTAATATTCTTTTCCCATCTAATGGGCATTCTTTAATTTCTAGTTCTTTACTACAACAAAAAGTGCTGATGGAATATAGCTTCTAGAGGCAGCTAGATGGCACAGTGGATAGAGCCCCAGCCCTGAAGTCAGGAGGACCTGAGTTCAAATCTGATCTCAGACACTTAACACTTCCTAACTGTGTGACCCTGGGCAAGTCACTTAACCCCAATTGCCTCAACAACAACAAAAATAAGAATATAGTTTCTAGGTGAGACAGCAATAATTTTAAGGTCCCCTGACCTTAGGGTGCTTCTGTTTTAACAATCTGTCCGTGATTCTAATCTTCTGGCTTTGGAATCTGATCCTGAGGCCTTCTGGCCTAAGAATGCTATTGTTCTGTCAATGATTGTAAAACTTCTGGCCTAGGAATATGTCTTCCTTTAAACTTTAGGGAAGATATACTAGTGATCCTAAGACTCTAAACTTAGGATGCTGCTGTTCTAATCATCTGTCTGTCAATGATTCTAAAGTCTTCCAGCTTCAGGATAGTGCTAGGTCTGCTGGCCAATGATAACCAAATTCCTGAGACCACTCCTCAGTTCTGCCTGTAGGCATAAAATTAGCCTATCAATAACTTGAAGAACCGGACCAAAGTGTCTCCTTGCTTCTGGTTCCTTACTAAATTCTTCTGGACTTTAGCCTGCTTCAATTGCCATTACAATTACAATAAACTTTGCCCCTTGAGTTGGATATGGGTTCAATCCTGCAAATTCTTTTGAGACACCTTGCAACACTGCCTGTAACCCCCAACTTTTTGAGGTCTTCTCAACCTTAACAGTCCTACTGTGTATATTTTTGTAAATATATGTTTTCATTTTTGTTATTGACCTCTTGGGGTATGTGCCTGGCAGTGGAACCTCTGGGTCAAAGGATTTGGATATTTTAGTTACTTTTTTTGAATAGAATTCCAAATTGTTTTCCCCAATGGTTGTACTGATTCACAGTTTTAGCAATAATGCATTAATATATCCTGTCAATTTGCTAACTGCAAATGGAACTTCTGGATTATTTTGATTTGTGTTCAATTATTAGGGATTTGAATAATCTTGTGGGTTTTTTTTAATGAAAATGGATTGGAAATAGATTGGAGTATTTATTATATTCATTTTTGTGAATTCACTTTTGTCTTGAAGAGTTTATAATTTAGCCAGGAAACATATGTAGGTATAGACCTACCCTAAAAACCATAATAATTTTTCAGAGAGGTTGATGGCAGTCAAAAAATTAAAAAAAAAGAAAGAGAAAGAAAGATTCATGTACAAGGTGAGCTTAGATCTAAAACTAGAGATTTGAAGAAAATTAGAGATTCTATTATGAGGAGAGAATGAATTCCAGCTATGGGAGAGACCTTGTGCAAAAACTTTGATATGTAAAGTATGTCATGTTGTTTGTTTGTCCTTCTGTAGAGGGCCCTTATTGAATAAATTCATGTATAGGAAGAGCCCAGTCCAGATATTACTTGAGACCTGCTCTTTGTAAGGACGAACAATTCAAAACATTGGCTTATCATTTCCCTAACAATGAATGAAAGACTTATTCAAGTTAAATTTTGGATAATCTTGATGGAAAATGTATGTGACAAGAACTAGGCAACACAATTATGCTATTTACAACTCTGATAGATACAGTGGTATGATAATTTCTACTATTTATGACGGTTTTGATAAATACTTTGGTATTGATAAACATCACAACTATTTACAATTCTGTTAGTATTGATAAGCATGCTATTTGCAATTCTGTTTTGATAACTACCTTGATATTGATTAGTTAAAGTAGAAACTGAATTGTCAAAGTATGGTTTATACATTAACCCTGGAATGTAGCTGGTGTTAATGTAACACTAGTTTAAAGAGTATATAAACCCTGGCTCTCAGATTAATAAATAAAGTTTGCAAAGCATATCTTCCACCCAGCCTCAGATATTTAATTCAGATTCCACTGGAGTTGGACTCTTGAAAAGAACCATGAAATCAGGGAAGTAATGCCATGACATGTAAATGAATTGGATTTAAGAGAGGGAGGGTTATGAAAAGTCACCAGGCCTACTTGCTCCTCTGGAGCCATCTGGATCCAGTGGCAAGATATATAGATCAGGACAATTAGAGATGGCCCTGCTGTGCTATGTATAAGGAATAGTACAAAGGAAAGGAAGGAATATGTAATAAAGTTAGAAAGATAGTTTTGAAGCTTGATGAGTGAGGTTGTGAAGGAATTTAAATGCTAAATGAGGGAGTTTATAGTTGATCCCATAGAGGCAATAGAATATTATCAATAAATTGCCATTTATTGAATAGAGAAGTAACATGGACTGTCACCTTACATCACACAGATAATTCATTCTATGGGACTAGAGTTCAGGGGAGAGACAAAGGCTAGATAAACAGACCTGTGAGACATCAAAGTAGAGCTAATAATTGAACCTAGGTAAGCTGATGAGATTCATAAGAGAGTGAAGAGGGAGGAAAATAGAGAGTGGAGCCCTGGAGTTTGCCTGTAGTTAAAAATTGGGATATGGATGATAAACCAATCAAAGAAAATGGAAAAGGAACAATCAGAGAAGAAGACGAAGAAATAAAAAAGTACAGTGTCATTAACAAAAAACAAAGCAAACAAAAAACAACCCAAAAACAAAAACAAAAATGAAAAACATAGAAGAAAGGATACTGAGGAGCAGAAAATATTTGAATAGTGCCAAATACTACAAAAAGGTAAAGAATAAAGATTGTGAAAAGACCATCAAATTTAGCAAATTCAAGATCATTGGTAACTCTGGAAAGATATTTTAATTCAATGTTTAGCTAGAAGCTAAATTGCAATAGGTTGAAAAATAAAAAGAAGGGAAATAGAGACAATGAGTATAGATAGCTTTATCTCAGAGTTTATCCAAGAAAAAGAGAGATAAGATGATAACTTGAGAGGAGATGGATATTTGTTTTGTTTTGCTTTGTTTTGTTTTGTTTTTTAAGATGAGGATGATTTGTCAATATTAGGAGGTAACAGGGAAAAAGCCAGTAGAGAATGAGAGTTTAAAGATTCAAGAGAGGTGATAATGATGGGGGCAATCTGAGAAGGGAAAAAATAAAGAGAGCTTGATCTTGGTGAAGAGAAAGGCTAACTTCCTCAGAGACTAAAGAAGATGAAGGATGCTGTGAAGAGATTGTGAGAAGCAGAGAAAAGGATAAGAGGGAATTCATAGCTAATAGTCTTTTAACTTCTTTAAATCTATATTTTGCATCTATGAAATGAGGATAATAGTTATGTTAATGACACTGAATTGTAATAAGAAAAGTGATATGTAAAACAAATAATTATGAGGCATTTTGAGGTGTATTTTTTGACCATATAAGAATATATCCACCTGAGTTGTCTAAATGTGGCTTGAGGGAGAATCTGATAGATATGAACTTATGAAAGAAGAGATCCAATATAGCAGCTAAGAAGGAGGGACAGGCAAACCTCTGGAGCATCAGGAGGAATGGACACTTTTTCCTCCAGGAAGGTTCTGCACTAAAATGATTTCTATCTATCCTCCTAAGTATTGCTAGTCTATAGATATAATAGGTTCAAAACAAAAACTGCCTCCCTAGTTTCTTTTGATAAGGGATTGCCCCAAACTTCCACCACTTTGCCTTTTTTAACCAAACACAGGTCATGCAAAAGACCATCACAAATAGCCAGCAAACCTATTTCTATAAGCAAAAAAAAAAAAAAAAAAAAAGAAAGAAATTGTAGATTTCATAGATTAGAATATATAATAAAATACACAAAGTGAATTAAATTTTTAGATGGCAGTGAGAGTATCCAGTTGAACTAAGAAAAAGGTCCTCATCTTATCTGACAAGAATTTTCCCCAAACTAGGGATGCAAGCTAAAATTCAGGAATGGGTTGAGGAACCCATTTTCAAATTTGCAGCTTCCAAAACCTCTCTCTTTTCCTCTCTGTTCATGTGTCTGAAGTTGACCCTAAGAGGTCTCTCTCGAAGAATATTTTTTGTCTCCAAAGGTCTTGTACCAATTCTGTTACATATCATGACCAAACCCAACATTCTCTCTACCAATTTAGTGTCATACATATTAAACATATAAAATGCCTTAGGCTGATTTGAAGCCCATATTAAATGTTAATGAAACTTTATTGATATCTATTAAAATGAAGCATTAGTGAAGAAATGACAATATAGTCAACATAGATTTTACACGAGTAAGTTAAATGATCAGCATAAATAAAAGTCTTCCACTGGTCAGGACTTTTGTTAGTAAAAACATAGGCAACATATCTAAATCTATTTTCTGCCAAACTGTTTTCCAGTTTTCCCGGCAATTCTTGTCAAATAGGGCATTAGGCCTCCATCCAAGACCAAAACTCTTGGGGAAATTTTCTTTTTTAAAAAATTACTTTCCTTTAAACTCTGAATTTAATGAACACACATGTGATATTTCCAAATGTAACATCCCCCTTGAGGGGGGGCTCATTTGCCCAACTAATACTATCACCACTTGTAGAATATTCCCAGGGTACTAGTAATAATCCTGTAGCTGTTTTCTTAAACACTAGCTGATTAGACCCTATCAATATACTTTCATTGGTAAACTAGTGGATTAAGTTCTTTGCAAAGGCATTTACTTAACTGACATACCAGTAAGAGTAGTTACAAAGTAGTTCCAAATATCAGATATAGTCTCCCACAAGGGCACTCAGAATCCAGAAAGAAGAAAAAAAGTGAGAATAAAGTAGAAAATGCATGTGGCTTAGCAACTAATACTCTGGAACTCTAGGGTCTCAATATCCTGCCTCTTTCCAGAGTTTTCACGAAATTCCTAAGTATCCTCCACTATTCAGCTGGTCTGACTCTTCAAGGCATAGAGTCTCTGCTAGCTAGTAACTAGATTGCTTTTCCTATATATGGTGTCTTCCTTGGCCAGTTCAATCTGCTGCCCATTAATGTCAAGCCAAGTCAGCTGAGCATTTATAAAGCATTTATGATATGCTTGCCTGCATTGTGCTAAGCTCAGGACCTAAAGAAAGTCAGGAGGCAGAAATGGAAAGAGGAAATCCAGATATAGAAGACAATCAGGAAAGAACGCCTCAAATTGGGAGATGGAGTACCTTGTTTGAGGAATAACAAGGAGGAAATCATCCAGTTTGTTATGGGGTTGGCAGGATTATGGAGGTGAAGGATAATGATTGGTTACATTAAGGGAAGGGGTTTACACACACTAATTAATTTTTGTTTTGGAGAAATACTTTATGGATTTATGGAATCCAGCTGCATCCTATGGCTACTGACAGTGGACCAAGGATAGTACACTCATTAGTCCTAGGAATGAGATCAGACCATCTTTAATTGAACAAGGAAAAAGCAAAGCTTGTGGGCTCTCAAGATTAACATGCAAATGTTAGGGAGTTTCTCAGGAGATGAAATGAGGACACAAAATGATTTGCAGGTGGTTCTGAGATAACAATTCCCTTAGAATTAAGGTTTTTTTTTGTTTTTTTGTTTTTTTTTGAGAGTGTCTAAACTTAGCTCAGTTTTTCTTTAACTAAAAGTGATCAATAAGGAGAATAAACTTTGGAATCTAATTGAGAGAGACTAAATTCTGAGCTCATTAGCTTCTCAGAGACAAAGAATTGGCTTTGGTTTGTTACATACAATACAGAATAAGGTTACAGAATAGAATAAACTATAGAGAAAATATAAAATCCAGGATCAATATTTAATTTTTACACCTACTATGTGTCAGGTACTTTCCAAGCAGTGGAGAAACAAGGGCAAAAGAGTCCCTGCCCTGGAAGAACCCAAGATGTAAAAGGGAGAATACACACAAAGAAGCTGAAAAGGGAGAGGAAAAAAAAAAAGTAAGGGTAGATGGGGGAGAGGGAATGGAGTTCTGTTATCTGGTAGAGAATGATGAGTTGGATACCTCAGTACTCATCCTTTTATCTACTTTTTTTTGGGGGGGGTGTGAAGAGACAAGTGGGGTTAAGTGACTTGCCCAGAGTCACACAGCTAGGAAATATTAAGTGTCTGAGGTCAACTTTGAACTCATGTCCTCCTGAATTCAGGGCCAGACCTTTCCTTAAGTAAAAGATTTGTGATGGCTCACCAATGTCCATTCTCCATCTTCTTCAATCTAAAGGATAGAGTGGTCCCCAGGGCAGGGGCTACTAAGGAGATGAGAGTTTCAGATCTGATTCCATTTGATAGGAAGATAAGTTTCTGGAAACAATAATAAAAGTCCAGGAGAGTAGCCAGGTGGAAAATGATGAGGTGGATGACCTGGGACCCTATTTAATAAAGGATCTGGGAGGAAATTTTCCCAAGTTAACTTTCTCCCCCCCTCCATTCAGTACAGAGCTTTCTTCAGCTGGAGTGCCATTGAGGTCATTTAGCTGGAATGATACCTCCTAGCTTTTTCATAAATTCTAGTGCTAAGTAATATAGTAGCTAGATCTGGAGTCAGAAAGACCTGAACCCAAATCTGGCCTCAGATGGCACTAGCTGTGTGGTCTTAGACAAGACACTTCAGCTCTGTCTACCTCAGTTTCCTCAACTATAAAATGGGGATAATAGAAGCACTTATCTCTCAGGGTTTTTATGAATATCCAACAAGACAATATTTGGATAGGGCTTAGCCATAGTACCTGGCATATAGCAGACCTTATTAAATGCTTGAATTTTTCTCCTGCTGCTTTTATTAATAAAGGAAACTGCTTATATTCTTTACTTCCACACTCTATGTAGCCTCAGGTTGATTCCTTTATCTTTACCTGGGAGTGGGCAACTAGTACTTACCTCTGGAGCTCCCAAACTGAGGAGAATAGGAGTCAGACTTGGGAGATGTTTTAGTAGCTGCTGTGTTCTGAAGAAATGCAAAGCAGAAATAGGCAATCAAAAACTTGAATCTAGGCAAAAATCTGTACTTTTGGCCACATGCTTGTGGCTGCCATAGCCTTCTCTGGAGGGGAGATAAATATTTTTCCTCTAATCGATATAAATCCTCTCACACTTTTCTTGATACATTTCTTTAACTTCTCTCCCTCAATCTCCAAGCCCTCTGGACCTAGTCTGCTAACAAATCCAGTGTATTTTGACAAAGACCTGAGTCTAATGAACCTATTCGGCATATAAATTGGGGATCTGTACCTCCAAGTCCCATCTAGGGGATACCTATCACCTCAACCATTTGTGTCACCAGTCATTGGAATAGGTAACCCGTCACACATAAGGATGCATATCACAAAAGTCAGCAACAATAGAAATGCTAAAAAGAGCAGATATATGCATCTAGCAACAGATAACTAGGCCAAATATTCACTTATCTACTTATTTAGGATAATGATCATACATTTTCAGATGGAAAACTATAAGATCTTACATACTTGTATTGGGCTCATGGTTTCTACTGATCATTTCTCTGATTATAGAAACTTGCTATAAGAGGAAAAAGATGGGACATGATCAGATAGCATCAAAATTGGTCCTTCAGGCCTCTCTGCCTGAGAGCACACACATGACAGGATAAAACATTCTTAGCTCAGTAGGTAATTGTCACAGTTTTCCACCTTATGATTCAGGAATAATCAGATGGGTTCTTATTCAGAGAAACTCATTGGGAAACTGAGTCAGAAGGATCTTAAGCAAAAGCCAGTGTTGTCCTCCCAACTCTTACCTCCATCTGTAACCATTCAGGATCATATTCCTCTGAGTAACTTGTAGCATATTCCTTTCACATGGTGGCTTGATGATCTATCAGACAATCATAACTGAATTCAAAACTCCAAGTAACATCAGCTACAGTCCCAAGAGATTTTATCTCAAATAGCAAGTCTCATTAATCAAAGCTTCAAGTAAATTTCACTTTTGAAGACCACATATCTTAAAAAAGTATTGATTATAACCTTACATTATAACAGTAAGAGATGCATCCTAGAAAGTTTCATTTTCATATCCAGGTAGATGGTTTTAAATTCAACATTACACAAATCATTTTCAAATATATGTTCAGGTATTAATCATGTTCAAAGGGACAAAGACAGAATCCCCCTAAACAATGGGAACAGCTTTACTATAACTCAAAACAACCAATTAAAACTCACTTAGAATATGGAATATAAAAATGGGTGGAATTGTCCTGATTTCACAATAAAGAACCGTATCAGAATTAACATTAATAATTTCTTCATAAAAAATGTTAATTTAACTTCTTCCAATCCCGATAAACTTCCAGTCCCGATAAACTGCTCTAGAAATATAAACAAGTACAACATCAATATTGTTAAAATTCCGCCAAACATAATTAATCTCCTCTCCTACTAAAACATTCCTAATTGCCTTGGTGCAAAGTCAACTTTAGAGTTATTAATTGTCCTTAGTAGGCTCTGAGGTTCCTCCACAGGTCCTTTAACCCTGGTGTTCTCAATCATCTGTAACGTCTCCTAAGTTCTTTCCCACTCTGATTCTTCCAGGACTTTGTAAGCACCCACTCTCTTGGAACTGCAAACTCCAAAGATGTCTGGGCCAGCAATCCTTGCTTCCTACAGGCTAAAAAGGATGAGGACACTGCCAGTAATGATTGCTTAAAAACTTACCCTTTGTTTCAAAAGAGGGTATTTCCCTTTTCCCCTCCCAAATAAAGTAAACCAAACAGCATCTCATATGGGGAAAGTCCCAGATCACTTCTGGAGACAGTTCTAATTCTTTAACAAAGCAATACGCAAACATTTGGTCCAAAGCAATTTAGTATCTAACAACAATTTAGTAACCCATTTCTTAAAAATCTGATTCATTCTTTCAACTTTCCCTAATGAGGGCAGGTGCCCAGGTGTATGGAATTGTCACTCAATTTGCAGTCCCTTCCCCATTATTTCTTATAAAACCTTAAAAGTAAAGTATGTTCCATGATCAGAATTAATAGTCTCTACCAATCCATACTTAGGTACAATTTGTCCCAATGTTATTCCACTAACCCCTATTAAGGCAGTAGAACTCAGGGGAAAGCTTCCACTCATCCTATCAAATGGTCCACTATAACCAGTAAATATCTTAGTTTTTCCCACTGGTGTCATTTCAGTGAAACCTAACTTGAATATTCTGAAGCCAGGCTTTCCCTCTGAAGAGATACCTCCTTAATACCTTCTTATTTATCTTTAGATATATTACACACCTTTCAGATACAATTTGTTTTGCAATTCCACATATTCCTATACACCAGATTTTCTTGCTTTTATTTCTTTGTTAAAGGGAGAAAGCAAGACAAAGCCTTAAGGTTCAGAATATAGGTAATATCTAAATAACTTCAGACCAAATTTCACAAAATTTATGCCACATATCTAGCAGGGCTGACAAAATGTTAAAGCACAGCTCATACAATTTTTACAAAGCCCAATATATACTTTAGAAAGCAACATGGTACCTTAAATAGATTTCATCTAATTAGGAGATATAAACATGTGACCTCTTTAGGTAAGTTACTAGAGAACTTTGTTTTAATACTCAAATTTTTTTTAAAACTTAAAATCAAATCAAATGCAGATTTAAACTTCTAATAGCAATATTTCAATATTAATGCACATATATTTCTAAAATCTTATGCCAGAACAAACAAGTTCACAATTTTAGCATGTACTAGTTAATAGTAATCATCTTATACAATTACAGAATGAGAATTCCAATTTAAACACACAGCCCCAAAATTTAAGGTGGCAGAAAACTGCTCTTTCAAGTCTGTCAAGTCAAGATCCAATTCAATGCTTCCACAGTTAGGACTGAAGGGAAAGGGGGTGCAGGAGGGTGAACCAAAATGCTATACCCTTCTACCCCCCCACCTCCACACACACACACACACACACACACACACACACACACACAAGGTAGAGGAACATGGAGAGCTACTGGTGCAAGGCTTTAAGAAATCAGCAGACTTTAGGATCCTGGGGGAAAGAGTTGGAGAATTTAGTACCCAATTTTGGCTGAGGGTCTATGACCCAGTGACTGGCCCACCTTCCTTGCCATAAATGCCAAAGAGCCATGTCGAGGATGTTGGGGTACCAGCACAAATGCCAGAAGAGTCCAGGACAGCCAGGGATACCAGCCTATCTGAGACATATTCCAAAAGCCTCTCCAAGGGACAGAAGCAAGGAAAATCCCAGAGGGAGCAGTCCTTTTTTTTTTTTTTTTTTTTTTTCAGTTTTTCTATAAACCTCAGAAAGCTTTCACTCATATAAATTAGGCCTACTTAAAAATACAATAGACTAACTCAAGTTAGCTGACAGAGACAGTGCCAAGAAACCTAACGATTAATCTCAAAACCCCCAGAATTTGCTAAAATGATTTAGCAGTTCTATAACTATTTCTGCAGTCTCAAATTGGCCAGTTCTAGGTCCACAGAAATATCAATTTTTTTCTTTTTGATGTAGAAGTTAAAAATTTCCTTATCTCAGAACTAGTCCTTCCTTTTTCTTGCTAAAAGCTACGTGCATTAAGTTCAATTATGTACAAAACAAGAGTTTTTAAATCCCAAATGACCAGATCTTTTCCTTTGTAATTCAGCTGACTGAGAGAAACATAGAATACAAAACAGACACAGACAGACAGACACACACACACACACACATCCCACACACACATAGAGCTTTTAAATTCTTACTTCATCCCAATTCTTAATCCAATTTCCTAAAGGGCTATCTTCCAGGACAGGCTTTTAGCACCAGAGACCCCTCAGGAGCAGGAAATATCCCAGACAAGCCCCCAAAACTGTGTGGGACAGCGACCATTACCCAAATTAAAATCAGAGATCTTGAGGTAAAAAGTAAAAAGGATTTATTACAATCACATGTAAAAGGGCATCTCCCAACAGACAAGATGTTGCCAGTACAGGAGTGTAAAATGCAAAACACAGGATTATATAGAACCTAACACTGAAGCCCGTTCCCCCTTCCTGGCCCTTCTTCCCATTGGATGGAAGTCCGGATTTACATTCTAATCTACCTAAAAACAAAGAATATTATTAGCCAATGACACACTCTACACCATATTAGAAACTTAATACTATATTGGATTTAACATACACTGGATTACTTGCCATCTAGGGGAGGGGATGGAGGGAAAGGGGAAAAAAATTTGAACACAAGGTATTACAAGGTTTAATATTGAAAAATTAGCCATGCATATGTTTTGAAAATAAAAAGCTTTCAAGACAACTCTGAGACACCACTACACACCTGTCAGATTGGCTAAGATGACAGGAAAAGATAATGACAAATGTTGGAGGGGATGTGGGAAAACTGATACATTGTTGGTGGAACTGTGAACAGATCCAACCATTCTGGAGAGCAATTTGGAACTGTGCTCAAAAAGTTATCAAACTGTGCATACCCTTTGACCCAGCAGTGTTTCTATTGGGCCTATATCCCAAAGAGATCTTAAAGGAGGGAAAGGTCCCCACATGTGCAAGAATGTTTGTGGCAGCCCTTTTTGTAGAGGCAAGAAACTGGAAACTGAAGGGATGCCCATCAATTGGAGAGTGGCTGAATAAATTATGGTATATGAATGTTATGGAATATTATTGTTCTGTAAGAAACGACCAACAGGAGGATTTCAGAGAGGCCTGGAGAGACTTGCATGAACTGATGCTGAGTGAAATGAGCAGATCCAGGAGATCATTATTCACGGCAACAACAATACTATATGAGGATCAGTTCTGATGGACGTGGCTCTCTGCAACAATGAGATGTTTCAAACCACTTCCAATTGTTCAGTGAAGAAAGCCATATACACCCAGAGAGAGGGATGTGAAATGTGGACCACAACATAACATTTTCATGCTCTCTATCAATGTTTGTTTGCATTGTGTTTCCTTTCTCAGATATTTTTTGTTCATGTAGATACGATTGTTCTAGCACAGCAAGATAAGTATGGAAATATGTATACATATATTTGACTTGTCAAGTATTTTAATATAATTAACATGTAGTGGACTTCCTGCCATCTAGGGGAGGGGAGGGGACTAGGGGGAAAATTTGTAACAGAAAGCTTTGTAAAGATCAATGTTGAGGAACTACCCATACATATGTTATGCAAATAAAAAGCTTTAATAATTAAAAAAAGAGAAAGAAAATAAAAAGCTTTCATTAAAAAAAAAAAAAAGAAACTTAATGCTAATGAAAAGGTGTGTGTTTAATTAAGATAAACCTCAGCTTTGGGCTATATTGCCAAGTCCCAAGTTATAATTAGGGTGTAAATCGAGGCCACATTCTTATGAGAGGTCTTCACTCAGTTCATCCCATTCACCAGTCTATTGTGAGGATCAAATGAGTGAGTGAGGAAGGGAATAAGTATTTATATCGCATCTATAATGTGCCAGGCACTGTGCTAAGTGCTTTTTACAATATCTATTTGTAAAGACTTGGTTTAGTGTCTGGAACATAGTAGAAACTATATAAATGCTATTTATTATTATTTTTTTTAAGAATTTTATCATTTTAAGTCTTTATTGAGCTACTGCTCTTTCCCTGAAAAATTGGCACTAGAACTCGGGGAAGGGTAGTAGCCTCTTCCATTGAAAGGGAGGCTCTCTTTCCACCACTTATTCAGAAAAGATTCTGAATCTTTGAAAAAAAGATATTGATTTCTGGGTAAAGTTCCTTTAATCCCTTAAGGGGAGTAGTCCAGGAGAAAATGGAATAGTACATTTGTTGTTTGACTTATAGAATAGTAATCCAAACTTTATTTTAACACATATTTTCTTAGTTTAAGATTCTTATAAATGATACCTCAAAAATTATCTTGGGATAGAGATTTATATAAAAAGTCATGGAGATTTAGATATCTCACTCTCCAAATTAGAAATACTTGAATATTAGATTATGTTAAATTAAAATTGTTTCTAGCTGATCTGAGCCTAAATGCAGAGTATAGCATTAATATTAATTATTTTTCTTTGACATTAGTTACCCCAAACAAGACTGCCAGGAATTGCTAGGAAATTTTTTTTTTTTCTGGAAAAAATTGAAAAACAATTTGACCTGTTTTTGACGTAGTCCTCAGTAATAGAATTGGGGAAAAGCACAAGAGGATCACCCAATTCTCTCTGTCTCTGTCTCTGTCTCTCTCTGTCTCTCTGTCTTACTGCTTTTTTACATTATTTCTTTTGAAATCCTAGATCTTTTGTTCCTCCAGTTTTGTTATGGCATCTAGTCTTATGAGTAACACTGACAACTGAAATATTTGCTAGAAATTGAAAACAAGAAATTGTTGCTGACAAGTAGATTGTAAGCTTGTGTCATTGTGGGGAACATGATAGCTTGATAGCAATTCTGGAAATTTTGGAAAGAAAGGTAGATTGGGGGAAATGGAAATTAGAGAAAGTTCAGTGTTTGGGGGACAGGATATAGATTGAAAAGGAAAAGAATACACTGTCTTTTGTGAAAGCCCTCCTAAAAGCTTGATTAGCCTTCTTTAGAATATGTTATTAGACCTGTTTTTAATGATATGTTAGCTGTTATAGAGTTGCATTTAGTGCTGGCTCATTTCCTCAACCATCTTCCCTCTGAGGAAGTGCTTATTCTTCAGAGCTTTTAGAGAGCTTCTGGGTCACTCAGGCATTTGTCTGTGGCCAAATTTTCCTCCTCCACCTTTGTACTTCATTAACCACATCAGGTAAAAATTTACTGAAATTGGAAACTTTACCTTTAAGCTTTTAAACATGCTGCAATTTGATCTCACAAAGACAGAAGTGCATTGATACTCTTGCAACAACAAAATCTCTACATATGGTTTGTTAATTTAGACAGAACATTAGTAAAATTTTAGGACTTGTTTTTAATTTTCTAATATTTTAGTATCATTTATAATGCTTTTCATCTCTTCCTGTTTTTGAAAATTCAAGTGTTTGACGCTCATTCTTGAGTTTTTGTAACTGCATCTGAGCCTGTTTCTCCATCTTTAAAAAAGCAAGACTTGGGCAGCTAGGTGGTGCAGTGGTTAGAGCACCAGCCCTGAAGTCAGGAGGACCTGAGTTCAAATCTAGTCTCAGACACATAACAGCTGTGTGACCCTGGGCAAGTCACTTAACCCCAATTGCCTCAGTAAAAAGAAAAAAAAAAGCAAGACTTGTAATTCCTTGGACAAGATAATTGCCCACATCCTGACTCCTTGTTGTCTCTTTGAGGAAATCTTTTATTCTGGTTTTGAGGATAGCATCTAGAAAAAGTGTGATTTTGCCTTGCCCTGAATGTTTCTGTGCCTAATGACACCAGAATCACTGAATTTCAGATTTGGATGATGGCCAAATCTCTCTCTTTCTCTCTCTCATTCTCTGTCTCTGTCTCTCTGACTCTTTCTCTGTGTCTCTGTCTCTGTCACTCTCTGCCTCTCTCTGTCTCTCTCTCTCTCCTCTTTGTCTTTTTCTCTCTTGTCTCTATCTCTCTGTCTCTCTCTTTTTCCCTTCCTCTCTCTGTCTCTGTCTATTTTTATCTCTCTTTCTGTCTCTTCTGTTTCTGTCTCTTTCTCTGTGTCTCTGACTCTTTCTCTCTCTCTTCCTCTCTCCCTCTCTTTTCCTCTCTCTCTCTTTCTCTCTTTCTCCGTGTCTCTGTCTCTGTCACTCTGTCTCTCTGTCTCTGTCTTTTCTCTTTGTCTCTTTCTCTCTTCTCTCTCGCTTTTTCCCTTCCTACCTTCCTCTCTCTGTCTCTATTCTCTCTCTCTCTCCTCCCCTCGGTCTCTGTCTCTGTCTCTCTCTTTTTCCCTTCCTATCTCTGTCTCTGTCTATTTTTATCTCTCTGTCTGTCTTCTCTGTCTCTTTCTCTGTCTCTGTCTCTGATTCTCTTTCCCTCTCTCTTCCTCTCTCTTTCTCTCTCTCTCTCTCTCTCTCTCTCTTTCTCTCTCTCTCTCTCTGTCTCTCTCTCTCCTTCTCTCTTCTCTGTCTCTCTGTCTCTTTCTCTGTGTCTCTGTCTCTGTCACTCTCTGCCTCTCTCTTTCTCTGTCTCTGTTTATCTTACACACACCCCCCCCACACACATACACACACACACACCCACACACACACACACCTCTTGGTCCATGCTCTTGGGTCCCAAGGATTCATGATATTTGGCCATTGGAACAGACTTGTGGTTGGCTTTCTTATACAGACTTTACTGAAGGATAGGTAAAGATAAGAGGAAGTAATCAGTCTCTTGACAGCCCTAAACAATCACAATTGCTATCTTAGGTGGCGTTTTTGCCTACCCTTTGGGCTGTAAGTCAACTAGCATTTAAACATCTACTATGTTCCAGGCACTGCGGTGAGCACAAGATACAAAAAGGAGCAAAAAATAAACAGTCCCTGCTCTCAAGGAGTTTATAATCTAATAGCAGACACAAAATTCCATATAAATAAGATATGTCCAGGATAACTCAAAGTCTGGAAGGAAAGTCACTAAAATTAAGGAACAGAAAAGACTTCTTACAGTTGATGGGACTCTAATTGAGAAGAAAATCAGGGAAGTCAAGAGAGAATTCCAAGTATAGGGGGCATATGTGAAAATGCTCAGTAGAGAGACTGAGTGCTCTGTCCAGGATTAGTAAGGAGGCCAGTGTCCCTGAACATAGAATATATGGAGGGGAGTAAGGTGAAAGAACCTGGAAAGGTAGGAGAGGACAGGTTATAAAGGGCTTTGAGAGCCTGACAGAGACAATATGAAGCCCCTGGAGTTTCTTGAATTGGGGGGAAGGGATGGGTGAGTGATATGATCAAACTGCAATATAAGAAAATCATTTTGATAAATGCATTGGAATAGGGAGAGACTTGAGGCAGGGAGACTAACCAGGTATTGCATGTATGAAGTGAGGAGGCATGCCCCAGAATGATGCTTGTGTCAGAAGGGAGAAGAGGATATTTGTGACAGGTATTACTGAGGTGCCACAGAGGGGAGAATGGATAGAACCTGACAACTCCTTGGATATGATGAGTAGTAAGAGCATGAGAAGCTGAAGCTGGCACTTAGGGTGTGAGCCTGAGAAACTAATAGGATGGTGGTCGATTTTAGAGTAATTGGGCAAGTTTGGAAAGGGAGGTTTGGGAAAAAATAATGAATTCAGATTTAGACAAGACAAGTCTAAGATGTCTATGGGACATTCATTACAAAATGTCCACTAGGACTTGGAGATTCATGACTGGAGGTAAGGAAAGAGATTAGGGCCAGACAAACTGAGTAAGGGATGAAGAAATTAAAGCTATTTCTAGTCATATGAAAAATGCTCTAAATCACTACTGATCAGAGAAATGCAAATTAAGATAACTCTGAGGTACCACTTCACAGATTGGCTAAGATGACAGAAAAAGACAGTGATAAATGTTGGAGAGGATGTGGGAAAATTGGGACATTAACACATTGTTGATGTCTGAAGAAATTACCAACGGAAATAATACAGAAGGAGAAGATAAAAGGGTCAAGTATAGGAGTTTGGGGGATTCTCATGGTTAGTGGACATGACCAGAGTTAAGATGGAGCAAAGGAGACAGAGAAGGAGCAGTCAAACAGGTAGGAAAACCAGGAAAGAGCAATCCACAAAGGATGAGGTTAGAAGCCAGATTGTAGAGAGTTAAGAGTGAGAGGAAAGAAGTGGAGGTAGCTGAATGGAGATGTCCATTTCAAAAAGATTCATTACAAAAGGCAGGAGATATATCAGATAATATCTATTGGGGACAGAGATTGAGTGAGAATTTTTCTGAGGATGGGGGAGACTTGGACTTATATATAGTTTGTAGGGAAAAAGCCAGCGGAAAGGGTATAATGATTGAAAATTAGTGAGAAAGTATAGATGATAGAGGGATAAATCTGCTAAGAAGAATGCGATGGGAGTAGGAGGGAAAAATTTGTAACAGAAAGCTTTGCAAGGGTCAATGTTGGAATGAGATGAAATAGGATTATTTTTGCATGTAGAGGAATTTATGCTGGGAAATTTAAGGACCACTTCTTTTGGTGAAACAGATGAAGGAGCAAGCAGTGGCAAAAGGCACCTAAGTGATATAAGGCACAGGTAAAGAAGAGCTGATTAGGGCTACATAGTGTTACTACTTTAAAGGACATGCATAATCCTTCATAGTGGAGATTGGAACAGAAATAGGCTAAAAGTTTAAAGATTTGCCTTTTGGAGAACCTTATGTAAACTAGTATCAAGAAAGGGAAGAAGCTCTGTGGATTGGATGAACTGTTTATTCTGGAATGTGCTATAGTTAATGTCCTATTTATAATGTTCCTAAATGTCCTAGAAAGCTATATATCCTAAGTATTTATTTTATGTATTCTTCTTCTTATTTATTATTATTATTATTATTTGCTTTTTGCTGAGACAATTGCCCAGGGTCACACAGCTAGGGAATGTTAAGTGTCTGAGATCAGATTTGAACTCAGGTCCTCCTGACTTCAGGGCTGGTGCTCTATCCACTGCGCCACCTAGCTGCCCCTATTTTATGTATTATTAAGCACACAAATATTATGTATTTATATTTAGTAAAAGTATTTTATTTTTAAATTTGAGTCATTGATTCAACCTCTTTAAATTGAGGACTTGCATTTGGATTTAACTCCTGGTCTAGGATAGCTACACAAAATTTAGCATTTTTATTATAACTGAGGGGTCCAAAGTTTTAGGGGCTTAGGGAGCTTTTGGCTAAATTTGGACCTCTTCTATCCAGGACCCTTCTTTTGAGTAAATTGGTCCCAGCTAGGAGTCTTCACTAGCCTGTACATATCATTCATGTTTGGGAATATGCCCAATGTGTTATTTTAAGGTGAAGATGCACATTGCAGGTTAAACACCACCTAGATCAGGTTGACCTCAAACTAACTCCCTTTTTTTGCTCTCCAGAATGTTTGGATCAATTCACAACTCTACCAACAATATTAGCGTCCCAATTTTCCCACATTCCCTCCAACATTTATCACTATCTTTTTCTGTCATCTTAGCCAATCTGAGAGATGTGTAATGGTACCTCAGAGTTTTCTTAATTTGCGTTTTTCTAATCAATAGTAATTTAAATCATTTTTTCATATGACTAGAAATAGCTTTAATTTCTTCACCTGAAAATTGTTCATATTCTTTGACTATTTATCAGTTAAAGAATGGCTTATAGATAATGATAAATGTTAAAGAAGATGTGGGAAAATTGGGACACTAAGGCACTGCTGCTGGAGTTGTGAACTGATCCAACTATTCTGGAGAGCAATTTAAAACTATGCCCAGGGGGCAGCTAGGTGGCGCAGTGGTTAGAGCACCAGCCTTGAAGTCAGGAGGACCTGAGTTCAAATCTGATCTCAGATACTTTCGCTGTGTGACCCTGGGCAAGTCACTTAACCCCAATTGCCTCAGCAAAAAAAGCAAAAAAAAAAAAAAAAAAACTATGCCCAAAGGGCTATCAAACTTTGCATATCCCTTGATCCAGCAGTGTCTCTACTGGGTTTATATCCTGGAGAGATCACAAGAGAAGGAAAAAAAAAATCCATCTGTGCAAAAATGTTTGTTGCAGCTTTTCTTTTCTTTTCTTTTCTTTTTTTTTTTTTTTGGTCGTGGCAAGGAATTATAAATTGAGTGGATGCCCATCAGTTGGGGAATGGCTAAAAATTATGCTAATTGAATATAAAGGAATATTATTGTTTTATAAGAAATGATGAGGAGGCTGATTTCAGAAAAACCTGGAAAGATTTATATGAAATGATGCTGAGTGAAGTGAGCAAAACCAGGAGAATATTGTACACAGCAAGAAGATTATGTGATGATTAATTGTGAGGGACTTGGCTTTTTTCAACAATGAGGTGATTCAGGCCAATTCCAATAGACTTACAATGAAGAGAGTCATCTACATCCAGAGAGAGGACTGTGGGGACTGAATGTGGATGGAAGCATCACATTTTTGGGGTTTGTTTTTCTTTTTTCTCAAGTTTTTTTTCCTTTTGGTCCGATTTTCTTGGACAACACAACATGGAAATGTTTAAAAGGATTTCCCATATTTAATTTATATCAGATTGCTTGCTGTCATGGGGAGGGAGGAGGTAAAGGATGGAGGGAGAAAAATTTGAGTCACAAGATCTTATAAAAAATGAATGTTGAAAATTATATTTATTTGAATTTGGAAAAATAAAGTACAATTGAGGAAAAAAAAACCTACCAGATGAGGACATTCTTTTTCTTTTTTCTGGTAGTATCCAGGAGGTAAAGATACTGTTCATTCAAAATTTAGGCATCATGCACTGTGCTGGGCATGGAGAAAAGCTACTTCTCCTACACATACCTTGGCTTTAGGCCACGTGGATACAAAAATCTGGTTTGGTTAGAGCCTGTTTCCTTTGTCCTTTTTAGTTCTAGGTATTGGTGGTACAGTATTATGCCATTAAGTGGTGTGTGTGTGTGTGTGTGTGTGTGTGTGTGTGTTTTGTTTAAGTATGAGTGTTTTTATTATAGTAATATTTTTAATATATATTTTATTTCTCCTCCAAAAACATGCTAAAACAATTTTTAAAAGTTTTGAGTTCCAAATTCTATTTCTCTTTTCCTTCCTCCTTCCTGAGACATGCAATTATGTTTTCATAATTTGGAATTATATTGGCACAGTTTCAAATGCTCTCCAGAATAGTTGGATCAGTTCACAACTCCACCAGCAATGCATTAGTGTCCCAGTTTTCCCACATCTTATCTACAAAGCATTCTTCAATTGATAGTCAAAGGAATTGAAATACACTGTCATATTAGTCATTTTGTACAAGAAGATTCAAAAGGAAAAGAATGAAAGAAAGGGAGTGAAAAATAGCATGCTTTGGTCTGCATCCAAACAATATTCTTTCTTTGGAAGTGAATAGTATGCTTCATCATTAGTCCTTTAGGATTAGTACTTAGGATTGTGTAGGGTCATTGTATTGATGAAACAGCTGTCATTCACAGTTTTTTCATCTAATGATTTTACTTTTATTGTGTACAATGTTCTCCTGGTTCTGTTCACTTTACATCAGTTCATGTAAGTCTTTCCAGGTTTTTCTGAAATCATCCTGCTTCTCATTTCTTACAATACAATAGTACTCCATTACAATCATATACCACAGCTTGTTGAGCTATTCCCCAATTGATGGGCATCCCTTTGATTTCTAATTTTTAGTCATCACAAAAAGAGCTGCTACATTTTTGCACAAGTGGGTCCTTTCTCCTTTTATGTTCTTTTTGTGATACAGACCCAGTCGTGGTACTGATGTATCAGAGAATGCAGTTTGATAGCTCTTTGGGCATAGTTCCAAAATGCTCTCCAGAATGGTTGGATCAGTTTACAACTCCATCAACAATGTATTAGTGTTCCAGTTTCTCCACACCCCCTGCAACATTTCTTTGGATCTTTTAGTGTTTTGTAAATCCCAGTGCTTTAGTACAGAGTAGAAAATCGAATAGTCCCTGTAGATGGTCACATCCTCCAGTTTGCTAATGACATACTGTTGAATGCATAAAGCCTTGGGACATTGAAGAACATCCTAAATGAGATCTAAAATCTTACAAAGAGTTAGATGAATGTATACAAGAAAAAACAAAAATATGAATAATGCCTAGTATTCAGTTAGATGGTCCATAGATCTGGTCTATTAGTAATCTATATTAGACATAACAGATAGAAGATGAATTGGGTTCAGTATTGAATGGGAATAAGAAAGGCATCTGGATTTCTTCTGGGAAGTTGTGTGATATTCTTAGTGACCCCAATCTTCTCCCTGAAGCAAAAAAATCTTATTCTTTTACACACTAATTTTTCTTTTTCAAATGTTTATTTTATTAAAAAAATAGAATAGAAAAAAGAAAAATAGAAAAGGAAAATAAAACAGATTATTATATGTCTAGCAGAACATCAGGGACGATTTGAAATATATAACAATAAATTACCTATTCAAGAAAAGATATAATAGTGAAAGAAATTTTATGTGTCCATCTTTTCTTTGCTTCCTTTTAAATTGTTCTTTTGTTCTCTGCTGTGCACTTTTTTGCTTTATTTTTTTCCTCTTTCATTATCCCTCATCACTTCTAAGCAGGCTACAGTTAAGCATGGATAAGTTTATGCATACATAGCTATATACATACCCTCACACATACACACACATATATTCCACTCACACACATATACATATATATTCACACCCACCCACACTCACTCATATATATATATATGTGCATATATATATATATATACACACACACACACATATATACATAGAGCAACATTCCTCATCTTTTTTCTCCACCCTTTGCTTATCCCTCTGCCCAATCCTCTGCCCTTATTTCTTTATAGATATTGGATGGTGCTATAGATTTCATTATATATTTGTAGTGTTGCCTATTTAATTTGTCTAACAATACTAATTATTTTTCTTCTTTTTTTGGGGGGGATTATACTATATAGCTGCAAAAAATAGACAATCATTGTCTATGAAGAAGCAAAATTGCAAAGGGAAATGAAAAGATGCATGGTGGGTACGAGTAGATTTTAGTGTATTAAGCAGGAAGAAATTGACATAAATGGCATAAAGTTTATACAGAAATATGTGAATAGAAAAGGATAGAAAAAGCAAGTCTGAAGGGCAATAAATGGAAAGCCCATGAGCTTTACTGCCACAAGCAGCATATCAAGGGACCCAGAAGGAAGTTCCCAGTGCATTGGTTGTAGAATCACAGGCATTTAAATTTGTTAGGGATTGAAGGAAGAATTTATCTAATCCAACCCATATATATATGTATATATGTATATCTTCTGGTGCAGTAGAAGCTATGGCCAGAAAAAGGCTAGCCGGTATCTCCTTCTCGTATCCACTTCCACCATAGTTTCCCACCTAAAATTCCAAGGCCAAAGCCTTGACAAATTATTTTCTTTATTTTTGGGTTGATCAGAAAATATGCACCCACCCCTCTATATACTAAGTATATTTAAAGTCTTTGAAAATAGAGATCATCTTTTTTTGTTTTTATTCCCTGTACATAGCAGTCCTTGGCATGTAATAAGTATTTAATAAATACCCTATCAATCTTTCCTAGTGTTGGGGGGGCATGTGGGGGAGGGTAGGGAGAAATGACATCTAAAAGCTGTTTCATTGTTTTCCCAAACCTGCCCGTGAGAGGCCCCCCCAAAACTTTCAGTAACTACTTGAATCTCGATTAGGCATTTATGATTTCTATTTTGAAGACATGTGAAAAGTGATTAATTTCCATAAGCTGAAAGCTTTTTGGAGACTAGAGATTTATATCCATTCCTGGCACGGTACCCTGCATATTAATAATTTTCAAAATGCTTACTGAATGAATGAGATTTCAACATTAAGTAAATCCCTAGCACAGGCTTAAATGGAATAGGGGGTAGGTACATAGTGGACCTTAAAACCTTCAACTGTTGAAAAATTGAGGATCACCGCTTGAGCACACTACTGCCCTAACTACCCACTCTGTTCCAGTTCACACCTGTATTTCATCCAAACATTCTAAATTCTTGCTCTCTGGTGGTCGAACGGAAATTGCTCTAATTCCTTCTAAGAAAGCCCCAAAGCCTGATCAAATCTACAACTTGGATCAATTTCAAGTAAACTGGGTCAAACTCTTTGCAAGTGACAAGAGTGTAAACCACGGGGCCAAGGCGGCAAAGTCCGGAAAGAAATAGTTGCAAAACAGCTGCAGAGGAAGAATGCAACTCCCAGCCCCAAGCACGCTCTAAGCGTTTGCGTCATTAGACAGCTGGGCCCCTAGGGAGAACGCGCTCCTCCTTCTAAGCTCCGCCCTACACTTAGTCACCATCCGCGCTCAAGCTCCCGGAGTCCAGCTGTGCCAAGCTTTAGAACTCCGAAAGTGACAGCCTGGCCACTAGGCGCATGCCCATACCGCTTTTTCCCCCCTCTTCCCCTCCCCACTACACAACAGCCCCTCCCGTCCGGCTCTAATTCTACCCGGTCTTCACTCAGTTTCCGGCTCCCCTCCCAATCCACCCCCTCCTACTTCTCTTTCCTCTGTCTTTGACCCAGTCACGTGAGGGACGAGCGCGGGGGTTGCTGGGACTGGTACTGCCGGTCGATCAGGGTTCGGCCTCAATATGGAGGCTCTAGTCGGGTGGTGACCGAGGGGCCGCGGGAAGGAAGAGTGAGCGGCGATTCTTGGGCTCCCGCTTGCCCCCTTGGGCATGTGAGGGGCGGCGGCGCCGACACGGGAGTTGTGACAGTCTAGGCGGCGGCGGCGGCGGTCGGGGCGGCTCCTTCCTCTCAGGGCTCGGGTGAGCGGCCCCGCCCGGCTGGGCCCGGGCGGAGGCAGTCGCGGGGGTCGCTGTCAGCCGCAGCGGCGGCGGCGCGGCCGTGATGGCTCAGTGTGTGCAGTCGGTGCAGGAGCTGATCCCAGACTCGTTCGTGCCATGCGTGGCCGCTCTGTGTAGTGAGGAGGCCGAGCGGCTCACCCGCCGCAACCACCTCAGCTTTGCCGAGCTCCTCAAGCCTTTCTCCCGCCTTACCTCCGAGGGTACGTGTCCGCGGCGGCCGAGTGCGGGCCGGGGAGCCGGGGAGTGTCGGGGAGGGAATATTTACGTCCCAGACCAATGCCCTTTGGGGTCGGGCAGGTATGGAGCTCTTCCGGCTCTCTGGATTCCCCCGACCACCTCAGCATCCTCACCTGTACTCTCTACCGGTCCGCGTCGCGGCGAGGTGAAATGTCAGCTCTCCGGCCGTAGGAAAAGCGTGAGCATAGGAGAAGAGCTTTTGGGTTGTCATCGCTCCCCGTTGCGGGTGGCCTGCTGTGCGGGACGCGGAGGAAGGCTGCAAAGCCACCATAGCACCTAGAGGCGAAGAGGAAGTTACTAGGCGAATTTGGGGGCGGGGTAGGAATTGGTGTAAGAGGATGACTTATGAGAGACCACGTTATTTGTCTCTAAACTGTGGCAGTTACTTTGAGGGTCACGATAAAGAAAGTGTTCATCTTTTTGAGATTCCTATTTAAGCAACTTACAAGAGGTATAGGTGGTCCCATCCTTTTGTTATTTATCTCTTGAATCCACCTCCTTTAAGTCTACTGTTTTACATCTGTTTTGCATTCTTTATCTTTTAAACTTTCACCTGGCTATTATCAGAATTCCATCGTCAGTGATGAACCCTACCTTAAGCCCTTCTTGTCAGGACTGAATTGCTTCCTCGTAATGAATTCGCAAGTCAGTTATCGGGTTGTTGGGAATTCTTAAAACTTTTTTGGTCCTAGTACTCCTTTACACATTTAAAAATTGAGGACCCTTTTCTCCTCCCCAAGAGTTTTTGTTTATATGAATTCTTTTGATATTTATTATATTGAAATTTATCCTAGTATTATGAAAATCATTTTGACCTCTCTGAAAGGGCCTGGGGAGGAATTGCACTTTGATAACAGTTGTATTAAAACAGCCATTGATTGATGTTGATCATGAATTGACTGATTGGGAAATGTAAGAAATATAAAATTGTATGGGATCTAAAGAACATCTAGTTCATCCTTTTCTCCTCAGGCAGGTAAAAGACTTCACTAAACTATTCTGGAAAGTTAATCACCTTGTTGAAAGAGACCTCAGAGGCCAACTAGTCCAAGGAGTACCTAAGAGAAGAATTCCCTCTCCAATATAATTTGACAATTGGTTGTCCAGCCTAGCTGGATATCCAGCTGTCTCTTCTTTTACTGAAGAGACTGCATCTCTTCTCCAGTTTTAGGTACTTTAATTGGGAGAAGAAAAAGAACTGAATTTCAAGATTATAGTTGCAAAAAATCCTAAAGGATAGAAGTTACAGATCACAACTCCAGGTATACTGTAACCAGCATCCTGCAACAGACCAACAAGGTACATGTGAAATCCTATTACAGTGAATAGTATACACATTCTGTAAACAACACTATTTCTCTTGGCTAGAAGAGTGTGCAAATGTTAGCTATGCCCATTGATTTGGTTACCAGGAATTCAACACAACAATCTAGTAACAACGAGCACACTGCAGATTCATGTAGTACTCTATGGTAAAATGTGTTAGAATGATATACTAAAAAGGGGAAAAAAGGAGGAGAGCTGAGTTGTAGTTGGTCTCTTGGAAACATTACTGTCCTGCCATCGAAAAGCAACAATTTTTCAATTCTTCACTTTCCCTATTTTAAATTTGCTAGAGTCATCCTTTCTTACATTGTTCTAGAGGTCCTAACCCATCAAACATTGATCATTTTAACACACAAGATTTAGGAAGGGGAAGTGGAAACATTTGACAAATGTGTGACTTCTCACTTCTGCTAGATTTAAAGCTGTTTCATTGCAAAACAGTTGAACTTCAACTGTTTATAGTACTTGCTTTTTTTTTTTTTTTTTTTTGCTGAGGCAATTGGGGTTAAGTGACTTGCCCAGGGTCACACAGCTAGGGAATGTTAAGTGTCTGAGATCAGATTTGAACTGAGGTCCTCCTGACTTCAGGGCTGGTGCTATATCCACTGCACCACCTAGCTGCCCCTAGTACTTGCTTTTTTGGGGTGGGGTGAAGAGGCCAGAACTCTGATTTAATTGGAATGAATTCACCTAATTTTGGGTGAAACTGAACTCTGGATGGAGATTGGCTACTCTTTCAATTTATAGTCTGGGAATTTTTTTTCTGGAGAGCTACTCAGAGATTAAGTGATTTGCCTATTTTTGCCAAGCCAGTACAGTTCTGAGGTGGGACTTAAACACTGCTCTCCCTGATTTAAAGATTGGCTCTAAATTTGCTATTCCATACTACTTTTCAGTTTATGAAACTAAAGGCTGTAACAATCCCAACTCAGGAAAATTTGATGTCAGAATCCTATGTATGACATTTCCAGTGTACTTATAACAAAATTTCAATACATATTAAGTTTCTTTTAAAGTAAAATCTATCCATTCTTCCATTCTTTATTTCTTCCTCTCTTCCTTGTTGAACATTTATTTAGCATTTATGATGTCAGGTGTTGTGAATGCAAAGGCAAAAAGAGGCCCCTCTTAGGAACATTCTACTGAGGGATAAAACAGGTACACCACTAATAAATGCTTGTTGCTTGATGTGTCTGCTAGGCACCACTCTATTAAATATAAACTAAAAATGAAACTCTTTGCCCTCAAGGAGTTTACATATCTCTGAAGAAGACAACATAATGTATTTATGTGCTCTTTAAAGGTTGCAGATAACCTTATATATTTTATCTTATTGGATCCTTAACAATTCTGTGAGGTAAATGCTAATATCCTCCTTTTTACAAAAAGTAGAGCTGAGAGAGGTTAAGTACTTGCTAGGTTCACACAGGATAACAGGTATCTAAGGCAGAACTGATCTTCCTGACTCTTAAGTCATGCTCTGTTCTCCAAACCACCCAGCTGTTGTATTATGTATTTGTTTATTTGACTATAGAAGTACCTGGGAACTACTAGAATTTATTGAGAAAGGAACCGACATAATTAGATCTGTGCTTTAGAAAAATCACTTTAGTAGCCATATGGAAAATGATGTAGAGTGGGGAAAAAATTAGAGACAGGGAATCAGTTAAAATGCTATTTCCTTAGTCCTTTTGAAAGGTAATAAAGATGACCATGTGAGTGAAATGAAGGGAATGGCATGAGAGATTTTGTGGCATTAGAAACATTAAGATTTGACAACTGATTGAATATTAGAAGTGAGGGAGAATGAAGAGTTGAGAATGAATCTCCATTTGGGATCTTGAGTGATTAGAATGATGATAATGCCTTAAACAGAAGTGGGAAAATTTAGAAGAGGGATAGGTTTGAAGGGAAAGATAAGTGACATGTTGAGGTCAAGTAGTACATAGAATATTCATTTCAAAGTATACAATAAAGAACTGGTAAGTGAGAGTGGATTTAGGAGAGACTTAAGGGGCAGCTAGGTGGTGCAGTGGATAGAGCACCAGCCCTTGAGTCAGGAAGACCTGAGTTCAAATCTG
>JAJPUD010000373.1:273982-311082 GCA_023553655.1 Myrmecobius fasciatus | reverse complement strand
TCTGTTTTCCCAGGATAATCACTTTTTATAACCATACCTTCTCTTTCTTTAAATGTTTATAGCCTTATCCTTTTCCCTCACAGTAAATGACTTAGCCTTCTGTTTCACTAAGATTAAGGCCATATAATAGAAACTCTTCACTATCCAAAACTTTTTAGTGTAATAATTCCTTTATACTGAAAATGAAGTATTATTTTTTCATTAGACTAATCTCACTATTTGAGTCCCTTGTTCTGATTCTTCTTATTGACTTTAGAACTTTGAACCAGCAACCAACTCTTTGTCAGATAGCTGCAATTTCTTCTTTGCCAGTGGATTCTTTTCTTCTCCTTATGAACATGTTTAGATCTTCCCAATTCTTTTTTTTTTTTTTTTTTTTTTTAGTTAAAGCTTTTTATTTGTATAACATATGTATGGGTAGTTCCCCAGGATTGATCTTTACAAAGCTTTCTGTTACAAATTTTACCCCCAGTCCCCTCCCCTCCCCTCCCCTAGATGGCAGGAAGTCCACTACATGTTAATAATGTTGAAATGCTTCAGAAGTTATGCAAGAAAAATCCTGTCTACAAGAAGAAAAAAAAAAGAATCAGAGAAAGGCAACACAATGCAAGCAAATGTCAATAGAGATCATGAAAATGTTACATTGTGGTCCATATTTCATTTCCCTCTCTCTGGGTGTATATGGTTTTCTTCAGTGAACAATTGGAACTGGTTTGAGACAATTCTTTGTTGCAGAGAGCCATGTCCATCAGAATTGATCATCATGTAATACTGTTGTTGCTGTGTATGATGATCTCCTGGTTCTGCTCGTTTCACTCAGCATCAGTTCATGCAAGTCCCTCCAGGCCTTTCTGAAATCGTCCTGCTGGTCGTTTCTTACAGAGCAATAATATTCCATAACATTCATATACCATAATTTATTCAGCCACTCTCCAATTGATGGGCATCCATTCAGTTTCCAGTTTCTAGCCACTACAAAAAGGGCTGCCACAAACATTCTTGCACACGTGGGTCCCTTTCCCTCCTCTAAGATCTCTTTGGGATATAGGCCCAGTAGAAACACTGCTGGGTCAAAGGGTATGCAGTTTGACAACTTTTTGAGCATAGCTCCAAATTGCTCTCCAGAATGGTTGGATCCATTCACAGTTCCACCAACAATGTATTAGTGTCCCAGTTTTCCCACATCTCCTCCAACATTCATCGTTATCTTAGGAAAAGAATTTATAAATAAACAAGAGATAGAGAACATTGTGAGATAGAAAATAGATTATTTTGATTAAATTAAAAAGGTTTTGTACAAATAAAACCAATGTAATCAAGATTAGAAAAGCAAAAAACTGGGAGAAATTTTTTTTCATAGACAGTTTCTTGGATAGAGGTCTCATCTTGCATATATAAAGAACTTTGTCAAATTTATAAGAATATGAGTCATTCCTCAATTGATAAATGGTCAAAGGATGTGAACCAGCTGTTTTTTTTTAAATTTTTTACAATTTTATTTGCAAAACATGTATAGGTAATTCTTCCAACATTAACCCTTACAAAGCTTTCTGTTACAAGTTTTTCCTCCCCTAGATGGCAGGATATCCACTACATATTAATAATGTTAAAATACTTGACAAATCGAATATATGTATACATATTTCCATACTTATCATTGTTGTGCAAGAAAAATCATATCTACAAGAAAGAAATATCAGATAAAGGAAACACAATGCAAGTAAACATCAATAGAGAGCATGAAAATGTTACGTTGTGGTCCACATTTCACATCCCTCTCTCTGGGTGTGTGTGGCTTTCTTCAGTGAACAATTGGAAGTGGTTTGAAACATTTCATTGTTGAAGAGAGCCATGTCCATCAGACTTGATCATCATATAGTATTATTGTTGCCGTGTATAATGATTTCCTGATTCTGCTCATTTCACTCAGCATCAGTTCATGCAAATCTCTCCAGGCCTCTCTGAAATTGTCCTGCTGGTCGTTTCTTACAGAGCAATAATATTCCATAATATTCACATACCATAATTTATTCAGCCATTCTCCAATTGATGGGCATCCATTCAGTTTCCAGTTTCTAGCCACTACAAAAAGGGCTGCCACAAACATTCTTGCACATGTGGGGCCCTTTCCTTCCTTTATGATTTCCCTGGGATATAAGCCCAATAGAAATCCTGCTGGGTCAAAGGGTAGGCACAGTTTGATAACTTTTTGAGCATAGCTCCAAATTGCTCTCCAGAATGGTTGGATCCGTTCACAGTTCCACCAACAATGTATCAGTGTCCCAGCCTTCCCACATCCCCTCCAACATTCATCATTATCTTTTCCTGTCATTTTAGCCAATCTGACAGGTATGTAGTGATACCTCAGGGTTGTCTTAATTTACCAGCTGTTTTTTTGATGAAGAAAACAAAAGTATGTAGTCATAGGAAAAAATGCTCTAAATCATTGACTAGAGAAATGCAAATTATGAAAACTTTGAGCTATCATCTCACACCTATCATATGACTAAAATGATAGGGAAAGTGATAAATGTTGGAGGGGATGTGGAAAAATTGGAATACTGTTGGTCGAACTGTAAACTGAACCAGCTGTTTTGGAGAACTATAGAATTATATTGGAAGAGTTCTAAAACTGTATATGTCCTTTGGCCCAGCAATACAGCTGTTACATCTGCTTTCTAAAGTTGACTGGGGAAAAAGAAAAAGAACTCATATGTTCTAAAATATTTATAGAAGCTCTCTTTGTAGTGGCAAAGAACTGGAAATTGAGGATTGCCTGTCAGTTGGGAAATGGTTCAACAAGTAAGTTATGGTATATGATTGTGATGGAATACTAATATGCTGTAAGAGATGAAGAGCAGGTTGGTTTTAGAAAAATATGGAAAGACTTGCATGAAGTAATAAGTGAAGAGAGCAGAATCAAGACGTTGCATACAGTAACAGCAATGTTACTTGAAGAATAACTGTGAACAACTATAATATCAATTACATACAATCTATGAAGGAAGATGCTATCCATCTCCAGAGAAAGAACTGATATTCATATGCATAGCATACTTCCACATACACACATAGGGTCAAAAAGTGGTCTTTTCCAGGATGGGGGGTGGTAAGGGAGGAAACTTAAAATATAACATAGCATTACAAAAAATAAAATTTAATTTAAAAAAAGTTTAAGTGGCTTGTCTAAAATCACATCACTAGAAGGTATCAGAATGAGCTCTTGAAAAGAAATCTGAAGGTATATTAAAAATAATTTATTTTTGCTGAGGCAGTTGGGGTTAAGTGACTTGCCCAGGGTCACACAGCTAGGAAGTGTTAAGTGTCTGAGGTCACATTTGAACTCAGGACTCTTCCTGACTTCAGGGCTGGTGCTCTATCCACTGCGCCACGTAGCTGCCCCTAAAAATAATTTTTTAAAAGATTTTAGCTATGCACAAGCAGGTTAGACAAAATATCTTGAAAACATCTTCCTTACTCTGAGAAAAAAAAAACTTTAAAAAAAGTAGCCTAAAATATAACAAGTTAATTCATCCTCTGAGTTCCGTAATGTGAGATAGTCTGTTTGAAATTAATGAGATTTTACTTTCAATTCTGAAATATGCTATTATTTGTGGTACTTAATTAGAAGAGTGGCTTAGTAGTAAGTAAGTAAGTAGTAAGTATCTTACTACTAAGGAGTCAAACCCACCAACTAGTTGTATGACTATGTACAAATGACTTAAGCTTTCAGGGTCTTATTTCCTCATTTATAAAATGACGAAGTTAGACTAGAGTATTTCTTAAGGTTTAAAAATTTCAGCTCTAAAAAACAAAATATTATCCAAAATCCATTCAGGAATTTTGTTATTTAGATTTCATTTACTAAAATAAAGTAGAAACTGAAGGATAGTTAGGGTAAAAGCACTGGATTGATTCTGGAGAATGTGGTAAATATAGTGAAGAATAAAATCTTAAAGGCCAGTGCTCTCCTGCTTCATCCAAATTTTTTACTTGCAAAAAGATTTCTTGTGAGGAATGAGGCTCCTGGATTTCTTCATGTTGTGTCTAATATTTGTAAAATAATCTTATTACTCATTAGCTTATGAAGTTGGGAGAGAGAATAAAAACTGAATGAAAAAGAAATTACGAGAAATCTGTTGACTAGCCTTAATTCCTGCTGTAAAGACAGTGTAGAACAAATTTTACCAAGTTTCTAGAGTTCATCTTTAGAATTTACAAGTGGATGAGGATGCTTTTGTGACATATAGGTACAGAAGGTAGATCTGTGGTAATGGATAGGTGAGGATTCTTTATTTTTAATAGAAAAATTTGGTTGATTTAAAAGACTAGGTCTAGAGGCAGGTCCAGGTCTCATTAAGATCATGCACCATATACACTTAGTGATTGTGAGAGAATTTGTTTACCTCATGACTAAGCGTTTAGTGATGAGAGGTAGGAAAAAAACTGTCCAGTGACAGTTTTCATTTCAGAAAATTGCTGTACTAAACTATCCTTGGGGAGCTTGTTTGGCTCAGAAGAGCTACCTCTTGAGAGAGTTATGTAGTATTTGAGTAACATTGAGATTAACTCCCCAAATTTGAGGAACTTGTGACTTTTGGGTCAAACCATTTGCAGATTTTTCTTTGTTCACTTTTTTGTGTTTGTGTACTTATGCTGTTTTCTGATTTTAAAAAACAAAAGCAAAAAAAGCCTCAGGGTAACTTGTCCCTGCTCACTTTCAAGTATCTACTTGTATTAGACTTTCACCTTATCAACCTCTTAATGTGTGATTCAGAACTTTAGGGGCAAAAGAGCTGTTGAAGTGAACTTAGATTTTCTCATTTCACAGATGATGAAACTGAGGCCCCAAAATGTTAACTGCCCTGCCTAAGACCAACTAGCTACTAAATTCTGGTATTATGTTGTCTTATTTTGCTTCATAATTCCCTTACTGCTTTTAAAAGGTTATGCTAGGAATACTGGATTTGGAATTAAAGAATGTGGGTTCAGATTCTGCTCTTCTATTCTGTAATCTGGTGTATATCACTCTGCCTTTCTGGATCTTAGTCTGAATCTTATTCTCATGTTGCCTAGGAAGTAAGGCATAGTGGAGAGAGCATTGGGTTTGGAGTAAAAGGACTGGAGTTTGATCCCTTCAGACTTTTAATGCTGGGGCATTAAAGTGATCAAGTCACTAAATGTTTCTCAGCTTCCTTCACCTTTCTGACTGCAGGGAAGAAAAGGAGATATGACATTTCATTGCAGTGACTTCTATCTTGTACTGATCTCTTCCCTTGACTTCTTGTCAGTTCTTTTCCTGCCTGCAGAGTAAGGAGAGAATTAGTCTCCTCCATCCATTAGCTCAGCCTAGGTTGTTTTGCCTGACTAGGAGACAAATGTCATTATATTGTGCTTCTTCCACTGGTCACCCTGTCTGGAGAAGGTGAAATACTCTTCCATCAGCTTCTCTATTGGGCCTGCCTTTGAGCTGCCTAATGCCCTGACAGGATGCCACCGAGACCAATTCCCTAATAGTGCTGATAACTTACTCGGAACTAATTCCTAAATGATTAACAGATACTTCAAGTATATATCACGTTTATCCCAGTGATTCTGGAAGACAAACATCATACACAGATACTCCCTCTTTTTCAAACCACATTTCTTTATCCCCCACTACTTCATCCTTTATTCCCATCCTTATCAACCCAGTCCCACTTTGCAGTGTTCCTTTCAGTCATTTCCTACTTTGAACACTACTCATCCCTTCTACTTTGCTCTTTAGAATTCTCACTTCATAGGTAACAAACTTGCTTTTCATCTTCAGTCTTTTCCTTTTCTATTCCTTCCATCTTTTGACTCCCACTGACATCTGGCTCCTTCCTAATAAATCAGCCAGCCTTTGCAATATGGGTTGCTTTTATTCTTTCTCCTTGATCCACTGGTCTGGGTAGGGGAGTTGGTTACTCTTTGCTTAATACTTTCAAACTCTGTACCATGATTACTCAGTAACTTATTTAAAGTTTGTTCATTCCATATCTACTACCAGTTAAAATTCTGATTTTTTTTTTCTTTATTGAGTTCAGTGCTTAGGGCAGCTAGGTAGTGAAGTGGTTAGAGCAACAGCCCTGAAGTCAGGACCTGAGTTCAAATCTGATCTCAGACACTTAACACTTCCTAGCTGTGTGACTTTGGGCAAGTCACTTAACCCCAACTGCCTCAGCAAAAAGCAGAAAAAAAAAGTCTCAAATTTGAGTTCAGTGCTTAGTCTCTCTTTTCCCCAATTCCTATCTTCAAAGTCTTTCTTTTCTCCAACTCCTGCCATATTAAGTCTTTGATATACATATTGATATTCTCTCAAATTTAAGCTGTCAGTTTCTTGATTTAGACATTCTTTGATTTATTCCTTCACCTCAATTTTAGCAGATGATCATACAGATTATCAAAGAGATGATCATACCTTTGATCTTATCACCCGCAGATGCCCCACTTATGTATTTATGAGCTTTACAATTTCATTATCTTATCACAATCAGTTGTCCTGTCTCACCTTCTTTGCAGCTACAAATTTCTTCTTTGTCCTCTATGACTTCCAATTCTTCAACCTCTCAGTTCTTTTTTTACTTTGACCTCTGCATTAGCTATACTCTTCTCTGTTCCTTGTAATGACCTTTTGGTCAGCCAGTTCAACTCGACATCACTCTTCTCCTCAAGTTCTTTGCCCCTTTTCCTAACATTGATTTTGTTCTGCAGTCTTCAGCCTGCCATCTGCTGCTTTTGCTCCTATTCTTATGCTGCTGAATAAAGCTAGAGAAAATTATGAAACTATTCATTGGGTATGCTACAAATTTGTTACATGATCTCAACTTCGTACAAAGCAGTTCCTAATGGACTCACAGCTGTTTTCATCCTACCTCAAACTTCCCATTCCTCTTCCCTGCTCCATTTTCTTTGCTGAGAACCTTGTCTCTTATTTCACTGTAAGAATTGAGGCCATTCACTGAGATTTACCTTTTCTCCTCCGATTTCCTCTGACATCTCTAAATATGCTCTCTGCCATTAACACCTTCACTCTTGTCTCATCTGAAAAGGTAGTTCTTCTCACTCCCAAGGTAAACTCCTTAAGCGAACAAGTGAATCTATTCCTTTAAGTGACTTGCCCAGGGTCACACGGCTAGGAAGTGTTAAGTGTCTGAGTTTCACATTTGAACTCAGGTCCTCCTGACTAAAGGGCTGGTGCTCTATCCACAGAGCCACCTAGCTGCCCTGCATCTAGTGTTCTTTAGCATATCACTCCCTTTATTATTCCCACTCTTTTTACTAAGAATATTCAATCTCTCCTTAACTGCAAGCATACTTCCCCACTGCTTGTCTACATCCCCCACTCTCAAAAACCCCTTATTTCATTTATCACCACTAGCCATAAACCCGTATGTTTTTGTTCAGTCATTTTAGTCATGTCTGATTCTTGGTGACCCATTTCAGTTCTTTGTGACCCCTTTTAAATCTGTGTGTCTTTGTGACTAAATTTGTTGAGAAGGCTGGCTATAATAGGTGTTTCTTCCTCTTTCACTCAGTAACACTTACAGTCTGGTTTCCAAATTTACCTTTTCAGCTGAACCTGTTCTCTCAATAGTGACCTTTTAATTGCCAGATCCTAAATTGCAAATAGTTTTTTCTTTATTCTCAGCCTTCTTGATCTTCTTGACATTATTGTCAATTAGTTCCATCTTCTGACCTTTTCAGTCTTTTGCTGGATCTTAATCCAGGTTATGCCAGCTGCAGTGGGGGTCTGCAATGATGTGTCCTAGACCCTTTTCTCTTGATTTCACTGAGTGATTCCATCAGCTCTCATGAATTTACTTAAGGTCTCTTTGTAGGTGGTGATTTGCAAATCTGCTTATCCATCTTTAACCTCTTTTGTAACCCCCTGATTTGCATCTTCCTCTCTATTAGACGTGTTGACCTAGATGCCCATAGACATCTCAAACTTAATGAGTTATCTTTTCCCCCTAAACCCTCTCTTTTTAACTTTTCTTTTACTGTTGTGATTACTACCATCCTCCTGACACCCAGGTTTACAACATAGTTGGCTCCTTGTATCTAATCTGTTGCCAAGACCTGTTGATTTTATCTCTCTAACATCACTCAGATATTCTTTCTTCACTTTTGATATTGCCACTCTTTCACGTGGTCCACTGCCTGGTGGTTGGTCTGTCTTCCTCAAGCCTTTCCTTGTTTCAGTCCATCCTTCACCCAGCTGTCAAATTGATTTTTCTAAAGTGCAGGACCAACGATGTCACATGATTTTTTCCTCTCCATTTAACAAATTCCTGTGGTTCTCTATTGCCTTCTAAATCAAATATAAATTTTTTTTTCTTAATTTCAAAGCACTTCGTTACTTGACCACTCCTGATTTTTTTAGTCTTATGCATACCCTTCACTGTATTCTGTAATCTGTAATCTGTCTCCTATTTGGGGATTTTCATTATGTCTGGAATTCTCTCTGCTTCTGACTTCTTTAACTTCCAGCCAAGTAGGATCTCAACATTCTACAGGAAACCTTTTCTGATCCCTCTTAATTCTAATGCTTTCTCTCTGTTGCTTCCTTCTCTCCAATTTATCTGGTAATTAGCTTATTTATGCTTATTTACTTGTTTTCTCTCTCATTAAATTGTAAACACCTCCAGAATAGGAACTGTTTTTCTTTATATCCCCAGTGCATGGCATACAATACCTACTTGCTTAAATGTTGTCTGAAAATTAAGATAACTTCTAGCTTAAAGGAATATTTTAAGGATCAAATGAGATAATATATGTTAAATGAATTTCAAACTTTAATGTACTATGTAAGTAATTTTTTTTTTAATTGAGAGATTTGATTAGATGACCTTTAGGGTCCTTTCTAGCTCTAAATCTATTGTCCTATGATTTGTTATCATTTGTTTTAATAGTTATTTATTACCTCAACTTCATCTTTTATTACTTCATGTATTTTATAGATTTGTCTTTTTATTTAGACAATTTTTCAGAGATCATTCTTCATGGTACAATGAAAAGAACATGGGATTTGAAGTCAAGGCACATGAGTTTTAATACTAGTTTTATTACTTATTACCTTTGTGATTGTACATGTTTCTAACTTTCTTCATTTGTAGAAATAAGATGATTTTAAAGTTCCTTCTAGCATCAAGTTCTAATATAATTGAAGCTTACCCACTATTTTGAATTGGTGTAGGATAGGAATTCTCGAAGGCAAGGATTAAAACTAAGGAAGTGGCTTTGACATTTAATGACTGCATAACCATTTGCAAATCAGTCTGTCCAATCTTCAAATCTCCTTGTAAAAGTGGCATAATTCCTATCTCACAGTGTTCCTGGCATTAGAGTGCTTTGTAAACTTTGATGTTCTACATAAATGTTAATTATTATTGTTAGATTATTTGAGAAGGAAGAGAAAAGCAAGAACTTTAGGAGTCAGAAAAGGCTTTGTGAAGATGGGACTTGATCTAAGCCTTTAAGGAGGAATATTGTTTTTAGAAATAGAGAAGAATTGAGACAGTGGGGGATTTGTAAATGTGAAACATTATGGGCTAAAGTAGGAAGTTTGGAGTAAGCATGATGTGAATATGTTAGGGGACCTTGAAGAGACTAGCTTGTACAGTATGTGTTTTGGGGAAAAGGGAAAAAATATGGAATCAAATAAGATCAAATTGTGGAAGTAATTTTAATCAAATTGGATCTTAGCTTTTTGAGGGTAGGGAGTATTTTTATTTTTTTCTTTATATCTCACTGATCCCAATACTTTGAATATAGTGTTTATTGAGTTTTTAAAATGGTAAGGATTCAAGACTGTCTTCCTTCTGTCCTTTTGCCTTCACATTCTCCCATCTAAAGTCTGTTTCTTCAAACTTTTCTATTGGTGTTGAACATAGGACTTTACTTTTAGTAATCCAACTTTATAACTGTATATTCATCCTAAGGCAGGTATTGTGGTGTCATGGGACCTGGGTTCTAGTCCTACCCACAAAATACTAGTTGTGTGAGCTTGTACAAGTTACTTTATTTCTTAGTACTTGGGCAGCATTCTAAAACTGTACATTAAACCAGTTATGAATCTACGTTGTTGGAGAGGATTTCCTCATCAGGAGTTTCTTTATGCTAGTAAAATTAAAGGTTTGTTAAACAACCCAGACCAGGAAATAATTCTTGCCTTTCTGGTATCCTTTACTCCTATCTTAAATCCAACTATTTGCCAAGCTATGTAGATTTTACCTGATACATTAACTCCCATTTCTCACATTACCATGACCCTACATTTCACCTAGACTGTTATAACAGAGTAACTTGATATACAGGGTTCTGAATTTTGTTTTAGAGGACTTAGATTTCAATTCTGGCTCTACCTCTTCCTAGATATCTAACCTCAGATTTCTAGGGCTCAGTTTCCTCATCTGAAAATGTTAAGATGACCTTGACATTATCTCCATTGGTATATACTATTCCAGCCAAATTCTATTACTAGCTGTTCCCTGTATTTGATATTACCTCTTTTGTTATTTGTACAAGCTGCTGTTCTTTTTGCCACTGAGGTTATAATTGCATATCATAATTCTTGACTTGCTTCAAAGACTTATTTTATACGTAACTTTTGTCTCAGAAGCTTTTCCTGATCTCTAGCTTTCTAAGTCCACTGCCTTCAAAATACTTTGTATTTATTTGCCTTTATATGCAGTATCCCTTATAGAATATCATCTCTTTGAAGTTAAGATCTGTTTAATTTTTGTCTTTCTTTCCCATGACTCCAGTATTCTGTGCATAGTAGATATGTTATATAAAATTTCTTGATGTGATTCTTTGAATGCATTTAGGAAGAGTAGTTTATTAGCCTTGGAAAATACCCTTACATTAGCATTTATTATGTTTAGTTTTTTAAAATCTGATAATAATTAATAGTGCTCTGTTTTTCTTAATTGCTTTAGTACATAGCTAAAAAGTTTTTTTCTCAGGATTGCCAAACTTTAGAGTTCAAAAATAAATTATAGCTCATAGGTGAATAATTTGTTCTATTTGCCACACCTCTATCTTAAGTAGGTTGCTACATTCTCATCACCTAGTTTAGAGAATCATGTAATAGTCTAAAATGTCATATGCAGCATTCAGAAATCCAATTTTTAACATTTTTTTTAATTCAAGAAGTTATTAACAAAAGTCAAGTGATGGCAAATGTAAATATCATTCTTAGTCAAAGAGTCTTTATGAACTCAATTTTTCGGAGAATATTTAAAGTATAATCTGAGGGTTTAGGATTCTGCGTTGTCTAATTTAAAATGACTTTTACCATTTTAGCAATTCTTTGCTTTAGTTTTCCTGTTTTTCTAAAGTCACTTGATTATCCAATTAAGCATTAATAATATGATGTTTAAGCCCATCACATAAGTATAATATCCCTATGTGATATTCTGCTTAACAAGCATTTAAATGCTTTTTAGTTGTCAGGGCCTATGTTAGATCCTGCATGGAGAGAGAGAGAGCCCTTACAAAAAATGAGTCCCTATCCTCCGTCACCTCATTTCTACTGGTGGGTGGGAATGGGGGAAAGAAACACATGTATATATATATTGAGGGGAAAAGTGCCAAAATCTTGAATGATGAGTAAAGGTGAGACTTATGCCGAGTTTTAAAGGGAAACTGGGGGATTCCAAGAGTTGGAGGTAAAGAGGGTCCTGTGGGTCAGTCTTTGCAAAGACATGAAGACAGAAGATGGAATGAATGCTCTGTACTGGGAAAAGCAAAGTAGGACAACTTGGCTAGAACGTGGGATTGTGAAATTCATTTGGAATGATAGGTTGCAGTGAAATTGTAAGGACTTTAAATAACCAGGCCCTATATTTTAGGATGGATTTTATCTACTAATAGGTACTTGGATTTGTTTATAGTGTTAAGACAAAGCATATAACTAGGGAAATTTTTTTTTTTACTATGCATATGTGATATAGGGTTCTATATTTCTTTTCAGTGGGTAGAGGGAGGTAAGAGGGAGAAAAAATGCTTAATACCTTTTTTTAAAAATCCTAAAAATAAAATTATCATTAAGATAAGAAAAGGACACTTGTATACTATGTTCTTAATGATCACTAGATTAACAAATGTCAGAAATGTGAAATAATATTTTCACAGCTTACGTTCATATATTAAAATACCAAGACCAAGTGCTTCAGTTGAAAATTTTTAAAAGCATCTGGAAAATGTGTTTACTGGGAAATGTAGTGGATAGAGTCAAGCAGATTGCAAATCCTGTCACTAGCAATGAAACCTAGCATTTATCTACCAAGTGGATTATGATGTTTTAGTGAATTGAGTTCTTACACCCAGTTCCTTAGCTAATATACAGGTTTGTTCTGACACTCCTATAATCTCATATATCAGGGAAGGTTGGGATTGCTAGATGTTTTGAGCTCAGGTATAATGACTTGGGGGGAGGGGGAATTCAAGTTGACTATCTAGCCTTACTGTTCAGCATCAGTGGCTTAGGGTTGATCTCACTAGGTTGCTGAAGAGGGGCACCCTGGCCCTGTTCTGAAACAGGGTTTTGCTCAGGTGCTGATTATTAGTATGGGATGGAACTGAGTGACTCCTGCATTTTCAGCCTGGGACCTAGAGGGAAGCCCAGCCTTTAAAAAACAAAAGAATAAACAACACTCCTTCCTCCCCTTTTGATAGTGAGTCAAAATATAAAATATTTGAATTGCTCCTATTTTTACCAGGCTACCTTTTAGTCTAGCAAATGTTCATAATTTTAAGAGGATCCTGTTTGGAAATTTTACATTTTAGGTAGGAGCATTTTATATTATGAGAGTTTTAAATCTAATTTTAAATAAAAACATTGGGCTTTGCACAGCATGTTAAAAGCAATTTTTATTTTTTTCTTATATAGTTCATATGAGAGACCCTAATAATCAGCTTCACATAATTAAAAACTTGAAAATATCAGTAAGCAACATTGTCACCCAGCCTCCTCTTCCTGGAGCCATTCGGAAGCATTTGAGTGATGTAGTGTCTCTCAGCCAGCCTGCAGAAGGATTAGTGGCTAATGTGATTACAGCCGGAGATTATGATCTCAACATCAGTGGTAAGTGACAAGATTTATTATGTTATTTAAAAAAAAAACACACAAAACAATCTTAAACTAGTTCATTTAAAGATACTTAATGGTTGAAAATTCATTATTAATTACTGTTATTAAAGACATCAATTAGTATTTGGAGAAGTATTTTCTTTCAATACTAACCTTTAATTAGTATATATTTTTAGAACTGATTTATCCAGATACTTAGATACAGTTTTCTTTTAAGGAGTAGTATTAAATTAACAACCATACTGAATGTTGGGAGGATGATGGAAGAATAGCGCAGAAGAGCTGATTCAATTCAAAACTTTGCCAGTAATTTGCATATAATATTTGACAACTGACTTGCTTAGAGCTTCATATTTATTAACTGTATGATGAATTTCATTGTTTTCTTTAAAATGGGGAAGGTTGGATTAGAATATAGAATACCTAAGGCCCCTTTCAAACTCTAAAAGTCTGTGTTCAATGCAGTAATACATAGTAGTTGTGTAAAGTTTGCAAAGCACTTTACATAATCTCATTTACTTCCAACTACCCTGTCAGGATTATTACCCTGCTATTATTATCTCGATTTTACAGTTAAAGAAACAGAATAAAAAAGGTTAAAGTAGTTGTCTAGAGAAAAATAGGATCTGAGGCAAGATTCAATTTAGGTCTTCCTAATCCAAGTCCAACACTCTATTCAGTCAATAAATTTGCTGCCTCCTTATTCCCTCACTCTGTGTGTGTGTGTGTGTGTGTGTGTGTGTGTGTGTGTGTGTACCAAGAATTGTACTAAATCCTTGGAGTCACATATAAGGGAATAGTGAACCAAGAAAGGTTATTTTGGTTTGGGTAGTTGCTGGAGGGTGAAGAGAAAAATTTTGATTTGAATACATTTTGGGGGGTAGGGTTGGGGCAACATGGTTTGAGGCTGCTGAGTCAAAAATGTCTTGAATGAAGATGGAGCTTAAATCTCAGTGATTAGCCTAGGTTACTCCAGTGCAGAGGGGATCTAACATGGGGAACATTAGTCTTTTACTCTTTTTGAGTGGGCCTGAACCATATTAATGGTTTGTTGGCCTCCATTTCTCTTTGAATTTAACATCACTGCTCTGGTCTCAATTGGAGAATAAAACTCCAAGAAAAATAGCTTGGATAAAGATGCAGATGCATGATCCCAATGTGTTAAAAGCACTCTGTGTGTGTGTGTATAAAATTGTAATTTTATTTCATTTTTAAATTAGATAAATGTGTATTATTGAGTAGGGAAGAAATGTTATAAAATATAAAAGCAAGGATGTGGTAGGAACTCTTAAATATTTGAATGTGTTTTGATTGGTTAAAGAATTAAAAATAAAAATTGATAAATGCAGTTAATGGTTCATATGAATAAAAACAAATAGAATTTGTTAATTTTAAAACATAAAAAGACTTAAGTTGTCCTTAATATTGGATAAATTTAAAAAGATGGAAAATATACTATGTGATTTCAGCAACTTAATGGAAACAATCTTTATATTACTATATTTTGTAGTCTAATCTTTGTAGCATGAGCATTATGAGCTAAATTATTTTTGTGATCACACAATTAAAGCAATGAATTTAAGGATTTCCTGTAAATATATAAGATTAGGTATCGTTAATATGGTGAAATATAGGAAAATTTGTCTCAGCAAAGACCAATATAAAAGTATTTGATAATGTCAGTAAGGTGGTATTGCTGTAATTTTTTTTACTTATATTTGCTTTATAGGTGAAGAAAACATCATGAAGGTAGAAAATAGAATAAAATTGAATTTAAATTTTAATTTGATTGTTCAATCTTATTTTTGCTAGAGTAGTATTTTTTAAAAAAATAGATTTAAATTATGATTACCTGATAGAATGTTTTTAGAACTATTTTATATTGTTTGCATCAATACAGTCATTTATTTATTTATTTTTCTTGAGGCAATTGGGGTTAAGTGACTTGCCTAGTCACACAACTAGAAAGTGTTAAATGTTTGAGGTGAGATTTGAACTCCAGTGCTCCTGACTTCAGGTCTGGTACTCTATCTAGTGTGCCACCTAGCTGCCCCTAATTATTTTTGAAAATATTTAAAAGGTATTATTAAATCTCTTATCTAAATATCTTACATTAGAGATGAGACAATTGAGGTTTGTAGGGGCTAAATAATAGCGGAATTTGTATCAAAAATGTAGATAAAGTTTTAAACTACAAAAATTTATAACTGTACTAAAACTTTTGGGACATACTGTATTTGTGCCATAGATTTGTATTTTTTTCCAAAGTTCTTTTATGTTATGATTTGCCAACATTAGTATACATAGCTGCATGCCCATGATTAAAAATATAGCTTAAAAAGCTAAATACTAGGGGCAGCTAGGTGGCGCAGTGGATAGAGCACCAGCTCTGAAGTCAGGAAGACCTGAGTTCAAATGTGGTCTCAGACACTTAACATTCCTAGCTGTGTGACCTTGGGCAAGTCACTTAACCCCAATTGCCTCAGCAAAAACAAAAACAAAAACAAAAAAAACCCCTACAATTAAAAAGCTAAATACTACTAAATACTAAAAGTATTGTTAAATTTAAAGTTCAGTAAAAAACTTTTCATACTTTAGAATCTTTTAAAATATGCATTTCCATAACTTTTAGTATACAAATATAATATTAAAGTGATTGGATTAATTAAAATCACTGCAATATAATTATGCTAAGTTTATTATCTAAAAGATTTTAAATACTAACAAGCTAGTTTAAGGATTGCATTCCATATTTTATGCCCCCTTTTTTTTTTACTGTATATTAGTTAATAAACATTTAAATAAATACTGTGTGACAGTTTGAAATTTATTTTAATTACAATGGACTTGCTTAAATTGATAAATTTTAATTTTAAGTTATTGCCAATGTATTTTACATTTTCAGTTAGAAGGATGTGTTTTTATGCATCTGGTTTCTTGTTTGTGTTTTGCAATGACAAATAACTTCATAAAAGTTAGATATAATTTATTAACCTATGTTTGTTATTTTGACCTTTCCCTGAGGAAAATATATTTTTCATTTTCCTTAAAAGATTAGGAATATCATGATATATAGAGGGTAAAGGAGTAGAATTGGGATTTTGTGGCTACCATAACCATGGTGAGTTTAGAGAAATTGGCTGAAGACAGGGAGTTGTAAGCTATATTGTACTTTCCACTGGAAATGCCCATTTACTTTGGAAGGAGATTTAGACCATTTCTACATCCTTGCAGGAAACCATTATGAGATATAGGAAGGGTCACTTGATGTTGATTAAAGATTCCTTTGGTTACTCAGCAACATCTTCAAAATGTAGACAATTGCATTATTGGAAAATTCTGGGCTAGAATATTGGATTCAGTATTATGATAGCATTTCATTGTGACTTTAAAGAGTTGTTATTTTTAGACTATTAAAGTAAAATTTGTTTAGGATTGAACACTACTCTATTCTATTTTATTTTTTAAGGCTTTTTATTTTCAAAATATATGCATGGATAATTTTTCAACACTGACCCTTGCAACCTTGTGTTTCAGATTTTCCCCTTCTTTCCCCTCCCTCCTCCCCTAAGGCAAGCAATCCAACATATGTTAAACATTGAACACTTTTTTCTTTTTTTAAAATTTTTTATTAAAGCTTTTTATTTGCAAAACATATGTATGGGTAATTCTTCAACATTGACCCTTATAAAGCTTTCTGTTACAAAATTTTCCCTCCTAGTCCCCACCGCTCCCCTAGATGGCAGGAAATCCACTACATGTTAATTATGTTAAAATACTTGAGAAATAGAATATATGCATACATATTTCCACACTTATCTTACTGTGCAAGAAAAATTGTATCTACAAGAAAAAAAAATCCGAGAAGGGAAGCATAATGCAAGCAAACATCAATAGAAAGCATGAAAATGTTATGTTGTGGTCCACATTTCATATTCCTCTCTCTGGGTGTATATGGCTTTCTTCACTGAACAATTGGAACTAGTTTGAAACATTTCATTGTTGAAGAGAGCCATGTCCATCAGAATTGATCATCATATAGTATTTTGAACACTTTTTTAAAAGGAAAAATTTTTATATTAAGGAATCTTCTCTTCAATATATCAAGCACATGTGTATGTTCCAATTTGTTGCCAGCTATATAATTATGCAGGGTTTTGAAAGTGGCTAATTTTAAGAGATGAATTACAATAAAATCTTTTGATCTGTGATCTAATTTGTAGAAAGTTAAAGCTGAAATGAGAGAGACAGCAGAAAGTCTGAAAATTAACAAAATTGTATAATGGATAGTGTTATGTAAAGGCTTTCAATTATGAAGATGAAAGAACATGAGGATGTCTTATCTATGTACATTGTAGAAGTTTCAGTTTGGGATTGATTTTTTTTGGCTATATCAAGTCATATTTCTTAGCCATGGGGTATAGATATGCTTAACCTACAGATCTTTAATAATTTTAACTTTAATAATTTTTGTACTACTTGACCGTAAGTGTCTGAGGTTTGGGGAGTGATAAAATGGCTGCTGGATGTTTTTGTTTGTGGAGAAATACTCTAGGCAAAAAATGATAGATTGTTCCAATATTGCCATTATGGAAAGAACAAGGATAAAGAGTTAAAAGCTTAATTTTTTTCATAAAGTTTTTTCTTTTTAAAATTTCAGCCTGCCAAGTTAAGAAGGCCTAAAACTTTTTGTTCAAGAGAAGAAGATATATAGGAAAAATGTGTGTGTGTGTATGTGTGTGTGTGTGTGTGTGTGTGTGTGTGTGTGTGTGTGTGTGTTTAAATCAAACAATAATTTTCATGCTATTGATGAAATACAATTACGGCCAATTCTGTTATAAAGAATTCTTTGTTAACAAAGCTATTCATTCTTTTAAATGAATGAACTGGTTGATAATCTATAGAAACTGTGCTGTTGAACTAATTATAGCAAATAATCCACTACAATATTTTTTTCTCTCATCTCTGACCTTGTCAGTACTTTTCACTAATGAAATAATTTAATGTGGTGCTGTTCATATACAGTAAAGGAAAGGAGTTAAGCTTTAGCTGAGTGCTTTATTTTGAAAACTTAACCAAATTCCCAAGCATTTCAACAAAATAAATAAAAATCTAAAGAATAAGTAAAAGGAAAGATATTAGGTCTATATGTGTAATATTTTGCCTTTCATCAGTATCACAGCACTTTTCATTGGTGTTCTACAAACTGGGAATTTTTATCTTTGTAAGGGAATTATCAAACAGAGTAGATCTGTGGAATTTGTTGTGCATTTTTACCAGGACTAAACTACTTAGTAAAAATGATGTCATTTAACAAGACAAATTTCTATTTTCTTCCACTGATATTATTGGACACACATATAGTCTTCAGTCCTTCTGCCCTACCTATCCTACTTGTTAAAAAGGAAATAATTGGTATCTGTTCATGTAAATTGGCTTAGTTTAACAATGCCATATTTTCTCTGTCAGATCGATCAATTAAAGCTAGTGTTCCTTGGTACAATAATTGGAAAGACACACTGATGGAACTGAAAGAATCCACGTTATATTCAGGTATTTCTTGTGGTGGATGTGAGTTTTCCATATTGCCCTGAGTCTTCTCCTTGTTGGCGTATTCCATCAACCTTTGCTTATTCTGCTCCTTCTATTTAGCCATCTCCCTTACTTGATACACCTTTACAATTTCCCAAAATATGTAGCGTTGGTGATGGCTGTCAACTTCTTTCCTTTTAGTTTTATTCTTTGATCTTTAATTAAAACATTAATTTGACAATTTATAGATATTGTCCTTTAATAAAATAATTTGAGCTTCACTTTATTCTAATAAAGGGACAGAATGACCATGTTTTTGTTTCTCAATACATAATTTACTTTTAAAAAGTCTTCTATGTAAACTGCTATAAATGCCACAAAATTGTATTTAGAATAAAAACATTTTCTGATGATATATAGTATTTTAGGGAAGGAATGTCTGGTGTGGCTTATTAAATTATTACTATTTACCTAAATGTAGGTTTTTCAAGGACAATAGACTATGGTTAATGCTTTTAAATTTTGATTTTTTTTTTTTTTAAGTATTGACTATAGGAAACCACAGGATTAATTTACTTGAAATTCTTTGATACTTGTTAGTTCATTCCTATGTGTTCACCACATGTAGTTTTAAGATAACTTGTAGTGGTTTAGAATATGAAAGTAACTTTTGGCAACAACTGAAGTTAAACATTTTGTACTCTTTGCAGTTTTGTTTTATTATGTAGTGTTCTAGTCAATGTATATAGAAAACTAAACACATACATACTTAATAACTTGCTGTTTGATTTAGAACAGGTTTTCTTTAGTCTTTCTGTCAAGAACTCCTTAGACAGTCAGGTGAAGCCTATAGAATTCTAGAATAATGTTTTAAAATTCATAATAACATACATAGAATTAGAGGAGAAGTAATATTGAAATAAAGTTTTAAAAAAATTTTTTTAAGAGTTTACAGACCTTGTTTTAAGAAGCCTTGACTTGGAAGGTGATTTGAATTTTTTTTTAAGTATATTTAGTAGTCAGACAACTCCAGTTTTTGTTAATTTTAAGTAAAATTAAACCTATTATTTTTATATTACCTACATTTTCCTAGTATATCTCTCTATCCCTCTGCTTCAGTTAGCCTTTATAAGGAAGAATTTTAAAAATTTAGTAAAAACTAGCACATTGAAAATGCTTGATATCATTTGTAGTATTATATACCCAAAGTTCCCCATCTTTGTAAAAAAAAAAGGGGGGGGGAATGCCTTTTCTCAACAGTTTGCCTTTTCTTGGAAGGAGCCTTTTCTCTCCCTACCTCCTCAAAGAAAGGAGGAATTGACTTCTTATATCTTCTTTGGAACCAAATTTGGTTTTTATAATTTTATATTGTTCAGTTTCAGTTATTGTTCAGTATTTTACAAATGTAATTTGTAATACCTAGTGAAATTTTTTAGGTAATACAAATAATAATAGTTTACAGTTAGTTGAATAACACCGTAGTTTACAAAGCATTTTGCATATAGTATCCCATTTGATTTCTTTATTTTATATTCTTACTAATATGTGTGTGTATATACATACACATACACACACAAACACATGTATATATATATTTATAGCTGTACTTCAAAGAACTGTGATTCCAAAATAACGTGAATCATAACATCTTAATTTGATAGGGAATTTTAGAGATGATCATATCTAACACCCCTCTCCTTGGCTTTTTAAACAGATGAAGCCAAGGAGGTTGAGGGATTTGTTCAAATATGCTTTATCTTTGAAACCTGAAGGGAAAAGCAAAATGCCTTAGTCTTGGTTGATTTTAGAATACTTATTTAATCTTTGCATGTCTTTTTTTTTCCTGAGGCAATTGGGGTTAAGTGATTTGTCTAGGGTCACATAGTTAGGAAATGTTAAGTGTCTTGAGACCAGATTTGAACTCAGGCCCTCCTGACTTTAGGGCTGGTGCTCTATCTACTGTGCTACCTAGCTGCCCCCATCTTTGCATTTCTTTTTTCTTTCTTTCTTTTTTTTTTTTTTGCTGAGGCAATTGGGGTTAAGTGACTTGCCCAGGGTCACACAGTTGTTACGTGTCTGAGACCAGATTTGAACTCAAGTCCTCCTGACTTCAGGGCTGGTTATCTTTGCATTTCTTGCTTTTGAACTAGTATTATAAAGTTTTTGTATTAAAGTGAATATGATTGGTTGGAGCCAGTTTACAAAAATCCTTTAAAGTAAATAAAAAACCATAGATCCTTGAATCACTGGAATATTTTGTAATACAAATAAAAATAGAGTAATAAAAAAAAATAAAAAAAAGTTAAATATTATATTATGAACTTCAGTTTTAGATTTGCAGAAAAATAGAATTTTGTTGAAGATTGTGAAGCTATAGCTTATTGCAAGATAGGAAGAAGATTTACAAATCTTAGTTGTTATTATGAGAACAGTTTTCTTAATATCGTTAGATATATAGAGCAGCTAGGTGGTGCAGTGGATAGAGCACCAACCCTGAAGTCAGAAGGACCTGAGTTCAAATTTGGTCTCGGACACTTAACATTCCCTAGCTATGTGACCCTGGGCAAGTCACTTAACCTCAATTGCCTCAGCAAAAAGCAAATATATATATATATTCATATATCGTTAGATATAAACTATGTGGTTTCCCTTTAGTTTAATTTTTGACCTTTAGTTTTTTCCTTGTCATGCTCAGGAGTAATTAATGTTATTGGGAGTAAATGCCACATTAATTGCTATTTAATTTTGGTAGGATTTATAATTGAAAAGAAGTAGTTTGCTTCCTGGTACAAATCTCTGCTATTTCTGATAAAGGAGAGTTCGATTTCTTTATACATTTTGCTTTATTATTAGTAGTAGTAGTAGAAATATAAAAGCACGTCACTTTTAAATTTATATTAGAATTTTAAAGCAAATATTGGAATTTGAAATGTTCTACGTTACTTCTATCATGTTCAAAGTTGAGAAATATAATACAGTATACATCTACTGTATCATGTATTGGAAGTTTCTGGTGCTCAAAATACAGAGACTTTTGTAAGCTGACAGTTAAGAAAATACATAATTTTCATTTGTGGGTTTTTTGAGGTTTTTTTTGCCAATCAAATATATGATTAATTTGGGGTCTTAAATTATAATCAGTAAAGTAAGATATATTTTTTACATTATTGGCCTTTAACAAATATTTCTAGAAAATTTTTAGGTTAGCTGTGATGAGCATATACTTATCTAAATGAGGTTCAGCATATAGGACTAAGTAAAGAATTTGAACTCTCAGTTTTTTATTTAGAATCATCATTGTTCCATGGATCCTTGCCTAAGTTTCTAGTTCTTTTTCACCATAAATATTTAGAATCCCATGGGCTGAATTTAGGGACATAAATTTTCAAGTATCTTAGTCACTTCAGCCAGCATAATTGACTATTTCTTTCCCCTTAACTTTCTATGGTTGCTATATGCCTAGAAATAAAATGAAGAAACTGAATGCATTAGATCATTTTGAGCTATACTAAAAGAAGAGAAGGTGGGAAGGAAAAATAATAAAAAATAAAAGTAAATTAACCTTAACTTCATTACTAGGAATGCTAACTTTAAATGTGTACATGTTATGGACTTACTAATTTCTTAGGTTTATGTGCTATGTATATGTTGGTTGAAGAGAAAATTTCTGTCATTTACTTTGCTTTTATTATCTTTTAAAAATAAATTGAAGATGCTTTCTTTTTTTCCTGCTTTGTGATAATATGCTATTGCTTAACTGTGCATAATTCTTTATAATTTACCAAAGATTTCCTCATCTATTCACATAAATCTCATAACTGTTTTTTATTTTTTACTTTATTTTTTTTTTATTAAAGCTTTTTATTTGTATAACATATGTATGGGTAGTTCCCCAGCATTGATCTTTACAAAGCTTTCCATTACAAATTTTACCCCCAGACCCCTCCCCTCCCCTAGATGGCAGGAAGTCCACTACATGTTAATAATGTTTAAATACTTGACAAGTTGTGCAAGAAAAATCCTATCTACAAGAAAAAAAAAAGAAAATCAGAGAAAGGAAACACAATGCAAGCAAACCTTAATAGAATCTCATAACTTTGTGAAGTAGTAGTAGTAGTATCAATATTCCAATTTTACAGATGAAGAAACAAAGTCAGAGAAAAAAGTGACTTATTCAGATTATAAAATTTATAAATGGTCAAGCTTAGGTCTTTTGACTCCAAGACCATTGTTTATTATTTTTATTAGCAATTTTCTGCTGGAATAATGGGTTTTATATGCACAAAAGGCAAATTAGGGGAATTTAACCTAGTTTTAGTATGTTGGTTAAATTGCTTCTAGTTTGTTTTTGATATTTTATATCTCCTAGATTTCTCTTGGTATTCTACCCACTACTCTCTGCAAGAGGATCTATTCTTTTTCTTATTAAGATACAGAATTATTCAGCTATTTTAGAACCCCTTCCAATATTTTACATAGTATTTTTTAAGTTGTAATCAGCATGTTGTCCCTGAGAAAAATTTGTTCACTATATTGTTAGATAAGACAAGATTCAGTTTTAGTGAATGTTTTATATTGTTTATATAAAAAACCATGACTTTTTGTAGTTATAAGAACAAAATCATATGAAAAAAAATAGTAGAGTCAGTGTGCTTAATAATTCATTGAGTTAATTTGATATAACTAAATACATATGTCCATAAGAGCAAATATATTTCCCACTAATATGTGGTCTGTTCTAGTATAACTCATTTTGAGATATATTTATCTTTAATTCTGTTCAGTAGCGATTATTTACTGAAATGCTATAAGATTATTGTTAATAGAATAGTCTCATTTATAATTTAAAACATGGCATAGTACTCTGTTTTAAATGTGTAATACCTTTTTTTCTTATAGTTAAAATGTAGTATTCTCTTTTGTACAATTACTACAAGCAAGTAAGAAAGAAGAATTTGTATAGATTTCAGACAGTTTAATTACAGTTTTAATTTCTTTCTTTTTTTTAAGAAATATTTTTTGGGAGGAGGAAGGGAAACAATTATTTCCATATTCTTTTTTAAAGGTTGAATTTTCATGTTCTTATTAAATCTTCTATGTTTATTAGTTTTAATTTTTAATGTTGCCTTATGGAGAATTTATTTTTGTAAATATTTTCTCAATTTCAGCTACTACTCCATGGTTTGAATCTTACAGAGAAAGTTTTCTTCAGTCCATGCCAGCATCAGATCATGAATTTCTAAACCACTATTTGGCATGTATCCTTTAAACTTAAAAATAGGTATTATTAGTTTTAAAAGCATTTTTATGCAGCAAAATTTATAGAAATTGAATAAAAATGACATATGGAATGGCATAAATTTATCTTCTTTGATTATTTCAAGTGTTATTGTGTCATTGCCACACTTTGTCTAGGTAGATATTTGGCAAAAAGAAAACAAAAAGCACCTATTAAATGCTTACTATATGCTAGACATTGTGCTAAGTGCTAGGGATACAAAGAAGGGCAAGAAAGCAAAAATACCTCCTGCTTTGGAGGTTCTGGGAGAAAATATGCAAATAACTAAAGATATAGATAGGATAAATTGGAGATAATCTTAAGGGGGAAAGTACTACTAGCATTAAGGGAGTGGGAGGGTGTGAAAGAAAAGAAGATTCCCAATCCTCAAGGAGCTTGAGTTCTAATGGGGGGCATAACATGTAAATAACAGGTATGTGTCTAAGGTAACATAGAAAATAGATGGGAATTAATCTCTGTGGGGAAGGCATCAAGAAAGGCCTCTTGCAAAAGTTGAAATTTGAAACTTAAAGAAAGCCATTGAAACTGAGGTGAGGCGATAAAATATACTAGGCACAGGAATAGCCAGTGCAAAGGCAGAAAAAACAGGAAGGGGGGTATCTTCTGCAAGCATTAGCAAATAGACTATCATAATTTTGTGGTAGAGTGTGGGGAGAATAGAGAAGTAAAAAGATCAGGTTGTGAATAGAGCTTTAAATGCCAACCCTGAGGAATTTATAGTTGTTTCTCAGAGATTTACTGGATTTTAATGAGTAAGGGAGTAACGGTCTGATTTTTGCTTTAGGAAAATCAGTTTGACAGTTGAATAAAAGATGAATTGGAATGAGGGGAGACAAAACTTATATGAAAGATGGATACGAGAAGGAAGCAAAAAGACAAGATTGGCAATGGATTTATTCATGTGAAGTTGAAAGAGAGGAGGTTGAGCATGACAAAGATTAGGACACTGGAGAACTAGGATGATAATGATACCCTTGACTGAAATAGGGACATTAAGAGGAAAATATTTGGAGGAAGGGGGAAAGATAAGTTCGTTTTTTTAATATTTTGATTTTAAAATACCTATGGGACATTCACTTTGAGATGGCCAAAAGACATTTGGTGATGTAGGGCCATAACTTAGGAGGAAGACTGGATCTCACTATATAGATCTTGGAAGCATCAATATAGAAAGGAGAACTGAATAAACCTAAAGGAGATGATGAGATTATCAAGGGCCAGATAGTGTAGATGAGAAAAAAAGAAGTGAACCCAAGACAATCTTGGAGGAATACTTATATTTAGTGGGCACGATTTGGATAAAGACTTTCCAAAGAAGATTGAGAAAGAATTGTCTTGAAAAACCTAGAGAGTAGTAGTGATATATATTGTGTCATAAATTGTAGAGAGATCAAGAAAGGTAAGGATGGACAAAAGATTATTAGATTTGGTAATTAAGAAATTTTTGTTAACATATAGAGAGCATGTTCATGTGAATGTTGAAATTGGAAGTCAAATTACAGAGGGTTTAGAAAAGAGTAAGAAGGTTAGGTGGGAACACCTACTGTAGATGGCTTTCTTAAGGTATCTAGCTGAGAAGCAGAAGAGACTTCAGGTATAAGAGTTTGTGGGGATAATTGTTATTTTAAAGATGAAGGAAGTATGAGCATGTTTGTAGGCAGAAAGGAAGGATCCAGGAGACTGAAGGTAGAGAGAGAGAAAGAGAGAGAATGAGAATGATAAAGGCCGTTTGCTGGAAAAGACAATAGGGGGTAGAATGAAGAATACATTTAGATGTGTTGCCTTTGACACAAGGTAAGAGGCTACCACTTCATGTGAGATAGGTGCAAAAGGAAATAGTTAAGTTTTCTGAGTGACATGAGATGAGGCAGAAGGGAGAAGAGGCAACCATTGGCAAACGGTCCTTATTTTTCAGTGAAGTGTGTGGTAAGGTCCTCAGCCTAGTGAGAGTGTCATAAAAGCCTAAAGGTTTAAGACACAAAGATTGGATATAGCTGTTGTGGAGAGCGAGATAATGAATTGGTTAGAGAAGATTTCGAAGTCAAAGAGAGTTAAGGAAAAAGTTGTCCATTTATATTCCCTTCAAACTAGATACAATTTTCAGAAAGAAGAAATATAACTCATAATATTTAAAATCCTAATACTTTAAAAATTAGGGATCCAAGAGAAATTATCCTTAGAATTAATCTCACATTCATGAGTATGCTTATTCTAAATTCAATGACAGAATATATATGCATTTGTGTAGATTTATTTGTTTCTCTAGATATACATAATAGAGGTAAATATGTGTAAATTTAGATCTAGATAGATAATAATATATATCAGGGCATTGAAAGGTAAGATTAGATTACGTTCTGGTGAATGTTATATAAAACATGTTATATATTTATATAGAGCACCAAGCTTTTTTTTTGTGTGTGTGTGTGTGTGTGTGTTTTTCTGTCTTTCTATCCTTCTTATCTTGGTACAAATTTTGAAGTTGGTATGGCCTTTGAGTTTTCTCACCTAAGTAATTGAATCAGTACCCCAGCTTGAACATAATGGACTGCTACTTAGAAAACATCTATTAGTGTTAAAAAAATTTACTTGGAATATACTTTGGGTATAAAGGAGTTAGATTTTGATTATTAGCTTTCAGACAGTAAAGGAATGAATAGTTCTAATAAATGTCTTTAATCTCACTAGTTTATAGTTATATAAGGTTTGAGGGTAAAAATTCTCTTAGGATAATTAGACATTAATATACTATTGGATATATCACTTAAGCCTTTTAAAATCTTAGACTGTTGAAATCATTTACATTTTTTGTAGATTTTTTGGTATTTATAACTAATGTTTACAAAACTGAATTTCTTTCAGCTTCTTTGAACTTATTACAGTAAAACATTTATGTGTCATTATGTATTGTGATAGTTCCCTTAACAATATATTTTATAAGGTATGTTGGTAGCATCTTCTAGTGAACCTGAACCTGTGGAACAGTTTTTGAAATTGTCGCAAGAGCAGCATCGAATTCAGCACAGCAGTGACTATTCCTACCCCAAATGGTTTATACCAAATACACTCAAGTATTACGTCTTGTTGCATGATGTAAGTGCAGGAGATGAACAAAGGTAGGCTTCTTGTTATGTTAGTTAAAATGTTGTTGATCTGAATCTGTTGATTTAAGAAAGAAAATTTTTTGATATCTTGAGTCTGTTAATAATCACAGCTTTTTTTTTTTTAAATTTTATTTGCATAACATATGTGTGGGTAATTCTTCAACAATAACCCTTACATAGCTTTCCGTTACAAATTTTTCCCCCCAACTCCCCACCCCTCCCCTAGATGGCGGGATATCCACTACATGTTAATTATGTTAAAATATTGGCAAATCGAATATATGTATACATATTTCCAAACTTATCATTGTTGTGCAAGAAAAATCTTATCTACACAAACGATATATCAGATAAAGGAAACACAATGTAAGCAAACATCAATCAAGGAGTATGAGACTGTTAGGTTGTGGTCCACATTTCACATCCCTCTCTCTGGGTGTATATGGCTTTCTTCAGTGAACAATTGGAGGTGGTTTGAAACATTTCATTGTTGAAGAGAGCCATGTCCATCAGAATTGATCGTCATATAGTACTGTTGTTGCCGTGTATAATGATCTCCTGGTTCTGCTCATTTCACTCAGCATCAGTTCATGTAAGTCTCTTCAGGCCTCTCAAATCATCTTGCTGGTCGTTTCTTACAGAACAATAATATTCCATAATATTCATATACCATAATTTATTCAGCCATTCTCCAATTGAAGGGCATCTATTCAATTTCCAGTTTCTAGCCATTACAAAAAGGGCTGCCACAAACATTCTTGCACATGTGGGGCCTTTTTCTTCCTTTATGATTTCTTTGGGATATAAGCCCAATAGAAATGCTGCTGGGTCAAAGGGTATGCACAGTTTGATAACTTTTTGAGCATAGCTCCAAATTGTTCTCCAGAATGGCTGTATCCGTTCACAGCTCCACCAACAATGCATCAGTGTCCCAGCCCTCCCACATCCCCTCCAACATTCATCATTAACTTTTCCTGTCCTTTTAGCCAATCTGACAGGTGTGAAGTGATACCTCAGGGTTGTCTTGATTTGCATTTCTCTGATCAATAGTGATTTGGAGCACCTTTTCATATGACTATAAATAGTTTTAATTTCATCCTCTGAAAATTGTCTGTTCATATCCTTTGACCATTTATTGATAATCACAGCTTTTTACTCTTTTCCTCTGGTGTTCTTTTAAATTGCTAAACTTTAACACTTTGGCCAGCTAAATCATCCAAACCAGCCCCTTCTAGACATAAAGGCCTTTACTGTTAATTAGCCTCTATTAGATTTATTGATAGTTTATTTTTGAGGGCAAGTTTTTATTTGTTTGTTGGTCATTTGCAGTAAAAAACAGTTTTAGATCTTTTTATGTAGTAGAATGGAAGGTTTATTTAATAAATTTGAGCTAGTCCATAATACCAGTCATTAAAGATGTTCAAATTCAGACAAGGTTTTAGTCAGGCTGATTTGAGTTTTAATTATGAATTGTTATTAGATAAATTGTAATATTAATTTTTTGGTCTGTTAGAAAGTTTACTTTTTCTGGATTTGTTTTAAAGATATGCGTGATCTCTTAACATTGCATAAAGAATGCCATTTGACACTTTTTTCCCCCTGTTTTTAAATTTCAGAGCTGATTCAATTTATGAGGAAATGAAGCAGAGATATGGAACTCAGGGTTGCTATTTGCTTAAAATTAATTCTCGAACATCAAATCGATCATCAGATGAACAGATACCAGATCCTTGGAGTCAGTATCTTCAGAAAAATAGTATTCAAAACCAGGTATATGTAAAAATAAGCAAATAAAGTACAAACACAAATTCTCCAAATCTATTTATGATGGCTTTAGAATAACTTCCCCCCCCCTCTCCCACCCATGCTGTAGGACTATAACTATAATGATACTACAATGTTATTTTTTGGAATAGCACTAACTAAACTGAGTTGTGAGCAAACTGGCCCTAGAACAAGTAGTTTGAGTTTATTTTAACCATTAATGACAAATCCCTCCTTACATGGCTATCCTTTTTTCTAGATTAAGAAAAATGAATTAGCTGATCATTTTTCAAATAATTGAAAAATTATTTGCACAATTGAATTTGTGTTAAGTTTATTAGGAGTGTAGGAGATAGAATCTAGATTTTATAAATTTATTCTATCTGAATGTCTGTAACAAACTTTACTAGTCACCTATTCTTGGTATTAGTAGTCCCTTTCTCTGACAAACTCATCCATCATCCTGACACCTTTTTTACCTTATGCTATTTAGATGAATGGTATTTTCTTCCTGACTTATCATAACTTCTTTATTCCTTGTAATACCTTGTTCATTTTTGTTTCCTACTCTCTTCCGTGTACTCAAGTAGTAAAAGAGCCATTTTGCCAGGAAAACACTGAGATGGGGCAAATTCTTCTCTAATTTGTAAGATTTACATTCCATTTTAGAATTTACCAATTAATGTGTTGTTTTTGATATGTTGACTGTTTTGGTATGCTGACTGTAACTTCCCTAATAGGAAAAGCTTCTTTTAAGGAAGTAAAAGAGATTTTGATATACTGTATAAACTAAACTCATTAATGTTTTGTGTAGTATGTTGCTTTTTTAAGATATTAAATATGACATGAAAAATCTCAATTGTAAAGAATTTGCATTTTATTTCCTCTGGGTTTCTGATATGACTGTTAATGACTAATCTATAGATTTCTTTTTATATACAAATTTATCTATACATAGTGACTTTTTACTTACATAGAAATCATCCCAGAGCTGATATTTCAGTTAACTTTAGAAATTGTTCCAGCTCTTGATTGCTAATCGTCTTACGTGGTGCTAAATGCAAAGACAGTGCAATAAGAAATTAACCAGTTGGATGTGAGAGAGTTTAAAACATTTATATAGGAGTGCCAGAGACTTGAAAGTATCTGAGGTGGGAAGAAGGACAGAAGGTAAGCTGTCCAGACTGGAGAATTACTGGCAGACAATACTCTACTAAGCATTAGCTAATGTTCACACAAGCACATTGAATGCTGATGTACATCTTGTGTGAAATGCCCAGATGTATTTAATCCTTAGAATAGATACCACATAATCTTTTAAAATACATCCATCTTAATTAAACATATATACTTCAGTTTTCTGTGATACATTTTACTATGACTAATTAGTTGCTTGATCTTTTTCTCATCCTACTCTTTCATATACATGTGAATAAGCATCTCTAAATTTAAGGAATGCATATATAGTCAATGAATAAATATACAGATGAAATGAATGCCATTTGAAACAATTAGTATAGCTGAATGGCAATAGGTAAGTAGATGAACTTGCTGGTTAGGAAGTAAATATTGTTCTTTTAGAAAGTATACTTGTCAGATAGAATCAACAAAGCAACCCTATTGTGTTACTGGGTTTGGTGATTTTGTATTACTATCTGAATATAGTTTCTAATCCATTTTTTCTTTTAATAGGAATCATATGAAGATGGTCCTTACACTATAGCTTCAAATAAGAATGCTGATAATAGCATGCTTTCATTGGATGGATTAGATAATGAAGTCAAAGGTCTTTATTTTTTTAATTTAAAAAAATTTTTTGCCAATTTTTCACTACGAAAAAATTTGTTAAATTGCTAAAATAGATCAACTTTTATACTCAAAGATCATTCCATTTTGACATGTTGACTTTTATTCTGGAGCTTTGAATTAAATGATTATATTTGTTTCATGTAAAAAATAATTCTTTTTAAATAGTAGTTGTATAAATGAATTTATTTTTTAATTCTTCAGAGTAGTAAAGGTATTAAGAGTAATTTAAAATACAACTTGATATTTTTAATAATTTATGAATTTCATTATTATGGATTTAATATGCTTAATAAGAAATTAATTGTAATAGTTTCTTTTATACTTGATTTTTAGCCTTTTAAAAATATTCTAGTTTTTTTCCTAAATAGATTTCAGTTTTCTTTAGATTTCTTAATTCAGATGAATTTTTGGAGTCATACTGCATGAAGTAAGAATTAATTTTTAGTTTTGCTCACAAAGTTTGGGATTTTAGGGGCATAAATCTTGATATCTAGATTTTACCCATTAAGGTTAATTGCAAGTATAAATTTTGTCTAATAGTACTATAATTTTCTGCTATTATAATGTTAACAAAAGAAAACCTCCATTTTTTAAATAGATGGTTTACCAAATAACTTCAAAGCTCACCCACTTCAATTGGACCAATCCAGTGATCCTGCCAGCAACTTTGATGGAACTGATCACATAAAATCTGCTGTGCCATTACACGAAACAAAAAAAATGAACACAGGAATACTTCATGGTGCATGTTTAACCCTCACTGATCATGATCGAATTAGACAGTTCATACAAGAATTCACATTTCGAGGTCTTTTGCCACATGTAGAGAAAACAATTCGGCAACTAAATGATCAGGTAAAATTTCAGTAAATGATAAAAAATGAAAAAAAAAATGTTCTAATTTGCTCTTTGTTAGAGAGGCAGTATAATGGAATGAAGTCTGCAGTTAGGAGACCTGGTTTCTAGTTGTAGCTCTGGCACTTAACAGTCATGTGAACATAGTTAAGTCACTTAAACTTTAAAGTTTCACTTTCATCATCAGTTGAATAAAGATCTATAATCTTTTTACTGAATACCTGCATACTTTGTAAACTATTAAAGCACTACAGAAAAATAACTTATACTTAAAGACTTAATGTTCTTTTAAAGTTAGTTCTACTTAAATCTTTGTTAATAGTTCTTTTAAAGTTCTTTTAAATGTTCTTTTAAAGTTAATTCTACCTAAATCTTTTTTAATAGTATATTAATATACATGAAATAAGCCCTCAAGTATATGTGAATAAATATTCATGACATTTACATGCAATGGTCTGAAATTGGTGAAGTCTTAGGCATTTTTAAACTTTAAATTTCATTATTGGCAGAGGAATCTTTTCACATACCAACAATTCTTACTTTATGAAAATCCACATTATGCAAATTCAATCTTAAGTAAAGAATTCTGAAAGAAATTTGCATACCTGTTAATTTTACAGTATTGTGCATACTTTATCACTAACCTTTACCTTTCATTTCCTAATTCTATTTATTATCTTGGTACAGTATTTAGTACATTTTAGTTCATTTTATAATATGAAGACATTATCTTGTGTATGCCTTTGTTATACCGGGCAAATTTGTATTACATAGAAATCGCTAATACAGAGATCTGTGGAATGGTCCACTTAAAGCGAGAACTGTTTGTAAATATATCCCAAAGACAGTCTCCATGAATATGGAAGAGATAAGATCCTCTTTTTTTTTTTTTTTAATTAAAAGCTTTTTATTTACAAAACATGAGTGATTATTCTACATTGACCTTTGCAAAACTTTTTTTTTTTTTGTTCCAAGCTTTTCCCCTCCTCCCCACCCCCCACCCTTAGATGACAGGTAATCTAATACATGCTAAATATGTTAAATTATATGACAAATCTAATATATGTATACATATCTATACCGTTATCTTACTGCACAAGAAACATCAGATCTAGAAATAGAGAAAAAATACAACCTAAGAAGGAAAACAAAATGCAGGGAAATATTCACAGAAAGCATTAAAATGCTGTGCTGTGGTTCACACTCAGTTCCCTCAGGCAAGAGATAAGATCCTCAAAGGTACATGAACCTATATATATAATTGAATATACTTCCACTAAAGTTTGTATTTTGAAATTTAGAAGTTTTTAAGCTATAAAAAACTTAATCTTCCTTGTTAATGAGGATTACTCTTTTTTTGGGGGGGGGTTATTATGTCATTTTGAGAAATGTTAAATCTTTCCAATATACTATTTAGTCATTGAAACTATTATTTTAAAATAATTTTTGGTATTTAACATTTGATCATTGCTCTGGTAGGTTTTTGAATTTTAGAATTCTGTTCATAACATCAAGTATACAAATAATTTATAAGTATTAAGCAATGAGCATAACTGTAGGCTTACTATTGTTACAAACACATTTTCCAAATTTGCTGTTTGTAAAATCTGGTCAAAAATCAAATACTGGGAATACTTACTATTGGCTCTATTAGAACTTAAACTTAATTAACTGAGATTTTGGGAGAAAACTCAACAGATAAGAGGTTTTTAATGGAGTATGAGCACAATATGAGTTGTCAATGTGACATAACCAACAAAAAGAAATTAATATTTTAGGTTCCCTTGAAAGGGATAAAATCCAGAATGAAGGTAGTAATTCTATTGTACTTTACCCTCATCAAACCATATAAAAGCATCTTGCTCAGTATATTTTTAATAAGACATTAACTCACTTTAGTAGTAAGGAAGGATACTGTACATGGTGAAGAGGCCAGAACCTATACCAGATGAAGATGGAATTGGAGTGGGGAGAGAGGAAAGCAGTATATATACACAAATATCACCTTCAAGTATCTAGTTGTGTGAGGAGTATTAGATTTCTGTTTTGTGTTAAAAATCCAGATTGAGGTTATCAGAAAGGTTTTAAGTGGAACAGAAACCTATGTAAGTAATCTGTCTATTCAAAGAATGTTATAAACATGATATGTCATTTTGTACTCTGTGTACTCTGTCCTCTGAAAGATCTCTTTTAGGCTTCAGATTCTGTTACAGTGTGAAAAAGGTGGTCTACCTTTCATTAAACCTGTACTTAACAAAATTTTGTTAGCTTCAAGAACTTCCAGTGTAAAAACTTCATCTACAGGTGCAAATTAGCATCATGTCTATAATATATAGTATTAGACAGCTGTCTAGGATATAGAAAAGTTAAGTAACCTCTTAAGTCACATTGCTGTGTGCCACATAAAGGCAAAACCTGAATCTGGGTCTTTCTGACTCCACAACTGGCTTCTCTATGCACTATGGACCTCACTTGCTTTTAATTACATAAATAAGACAGCTTTTAATACTGAGCTGCTTGACTTATTTGTCACTATTCTTCAAGTACCCTGTAACTATTCATTGAGTGACTGTCATAGATGACATCTGACTGATAAATGCTTTCACCAGTCATTTTAATTTTTATTTTACTTTGTTTTATTTTTTTTACAAAGATAATTTTCAACATTCATCCTTGGAAAACCTTGTGTTTCAGATTTTTCTCCATCTCTCCCCACCTCTTCCCTCTTCTAGACAGCAAGTAATCCAGTATAGGTTAAACATATGCAATTCTTTTAAACCTATTTCCACATTTATCATGCCCAGTCATTTTTCATGGTCATCTTTTTTTTTACCAGTCACCCATTTGGACCTCCCCATGCTCTCCACCTTGTAGGTCTAGAACAATAATCAAATCACTTCTTCCATTTCTCCTAAAAAGATCATGTCAGGCCACTCCTTTGTAGTTTCATGCTGCATCCCTGTAATTTTTCTAACCAGAATACTGTTCCCCTTATATGTGTTGTCTTCTCTGTTCTTTGAGTGCAGTGAGGGCATGGGCTGCCTTTGGTTTTACATCTGTATTCCTCAGCACTTAGCACAATGCTTGACACATAGTAAGTTCTTACTTTTCTTGTTTGTTTGTTTGTTTCATTCACTTGAAGAATATACACAAAATGAAAAAGAGGTATGTTAGAAAAGGCTTCTTGTAGACTATGACACTTGAGCTGACTTGAAAAATACTGAGGAAGTCTAGATAGAAAGGAGGAAGAATGTTGATACAAAGTCATTGTTAGGGAAGAGAGTATTGTGTATGAGGAACAACAAGGGGCCAGTATGGTTGAACCATAAAGTAGGTGGAAAGGAGTAATGTCTTAAATAAGAAGCATTGTCAGGAGGGACAGGTTATAAAGAACTTTGAATGACAGATGAGTTTACATTTGATTCCAGAGGTAATAGTTACTGGAGTTTATTGGAGGAGAGATGTATTTGGATAATATCATTAGACCTGTGCTTTAGGCAAATCACTTTGGCAGCTGTGTGGAGGATGAATTAGAATGGGGAAAGACTTGACGCAAGGAGACACTTAGGTGTCTATTGTAGAAGTCCAAGTGATAAGGATCTGAACCCTAGGGTAGGGCCTATGTGGGTTGAATGTAAAGGAAAGATGTTGTGGAGATAGAACAAGATTTGACAATTGGTTGGATTGATAGAGTAAGTGAGAATGAGGAGTTGAAAGTAAAAAGGTTGTGAACCTGGGTAAGCAACTGGAAGAATGGGAAATTTAAAAGATAGGTTTGGGAGGAAAGTTAATGAGTTCTATTTTGGACATGTTTCAAGTGTCTGTGGAACATCCATTTCAAAATGTTTAAAACACATTTGTTGTTGAGGAGCTCAGAAGACAGTACAGGTAGATAAATGGATCTGGGATTCATTTTTGTAGTTTACTTAATTTTTTCTGTGTAATTAATTTATTTAATATTTTTCTCAAGTTACATTCAAAACAAAATTTTTTTTACATTTGTTTTTGAAATTGAGTTCCAGCTTCTCTCCCTTATCCTCACCCACAATTAAGAAACCCCTTGTGAAGTTATGTAAAATATTTCCATAAAAGTCAAGTTGTTAAAAAAAAAAAAGATCTCCCACCCTAATGAAAATTAAAATTCTCAAGAAAAAGAGATAAAAAAGAGATAAAAAGAGCTAAAAAAAAAAAAGAGAGAGAGAGAATACTTCAGTCTGTATTTAGACAATCATTTCCTTCTCTGGATCTTTCATCATAAGTCCTTCAGAATAATCCTGGTTGATTGTACTACTGAGAATAGCAAAGCCATTCATAGCTGATTATTCCAGAAGATTGCTATTACTTTGTATACAGTACATTTCACTTATTGAGTTCCTGGAGGAGATTTTTTTTTTCTTGAGAGCATTCCACTCATCACCCATAGAACAATAATATTCCATCATAAATATACATTACACTTTATTGAGCCATTCCCCAATTGATAGGCATCCCCTCAATTTCTAATCTTTTTGCCCTTAGAAGAGAGTTGCTATGAATATTTTTTTGGTACAAATAGGTCATTTTCCTTCTTTTTAAAATTTCTTTTGGTATTCATGCCAAGTAGTGTTGGTATTAGGTCAAAGGATATATATGTATGTATATATAAATAAATTTATAGCCTGTTGGGCACAGGTCATATCTTGATCATTTATCATTTATCATCGATAATTGGTTCTTATTTTTTTATAAATTAGACTCGTTTTCCTCTGGGTTTGAGAAATGAGGCCTAATCAGAGAAACTTGCTTCAAAATTCGTTTTATAATTGCTAACTGTATTCCCCTCCCCTCCCTCCTCAAAAGTCTTTTGGTATTGATCACTCCCTCTCCCAACATGTCCTCTCTTTTATCACCCTCCCCCCCTTCCCATATCTCATTCCCCTCCTATTTTCCTGCAGGATAAGAGATTTTTATACCCCTATTGAGTATGTATGTTATTTCTTCTTTGAGCCAGTTCTAATGAGGGTAAAGTAGTTTTGCTGGGTGGGTGATTCTTGGTTGCAATCCCAGCTCCATTACTTTCCACAGTATCATTTTCCAAGCCTTCTGGTCCTTTAATGTAGAAGCTGCTAAATTTTGTGTTATCCTGACTTGTGACTCCACTATACATAGTTTGAATTGTTTTTTTCTGGATACTTGGAATATTTTCTCCTTGACCTGGGAGTTCCAGAATTTGGCTATAGTATTCCTGGGATTTTTCATTTTTGAGATCTCTTTCAGGAGATGATTAGTGGATTCTTTCAATTTTTATTTTACTTTTTGGTTCCAGAATATTAGGAAAGTTTTCTTTGATCATTTCTTGGAAAAATGTTGGCCAGGCTCTTTTTTTTTTTGAAAATGACTTTCAGGTAGACAAGTGATTTTCAGATTCTTTCTCCTGGTTCTATTTTCCAGGTTACTTGTTTTTCTAGTGAGATATTTCACATTTTTTTCTGTTTTTTTCTTCTCTCTCTCTCTCTCTCTCTCTCTCTCTCTTTCTTTCTCTCTCTCTCTCTCTCTCTTTCTCTCTCTCTCTTTCTCTCTCTCTCTCTCTCTCTCTCTTTCTCTCTCTCTCTCTCTCTCTCTCTCTCTCTCTCTCTCT
>JAJPUD010000373.1:229397-273882 GCA_023553655.1 Myrmecobius fasciatus | reverse complement strand
TCTCTCTTTCTCTCTCTCTCTCTCTCTCTCTCTCTCTCTCTCTCTCTGGTTTTGCTTTACTGGATCTTGATTTCTCATAAAGTCATTACCTTCCATTTGCTCAATTCTATTTTTTAAGGAATTATTTTTCTCAGGGAGCTTTTGTACCTCCTTTCCCAATTGACCAATTTTGCTTTTTAAGGCATTCTTTTCATTAGCTTTTTATATTTCCTTTTGCACTTCTCTCAATTATTTCCCTAATTTTTTCTCTTATTTATCTTACTTGATTTTTTTTGAGCTCTTCTGTGGCCTGAGCCCCCAAGTCTTATTTTTCTTGGAGGCTTCGATGAAGAGCTTTGAGTTTGTTATTATCTGAGTGTGTGTTTTAATCTTCCTTGTCTCATAATAACTTTCAGTGGTCAGAAACTTTTTTTTTCCCTTGGCTTTTAACTCTTTGGTAAAGTAGGTTTCCAGAGTGGAGGGTGCACTGTCCCAAGCTTCAGGTATTTTGTGCAGTTATTTTTAGAGATTCTTCTAGGAACTGACCACAAGCCCTTTTTTCTGTCCTAGAGCTGTTAGGAGTAAGTAGCTGTAAGGTCTAGTGTGCGAGTTCTGCTTTGCTCAGGCTGGGAGTGGGGCTGCACTGGAACAGCCTGCACTGAGACTATACAACAGACTCCCATTCCTCTTTTGTCTGATCTTCCCTCTCCACTGATCTTCCGAGTCCTCCTTTATGTTCCTGGGATCCAGAAGCTTCCAGCATTGCTGCTTTTTAGAGGTCCTATTTCTCTGATGCTGGGGCCAGTCTGGACTGGGCTGGGGCTGGGGCTGGGGCTGGGGCTGGGGCTACACTAGCACAGCCTGTGCTGGGATTGGGTGCTAGGTTCCTATCCTGATTCCACAAACCTTTTCTGCTGAGCTTCTAGGTCTTCTTTGGTGTCTCTGTGCTGAGAGATCTGGAAGACATCAGTACTGCTGCTGATTGAGAGTTTGGGCTGGGGCCTGGCACAGAGCCCAGAAGACTGGGCCCAGGGCTGCTTTGGTACAATCTGCACTGGGACTGAAGGCTCTGGACTCCTACCCTGGTGTCACAGAGTTTTTCTGCTGACTTTGCTTTCAGCAGGAAGGTGTTCTGCTCAGTCTTTTTGGGTGTGCTCTAAAATATGTTTAGAGACATTATTTAAAGGAATTTGGAGCAGTTTGGAGGAGAGGCTGGGTGAGTTCCTGCCTTTACTCCACTATCTTGGCCCGGGTTTCAGTTTACTTAATTTTTAAAAAGTCATTTGATAAGGTTCCACTTAATTCTATTAAAATAGAAAAATATTGGGCTAGACAGTAGGTATTAGTTGAAATGTTGAGGCTTTTTAGTTTTTATTTTTTGGCAAAGAAGAAACAGCTGCAAACATTTGAAGTAGCGTTTTTTTATTTTAATTTTTTGAAAAAGTACTCATGTGAAACTTGGAAAAGTGGTTCTTGGGAGTATGAGATGGAAGAGGTTTGTGATTCAGGAAAACTAACTAGTATTTAGAGCTATTTAAAGTAAAATGGGTTGCCTTGATGTGGGTTTCCTCTCATTGGGAGATCTTCAGAGAGAATCTGATAGATTTCTTCAGTATGATGTGGAGTTGATTTTCTTTCATGCATAGATTAGCTTCTGAGTTTTCTTCATACTCGCTAATTCTGGAAATAGGATTTTATTGTACATAAGTGATGTTCTTAGTATTTTTTTTCTCAACCCATTTATACAATTCTGCCTATTTTTCTTGCAAATGCCATGCTTCTAATTGAATACTTAATAACTAATACTAAATTTCTTGAATATACAAGAAAAAATTCTGGTTTTATTCTCAGATTTATCCATGTTTAAATTTTCCTTTCTAGCTGATATCAAGAAAAGGTTTGAGTCGATCATTATTTTCTGCAACTAAAAAATGGTTCAGTGGCAGTAAAGTTCCAGAAAAGAGCATCAATGAACTAAAGAATACATCTGGGTTGCTGTGAGTAAATTTCAGTTCCTTATTGAATATGTATAACTTAATTGTCTTTTTAAAAAATCCTAGAATTGTGTTTGCTTCGGCAGCACATATACTAAAAAATCCTAGAATTTTGATAGATTTAAAATATTTCATTTAACAGTTAGCAACATGAATATTCAAATTCATGGTATATTTCAGAAAGCTTTTAAGTACATAAATATCTAAAAATAGCTGGCTATGTGATCTTAGGTAATTGTTTGCCATATTTGTTCATATATTTGCTCCTCCTCAATTTGATGTGTATGAAATACTATGTTTCATAATAGTGTTGATGTGTGTGTGCGCATGCATGCATGTGCGCAATTTCATTTTAAAAAGATCTGAGTCAGTCAGTAAATATTTATTAAGTACCTATTATGTATCAAGCACTGTGCTACGAACTGAGGATAGAAGAAAAGGCAAAAGACAATCCCTTCTATCAAGCAGCTCACAATGTAATGGGGATGGCGGTGGGTTGAGAGTGAGCATTTTTGTCCAGGTCACCCAATGTATATCTCTTCTAGAAAACATGTCAGATTGAATTCTGAATGGGAAGACTAAGGAAATTCACAGTGGTCATTTCTCCAGTCCAGAGCAGCTTAGGAAGGCAGCAAAGTGTGTAGATAAACTGAGGGTGGGAGCTGCCCAGAAGTGCAACATGATGTAAGCATAGGATCCAGTGCATTTCAAACTAGGGAACTAAGATAGAGCAGCACAACAGAAAGCACTGGAGCAGAAAGTGTTCCGAGAGGATTCCACACTAGGAAAAGGAACAAATGATATCTGGCATCTTTGCCACCCATTTACCAGTTCTGTATCACAGATCTAGGGTGCGGAAGAGAAGCCTCAGCCAATTGTAGGGGCTAGCTGAGTACTAGCACAATACAAATTCCAGAAACTTTTTAAAAAATAGCTTTTTATTTTTAAAATACATGCAAAGATAATTTTCATCATTCACCCTTGCAAAACCTTGTGTTCCAAATTTTTCTCTCTCCCTTCCTTCCCACCCTCTCCTAGACAGCAAGTAATCCATCCATTATATGCTAAACCATGTGCATTTCTATGCATATTTCCATATTTATCATGCTGCACAAGAAAAATCAGATCAAGAAGGAAAACAATGAGGAAAAAAAAGGTGAAAATACTGTTGTGATCCACATTCAGACCCCCAATCCTCTTTCAGGATGCAAATGACTGTCTCCATCACATATCTATTGGGATTGGCCTGCAAATTGTAGAAACTTAACCATGTGTCTCCAAGCCCAGGAGCAGAGTGGCAAATCAATTTTAACCTTTAGCCCAGCACATAAGTCCATAGTGGAAAACAAGGATAGGAGAGAAGAATAAAGGAAAACCAGTGATTCAGTTGCAGTGAACTTGCAAAACCTCTCAGCAGGCTAACAATGGCTGAATTTAGCAATAGTGTATTGAAACTTAACTGTGCATAAACCTACAGTCCCAAATCTGTATCAGGAACTTTGAAAGCTTGGATCAAGATGGCAGTATGCAGACTCTCTTTGAATCAAACCACTTTGAAAGCACTGAACATTTTAAAGCTCTCAGAGTACACTGAAAACAATAGAAGCTCAAGCAACAGAAGCGTGGGCTAGACCTCTGCCTCAGAACTGAGCAAAGTCCAACACTAATGAAGTCAAGAAATAGTGTGGAAAAATGAGTACACATAAAAAGCAACTGATTATAAAGAGCTACTATGGCGATAGGGAAACTCAAGAAGCAAACAGAAGAAGATAGTGACTTGAAAACACCTCTATAAAGCAAAACCTCAAAGAAAAATGCCAATTGGACACAAGTACAAGAATTATCAGAAGAGTTAAAGAGAGATTTTTAAAAAGGAACATAAAATTATTTTAGAAACATGTAAGAATTTTAGAGGGAAAAATGGGAGGTATATAATAGTTATGAAAAAAGAATTAGCAAATAGCAAGGTTTTTAAAAAGTACAAAAATTTACTGAAGAAAATAACTCATTAAAAACTAATGAAAGAGGGGCAGCTAGATGGCACAGTGGATAGAGCACTGACCCTGAAGTCAGGAAGACCGGAGTTCAAATCTGGCCTCAGACCCTTAATAATTCCTAGCTGTGTGACCCTGGGCAAGTCACTTAACCCCAGTTGCCTCAGCAAAAAAACAAACAACAACAACAAAAAAAACTAATGGAAGCTAAATGGAGCTAGTGACTCCATAAGACATCAAGAAATAATAAAACAAAGTTAAAAGACTAAACAAAATAGAAGAAAATATGAAATATCTGATTGGAAGAACAACTGATTTGGAAAGTATATCAAAGAGAGATGATTTAAGAAACATTGGTTTCCTTAAAAACTGAACAAAACAGGAGCTTAGTTATTATATTTCAAGAAATTGTAAAGGCAGACTGCCTGGATATCTTAGAACCAGAAAGCAAAGTAGAAATTGAAAGAATCCACTGATCACTTCTGAAAGATATCTCCAAAATGGAAATTCCAAGGATTATTTTAGCCAAAATCCAAAACTCCCATGTTAAGGAATAAATAATATAAGCAGCCAGAAAAAAGAATTCAAGTGTCATGGATCAATAGTAAGAATTACACATTAACAGCACTACTAGAAAAGAATGGAGGACTTGGAATGCATATTCTGGAAGCCAAAAGATTAAGGATTGCAAACAAAAAATAACAAATCCAGAAAAACTGCATATATTCTTAAAATGGAAAAAATAGACATTTGAGAAATTGAAGACTTTCAAATAATATGCTAGGAGAGACAACAAATAAATATATACAGATAAGCTATATATAGGATAAAAAGGAAATAAAAACAAAGGGAAGGCATTAGAATTAAGATGGTTTGGGAAAGATTTCCTGTGAAAGATGGAATTTTAGTTTGAACTTAAAGGAAATCAATATGCAGAGTTGAGAAAAGAAAGCATTCCAGGCATGGGGGCTATTAGAGAAAATGCTCTGAGATGAAAAAATGGAGTGTTTTGTTCATGTAACATCAAGAAGGCCACTATTATTGGATTTAAGATTATGTGGTAGGGAATAAGGTTTATGAATATTTGGAAGCTAGGAGGCTAGATAATGCCACTAAAACAGTAATTAATATTTGATCCTGGATGTGACAGGGAGTCATTAGAACTTATCTAATAGGACGTGACATAGCTTGACTTGTATTTTAGGAGAATCATTTTGGTATCTTAATGAAGAATACATTGGAATGAGGAGAGAATGTAAAATAGGAGGCAAGGAGCTCAGCTGAGAGTGGGGCAAAGTGAAGACTTTGAGAGAGGAATGACAATGTGTGAAAGCTTCTGTGGAGAAGGGGATAGGGAGTTAATAAAGGAGAGTTACTTAGTGGTATGGAGGACACAGTTTTAAGTTGTACAACATAAATTTGTAGTAGACCCAGCCATAACGGTTGTGCAATTTTTTTTTCACTTTGGTTCAGCAGCATGTGCTGCTAAGGCAGAGGATTGTGGAATTGTGCCATCGTTGAGGCTTTGGCAGGATGTGATTGTCAGTATAATAAGGGGGCTAGGGATCAAGAGGACAGTGTAGAGTTGAACTGGTTCTTCAAGGAATCAAAATGGGTAAAGAATAGAGTATGGCAAATGCAGGAAAGATGACCTGGAAGAGAACTGAAGAGTGGCTGAATTAGACTAGATGGATATTGATGAAGAGTAGGTTTTGGTAAGGGGTAGGCAGATGGAGAGATGAAAAGTTAGGTGATTATGGTTAGCTAAAAGGATTTTAGAGTTCTTGAACATGGAATCGATCCATTTGTGACTGTTGTTAAGGATATGATCATCTTTATGTGTAAATGAGATCAGTTGCAGGAATAAGTCATGGGAAGTGAATAGCTATAAGAACTAAGTGGTAAGGGTGTTTGAGGGAGAGCCAGTGTATATGTTGAAATTCTCAAGTATGAACCCAGGAATTGAGCAGAAGAGAAAAAATTGTGAGCCAGTTATTGAAGTTGTTGAGAAAGAAAAGAGAATGTCCTAGAGGTCTATAGACAATAGCTGTCCGGATTTAATTAGGTGGTAGATCAGAATTACATGAAACTCAAAAGGAGGAAAGGTTCCTGGGTGATGAAGGTAAGGGGAAAATGTTCTAAACTAATCTTTTGAAACACAAGTTTAAAATCACTGGAATGTGTATGATATGAGTTAGTAGGTGATACTCCTCTTCCCACAGGAAACTGGAAATTGGGCTGTATATAAGAGTAGCTTGATGGAAGGCACAAAATCAAATGTATTTTATTCTTGGTAGCATCCCATATTGGAGTAATGCCATGACTTTTCATGGTGTGAGAGTATAACCTCCTCTTTTAATGGCTTAGAAAAACTAAGGTACCCTCAAGCAGTAGGATGCTATTATTATAAATATAGTGAAATTTCTTAAGTGATCCCTGATTTTTAAGACCTTGAAATTGTTTGACATTTTTATGCTTATTGTGAAACTTTTTTGATTTAATATAAAGTATATATGAATACATTAGAAATACATTTCAGTTTTATCAATTTATTTATATAAAAATTTAATCCCTTCTGGCTTTTCTCTGCAGTGTTTAAGATTATATAAAACTTGAATGTTCCTGAATTAAGTCAAGATTCTCAGATGCTCATAATTTGGCCACAGAGAAAATCCTCATGCTGTGGAGGAATTCCCATTGTGGGGCTATATACTAATTAAATATGGAAGCAATCTTCTGTTTCTAACAGTCTTGGAGAAATGAAACTATCTTTTTGGTGGTGGGTGCCTTGTGACAGGAAGAATTTTAATGATATGAGTGACTATATCAACATTTTGTGATGGTTTGTATTTTGGAGGGGAGAATGTAAATGGTAAATATTTTTTCTTAATATATATTTGCAGATATCCACCAGAAGCACCAGAACTACAAATCAGGAAAATGGCTGACTTGTGTTTTTTAGTGCAACATTATGACTTGGCATACAGTTGCTATCATACTGCAAAAAAGGATTTTCTGAATGATCAAGCAATGTTATATGCAGCTGGTGCCTTGGTTGGTATAGAACAATGATAAAATTTATGATTCCTAGATCATTTAAATTAAAAGCTTTGGCAATGAAGTATAACAGTACTTTAAGGGCAGCAAAAGAAAATTCCTTAGGACTGTATAGGCATTAGTTAAGTAGCTTCTTTAATTTTTGCCCCTTGGCCTGAAATGGTGGAGCATGCCTATAATTCTTGCAACTTGGGGTGCTTAAGTTGGTGGATCACTTAAACTTGGGTGTTTTCAGCTTCAGTAGGACTAAAGCTGATCAAGTATTATTCCTAAGGCTGGCACCGATAGGTTGAATGAAGTTCCAGGGTTAAGGATGAGGGAGGGGGGATTGGGTGAGTGATTGCTACACTTCCAGCATGGGGGAGAGATAGGGAGGACCAATCTTTTTTTAAAAAATGATGTAATTAAACTTTATAGACTTAGAATTATCCCAGGACATTCCCTTTTTAGTTTGGTTGTATACTTGTGAATTTAAAGTGGGTCAATATATTAGATTTGATTTCCTTAAGTTTTTTGTTTATCAAATGATATCTGCTGATTGTATTAATTTTAATGCTCAATTGCTTTGACATGAATTTTTTAATAAGTATTTTCCCAAGTTTTTTTCTCCCTGAGGAGTCTGGCTTTCTCTCTAGACTCAGGCTGGAAATGCTGAGGCTATTCATTGGATTAGATTTCTCTACAGATCAGTATAGATGTGACCTGTTTCGACCTGAATTGATTGCTCTCTTCTTAGATGATATGGTGATCCCTCCTCTGTAGGCTTACCATATTGATGCTAAACTTAGTTCAGACATGTTGGTGCAGATTCTTGAATTAAGCTAGCTCACTGCAGATCAGATCCCCAAACTCAAGAGATCCACCAGTATTAATCTCTCTAGGAATTATAGACATACCACCAAATCTTATTTTCAAGGATTTTTAAAAAGATGATTTGAATCTCTTGAAAAATTTGGTGCTATTAGTAAATATCTAAACTCACTATATTTTTGTCTCCTAAATTTTGGTTCATGGCAGATAAAAAGAAAATTCCTTTACTATTAATTGTCAGAAGCAATAACATTTTAGGGAGTATTACATGAATATATGAATATTGTTCTCATGGCCTAACACATCATAAGAATATTGTTTCCACTTGGTGTTTTGACAGCTTAATTCCTACAAAAGGTTCCAGTGTAAAAGTTAATTGTTGTTGTTCAATTGTTTTCAGTTGTATCTGACTTTTTGTGATCCCTTTTGGGGGATTTTCTTGCAGAGGTACTATAGTGATTTCCTTCTCCAATTTATTTTACAGATGAGGAATTCAGGCAAATAGGGTTGAGTGACTTGCCCAGGGTCACATAGCTAGTAAGTGTCTGAGGCCGAATTTGAAATTATGATGATGAGTCCTGATTTTATGCCCAGAGCTTTGTCCACTGCATCACCCTGCTGCCCTAGTGTACAGGCTGTTTCAATTGAATACTTCAAATTGAATTCTATAATTGTATAGAATTATTTTTTTAGTGGATCAGATGCACATATACATATCAGATATTGTATTAAATATTAGTACTGTTATTGACTGGATCCTTCCTGGCTTTTGACTTGGCTATATATATATATATATATATATATTTTTTTTTTTCCCCCCTTGGAGACACTTAATTCCTGTAAACTCCAAGGTTCTTTAGAATATCTTTTACAGATATGTTGAGCATATGTTGAGTTTCTTTTTAGCTTAAAATAGGGCTAATGGTATTAATTATTTTTTATTTTTCTTTGGTATTTTTGGGGAAGTAATTAGATAAAACATTTTACTTTTTTTTTAAATTAAAGCTTTTTATTTGCAAAACATATGCATGGGTAATTTTTCAACATTGACCCTTCCAAAGGCTACTGTTCCAACTCCCCCCCACTCCCCTCCCCCCTAGATGGCAAGTAGTCTAATACATGTTAACTATGTTAAAATACCTGACAAATTGAATATATGTATACATAGTTATACAGTTATCTTGCTGTACAAGAAAAATCAGATCTACAAGAAAAAAAAAAAAACCTGAAAAGGAAAACAAAATACAATCACACAACACAGAGCATGAAAATGCTATTTTGTGGTCCACACTCAGATTCCACAGGCCTCTCCCTGGGTGTATATGGCTTTCTTCATCACTGAACAATTGGAACTGGTTTGAAACATCTCATTGTTGAAGAGAGCCATGTCCATCAGAATTGATCCTCATATAGTCTTGTTGCTGTGTATAATGATCTCCTGGTTCTGCTCTTTTCACTTAGCATCATTTCATTAAGTCTCTCCAGGCCTCTCTGAAATTATCCTGCTGATCGTTTTTTACAGAACAATAATATTCCAAGACATTCATATACCATAATTTATTCAGCCATTCTCCAGTTGATGGGCATCCATTCAGTTTCCAGTTTCCAGCCACTACAAAAAGGGCTGCCACAAACATTTTTGCACATGTGGGTCCCTTTTCCTCCTTTAAGATCTCTTTGGGATATAGGCCCAGTAGAAACACTGCTGGGTCAAAGGGTATGCACAGTTTGATAACTCTTTCAGCATAGTTCGAAATTGCTCTCCAGAATGGTTGGATCCGTTTACAATTCCACCAGCAACGTATCAGTGTCCCAGTTTTCCCACATCCCTTCCAACATTTGTCATCTTTTCCTGACATTTTAGTCAATGTGACAGGTGTGTAGTGGTATCTCATAGTTGTCTTAATTTGCATTTCTCTGATCAATAGTGATTTGGAGCACCTTTTCATATGACTAGAGATGATTTTAATTTCTTCATCTGAAAATTGTCTGTTTATATCCTTTGGCCATTTATCGATTGGAGAATGGCTTGTATTCTTATAAATTTGAGTCAATTATATATTTTAGAAATGAGGTCTTTATCAGAACCATTAAATGTAAAAATGATTTCCCAATTTGTTGTTTCTTTCCTAATCTTGTCTGCATTAGTTAAAACCTTTTACTTCATTTAAGAATTTAAAAAAAAAAATTGATACTTAGACCTAATACTGTTGAGTAGGATTGAAATGGTTATGTTTAAAATTTGTCAGTACTTTCCTTGTCATGTGATCCATTAGCTATTAATACAGTTTGGTTTCTGAAATTTTAGTTCATTAGATATGATATAATATACCTTTCATGTGGATTATTTCTTTAAACTTTTTATTTTGCAAATGAGGAAATGGGGTTAAAGAAATGAAATTCCCTATGCCCATATAGCAGAGCTAAAACCAGAATTAATCTAATTTCTAATCCAGTACTCTTTCTATTGTACCTTAATTCTAATGCTGTTTACTTTCAACCCCTGTAGGAAGTATTTCAAACATTTAAAAGAAACAACCTTTGTTTGAAAAATGAGATGCATAATTTTGCATTATATGCAAAATATAATTTGTTTTTTAAGAATCATTAAAGGACTTGAAGTACTTGATAAACTTTTTTTAAAGTTTAGTTGTATTTAATTTCAATGAAATAGAAGTTTGTGTAATTCTATATTTAAAGTTTCTGATTTAGTAAATAATATGGAAATTGTTATTTCTTCTGAAATAACATAAATAATATTTTGTTTCACTTCAGGAAATGGCAGCAGTATCAGCTTTTCTTCAGCCTGGAGCACCCAGGCCTTACCCTGCTCATTACATGGATACAGCAATTCAGACATACAGGGATATATGCAAGTAAGTGATTTTGAAATTTCTTCAATATATTTTTGGATAAGGATTGCTTTTTATAAAGTTGCTAGATTTTAAAATGAAGCATCTAATTGTTTTTTCATACCTGGAATACATGAGGGTAGTTACCTATATCAAGTAACCAGAATGAAAATTAGTTGAATCAGATTTCCCACCAGTTTTAGATTTTAAATGAGGTAAAATTTGCTTACCTAAGAAAATTATGGCATTTTAAAGAATTTACAACATTATAGTCAAATGGATGCAAAAATTCATGAAAATAAACTCTCATTAATCTCCATTAGGACTCCTACTTTCAGGTTGTTTCAAGATACAGTAGGTATTAAAAAATAATAAACTATACTTATTAAGAATTAGTAAATAAAAAATGGTGAAATTTTTGTTATTTTAAAATCATGGGATTCTTTCATGATACTATTATAAAATTTTTGATGAAAATAAAAGAAAAATTTTTACTGCCCTTTTTATATAAAATAATCATTTTGTAATTACTAAAAATAGATAAAATTTTATTACATTGAATCAGTACCATCAGCACAAACTGTTCTATAGCTAAAGTAAAGCTATTTCCTTATATTTTGTGTTTGAGTATTTCATTAAATTGTGTTTTTTATATATTAGTACTGAGGGGCAGTGTGGCACAGTTAATAGAAAGCTCTCTTTGGACCCCAAAAGATTTGGATTCAAGTCTTGCCTCTAACATCCTAGCTGTGTTCTCCGGGCAATTTGCTTTACCTTTTAGTACATAGGCAGTTTTTTTAGGCTACAAGTTTCAAGAAGGTGCCAATCTGCATTGGTAAAAAACTATTTCCTCACTTAGGTAGGTTTTCCTTATATTTATGAATCACACATTCAGTCCCAAGCCAACATTTTCTACAATAAATAATCCAATATAATGTGTTCTCTAATTTTAATTATGTAGTAGTTTCACAAAAATCTGATGACATACTGGTAACAAGCAATCCTTACTTCCTACTGTCAGTCAAGTAAGGAGCATTTAACTTTTAATGCCCCCTTTTCTAACTCCCTCAAAATCCTAAACATATTTGACAGGAAAAAAAAAAAACTTTTGAAATACTTAATACTTTTTAAATTTTTTAAATATTTTATTATTTTTTAAAATTACAGCTTTTTATTTTCAAAACATATGCATGAATAATTTTTCAATATTGATTCTTCCAAACCTTGTGTTCCATATTTTTCCCTCCTTTCTCCCCATCCCCTCCCCTACATGGCAAGTAATCCAATATATGTTAAACAAATCACACTTCTCAGATTAAGAAAAAGAAACATAATTGCATACAAATGATGCCACCTTTCCTGTTTATAACAATTTTTATTTCCTAATTAACTATTAACTAAGCTATCTGGGCATACCCACCATATGCATATTGAAAATATGATTTCTGACAGTGCTCTATCACTACAAGATCTTTTTCCAGCAAAACATTTGCTTTCTCTGTGCAGTTCTTTCTGATGTAATTTTTACTTGTCTAGAAAACTAGAATTTAAAGTTAGGTTAAATTTGTTTTATTGTGATTTGACATACGATTGCCAAGAAATTTTTGTAATATTTCTTAATTTCTTTTTTAGGAATATGGTGTTAGCAGAAAGATGTGTATTGCTTAGTGCGGAAATATTAAAAAGCCAAAGCAAGTACTCAGAAGCTGCTGCTCTTCTGATTCGGTTGACTAGTGAGGTATTGACCCTTTGACTTCTACTTGTTTTATTCTGACTCAATTTAAGGAGCTAATATATCTTTATAATGGTAATTTGGTGTGTCCTATTTCATGCAAACATAATAAAATCTTATGTAACAAATCAAGTGATACTTACTGCAAAGAGAATAACCAATTATTCTTTAAGGAAATGTAACATATGATTACTTAAGCTACTTAACAATAAGAAGATTTAGCTTACAATATGTAGTATGATTACTTAAGCTACTTGACAATAAGAAGATTTAGCTTACAGTATTTGGATTTGTATGCAGCCTTTCAGGCTTTGATACTTTGATCTTTGATACTTTCTCATAAATATGGGTGCTTTCTCTACTACTGTAGTTCAGATCCACTCATTCTTTCTGTTGAGTGATGCTTGTCTATATCTTCTCAGAAATCTTTGACAGAATGTCCACAAACTTGCAGGGGACTATCTCATTCTCTTGATGTTCTGTGGGAACTAGTAGTCATGAAGACCATCTCTTGGTTATCCTTTATTCTTACTATATGATTGATTCATTTTCTTTTCTGGTAGTAGTAAATATCTTTGAAGACATTGAAGCTTTTTTTTTTTTTAATTAAAGCTTTTTATTTGCATAACATATGTATGGGTACTTCCTCAACATTGATCTTTACAAAGCTTTCCGTTACAAGATGGCAGGAAGTCCACTACATGTTAATTATATTAAAATACTTGACAAGCCGAATATATGTATACATATTTCCACACTTACCTTGCTGTGCAAGAACAATCTAAAGCTTTTTTTTTTTTTCTTTTTGCTGAGGCAACTGAGGTTAAGTGACTTGCCCACGGTCACACAGCTAGGGAATGTTAAGTGTCTGAGACCAGATTTGAACTCAGGTCCTCCTGACTTCAGGGCTGGTGCTCTAACCACTGCGCCACCTAGCTGCCCCCTAAAGCTTTTTTTTCAAAAAAGTTCTTAATTTAATGAATCCTCCTCCCCTTTCCTCATAACTTGTTCACATAGAAGGTAGAAGGAAAAAAACATTAAATGTGAAATTGAAAAGTTTTCCTATATACAGCTTAATAAAAACCCCACATACACATACAGACACACACATATATTAATTCAATGTGTTACTTTCTTTTTTTCTTTATTATTTTTTTAAAATTTTCTCCAGTTACATGTAAAAACAATTTCTTTTTGTTATACATGCCCTTTCTTATTTTTCCATATGAATCATGTTCATCAGAACAAAGGGAAAAAAATGATGAGGAAAACAAAAAGGTGAAAATAATATGTGTTGATCTACATTCAATCTCCATAATTCTTTCTTTGGATGCAGATGGTGTTTTTCATCTAAAATTTATTGGGATTGCTTTGAATCCCTGAACCACTATGAACCAAGTCTATCATAGTTGTTCATCACATAATCCTGCCATTCTTGTGTACATTGTTTTCCTGGTTCTTTTTGCTTCACTCAGTAGCATCAGTTCACAACATATTACTTTCAAGGTTGTCTTGGTTATCTTTATTTCCTTCTTAATTCCCTTCTGTTCTCTTCTGTGCATTAAAAAAAAAAAAGTTTCAGTGACCAAGTTTTATACATGGCAGATGTGTGGATTTGTTTTGCCTGATTATGCTTATTTGTTGCTTGGATTATTTTTCTTCCCTTTTTTCATTAGGGAGGAGGGAAGGAAGGAGAAAAGATAGGGAATTAAATCACTATTGAATAGTATTGAACACCCATATTTTCACTGCAACAATTTTAGGATCTAGACAAACTAGTCAAATGGTTATCTTTTGATTTTTAAAAGCATGTATTCTTAACATTTCACTTCATACTTTTTTTTGGTTATATGTTTGTGTTGATAGTCTATATAATAACCATGTCTAAATGTTCTAATTTTACATTAATATAAGCTTTCTAAAGGCTCTGTTTCTCAAATATTGTTTTCCTAATTTTCACATACTTTTGATCAGTAGTTTACTTTTCTGCTGTATATAAACATTCCTAGATTTACCCTATCCTTTAAAAACTTTCACTTGACCTAACCACCCCTTCAAACAATCATCTTGTATTTCTCCTGTGTTTTGTACCCAAACTCCTAGGGGGGAAAAGTTATATTTTTTGTTGACAATTTTTCATTTCCCATTCACTTCACCTTCTTGGAATCTAGGTTCTGTCTCCCTCTCTCAAGTGAAACTTCTTTTTGAAAGGTCAGTGATGATCTCTATATTGTTCAATTCAGTCATCTTTTTCCAATCTTTTTGATTTCTTGACTTCTCTGTAGCATTTGATATTATTAAATAACCCTTCTTCAATACTCTTGAAACATATGGGTATGTATCTTAGCACTTTATCTTGGGATTTCATTAATGTGATGCCAAGTAATATACACAGTACTCTAGATGTGGTATAGTTAGAGAAGCTATCACTTTATTTATACTTTTTTTGTTTATTATAGCACAGTTTGAGGTTACATTAGCTTTTTTGGATGCTGTGATAAACTGTTGATTCTTATTTGGTTTACACCTCATGCAAACACCCAAGTTTTTTTTTTTTTTTTTGAAAGATAAATTTCTTATCCATCAATGTCTTTATCTCTAATGTCTGGGAAGTTGATTTTTTTTAATCCAGTTATAAAATTTTACATTTTATCTCTCTGAAATTTCATCTTAACTACATTCAGCTTAGTGTTCTAGCTTGTCAAGATCCTTCTGAATCTTGAATCTGTTATCTAGTACAATAGTTATTTTCCCCTGTTTTGTCTCATCTGAAATTAGTTTCAGTTCAATTTATTCCTTCCAATAAAGATTTAATAACTGCTCATTTTATTCCAGGAACTGTGATAGCCATTAGAGAATCAGAGATTTTTTTTTTTAAATCTTTTAAAAAGATATTTTAAAAACATCTTTTCTTCTATTTTGCAACTCCTTCATCTTTATCTCAATATCTAATCCCTCCATTTCTCAGGTCTCTCCCAGACCATCACTGGTTCACTTAATACACTATCCTCCTTTCCCCATTTTGACCCTTCAGTGAACTACTTAAACTCCCCACTGTTCTTTTGAGACCCTTGCCTGTTCATCTTATCAAAGATCTTGCTCATCCAAATCCCAGCCTTGTATTTTCCCCATCATCCATTGCCTTATTTCTATGCATTTTTTACTGAATGAAGCTGGGTAGAAATGATGAAATTGTGCTGGTTGAATCCATTATAAGTTTATATTACATAGTCTTAATTAAATCTTCAAAGCAACAAAACAATCCTTTTACACTAATTGATTCACTATCCTATATACCATAGCAGTTTTACCCAGACTTTTTCAGACCTCCCACATAATGCCTACCCCATCCGTTTCTGAGAAATTTGTCTCATATTTCTCTGAAAGAGCTGAAACCATTCATTGAGAGCTCCCTCTGCTTTGCTTCACCTCATTTAATATCACTGAGATGTTTTCTGCTACCGTTTTTTTCTTTATCCCTGTTTCACATGAAGATATGTCTTTTTTTGCAAAGGCAAACTTCCCTTCATACACAAGTGATTCCATTATATTCCAAGAAGGTCTGTTCCTTCCACATCCCAACTTTACTTATTCAGACTCTCCTTATCTGCTATCTACTTTCCTATTGCCTATAAACATATCCATGTCTTCTTCCTCTAACCTATGTGTTTTCCTTGATCCCTCATTCTGTTTCATCTTTCCCTTTCTCCCAGTATCCAAATAATTATCAAGTCCATTTGTTTCAACTTTCTGTATGTTCCCTTTTCTCCTCCCCTCAGTCTCTACCACCCTGACACAGGCCCTTATCTCCTTACTCTTGGACTGGTACAAAATTTTGCAGGTTCATTTCCCTGCTGGAAGTCTTTCCTCACTCCAGTGTATCCTGTCCTTAGCTGTCAAGTTGATCTTCGTAAAATGCAGGTTTGACCATGCTGACAACATTACACAACCTTCCCTCCCTTAGCTCATTCCATCATAAACTCCAGTGGCCTCCAGAATCAAATGTAAAATCTTGTAAAATGTAAAAAAGTTTTGACTTGTAAAGCCCTTCATAACCTGACTCCTTCCTACTTTTCTAGTCTTCTTATGCTTTAACATCCCTATCCCCTCCTCCCCTCCATATTCTGAGATCCAGTAACTTTGGTTCTCTTGCTTCTCATTCAAGATATTACCTCTCAACTTGAAATATTTTTTCTTAGTTGTCCTGTGTTTAGAACTCTCCTAGCTTCCCTGGCTTCCGTCAAATCTTAGATAAAGTTCCATCTATTTCAAGAAGCTTTTCCCAGTCTTCCTTATTATGTATTTATTTTGTTTGTTCATAGTTGTTTGTGAGTTGTCTCTTTCATTAGGCAGTGACTGCTCCATGAGAGCAGGGATTACCTTTTGCTTCTTTATTTTTTAATTCCTAGCATTTAACACAGTGCCTGGGGCTTAATAAATGCTATGTGACTTACTGACATACAGGAAACACACTCAACAAGTTTACATTCTAGAGGAAAATAATATATAAACATGTGTGAATACAAAATAGGTGCAAAATAAATACAGAATAATTGGTAAGGAGTTATAAGGAGCACCAACAATTGAAAAATTAAGGAAAGTCTTTTTAAGAAGTTGTACTTGAGTAAACTGGAGATTCTAAAAAGCAGAAGTGAGGAGGGGAGACATTACAGTTATGAGATTCTAGCTCTGTGCAAATGCACAGAGGTGAGAGGGAGCATTATGTCCAAAGGTGGAACAGCAGATACCTCAGTTTGTCTGACATATAAGATATATGAAAAAATATTGTATAAGTATAATGCAAAAGTAGACTAGAGACACTGCAAAGAACTTTGGATTACAAAGTGATTTGTATTTCATCCTACAGGTAATATTGGCCCCTGACCACTTGAGCAGTGGTATGACATGGTTAAACCCATATTGAGCAGAAGAGTGATGTGGTCAGACCTATACTTTAGGAATATCAGTTTATTGTAGAACTTTGTGAAGGGTTGATTGAAGAGGTCTGGGTGCAAGGATTCCATTTAGGCTATTTGTAATAGTGTTGGAAAAAGGTAGTGAGACCCTAGCCTAACGGGTGTTTATAAGAGTGAAGAGAAAGGGAGATATTATAGAGATCGTGTAGAGATTTAATCCAGAAAACTTTGAAACTAAGTGGATATGGGGAATGAACACGGGTGAAAAGTTAAGAAGGACAATCCCTATAATGTAAATCTTGATTCTTCCAATGGTAGCTCCCTTTGTAGAAATAAGGAAGCTAGGCAAATTCTGGATTTAGATTCTTAACCTGTAGTTATTTTTTAAGTCAAGGGATATGTTTCAAATTTGTTGGTTTTAGATAACTTGTTATTTTGAAGGTCAAGGGAAAAAATTGTATATGCAAAGTGTATTTCATGCACAGATATATAATATATACCATATAATAAGATTCCTTGGGACAAAGACATGGATGTATGATATTTTTGTCAACATGGGAAACTCTGGTGGTTTTCCAGCAACTGTGATCTAAGTTCATCTCTGATTTAGTAATTCAAGTCGTAAGGAAATGATTAAAGTTCACAGAAGTTGTCACTTATCCAGAATTACTAAATTATTCAGTATTCAAGCCAGAATTTCAGTATAAATTTTCTTGACTTCAAGCCCTGTATTCCATCTGTTTTGCCATACCAAAAAAGTCAGTGAGGAATATTATTGTTTTTGATGTTCAGTATTGTGTTGCGGTGTTGTTGGATTTGTTTTTAGCATAGTTTGAATCTATCCAATTGATATATGACCATTCTATGTCTTCTTTTGGATACTGTCTTCTTCTAGATGTACTTTTTGAAAGGGGATCTGTTTGAGGCACAGACAAGTGGCTTAAAATACATAAATTTGAAAAAATAATTTTGCCTATTTTCAGTCTTTCTAGTTCAGTTAATTTTCCGTATGTAGTTTGACATACAACTTTATATGTTCTACTTTATCTTCAAATATTTTGATTGTAGGAAATGGAAATATTAGTACCTTAAAGCACTCATTTATATATTGCATTTCTCTTTTGTGAAAGAAAAAATTAATGTAACATAGAAATTTTTGTTCATAAGATAATATAGAATATGTGTAGTATAGAAATTTATAAATGAATAAATATGTAATAAATATAAATAATATAAAAGAAACATAATAAATAGATAAATGTATGATGTGTCAAGCCTTAAATTCTTAAGGTATGTTAACATATACTCACCCAGGTTAAAAAAATTGATATTTAGTTTTGATCTATAAAATACTTATTAGTTTAAGATGCATAAAATATTAGCTTAGGGACTTTAAAGTTGACATTTTCCTGCTTCTATCAAGGGAGAAAATGTTGGCAACAAAACATTTGGAAGGTTATGGGAAGTTGAGTTTATGTAAAATTAAAAATTTAGAGAAAGTTTGGGAAGAAGTTGCTGATACTTAATCAGCAACCTTTAGTGTTTTCTCAGTAACTGTCAATATATGAGTGTTTGAGATGAAATGAATCTCCAAGGCTATTCAATTCAATTCTATTATTATTGAAAAAATATTCGTATTGGGGTCAGTTACAAAGGGCAAATAAATTTCAAGTTGTACTGCTTCTTTGCTTATTGTCCTAGCAGCAGAGAAAAATAACATCCTTTTATGGTTTCACTCCAAAACTTTCTTAGTCATAGCTGACCTTTAAATCTCTACATTGATTTTCTTGAAAAATATAAAAATGTAAAAAAAAAAAAAAAAAAAAAAGACTAGTGAAAGACAGGATTATAAAAGGAGCAGCTGGGTGGTACAGTGGATAGAGCACCAGCCCTGAACTCAGGAGGACCGGAGTTCTAATCTAATCTCAGACACTTAACACTTTCTAGCTGTGTGACCCTGGGCAAGTCACTTAACTCCAATTGCCTCAGAAAAAAAAGAAAATGTAAAAATTATAATGAAAATTTTCTAAATGAAATTTTCAAATAGCCAAGAAACGAAAGCACTGCATTGTTTTGCAATATTTTTAGTGGAATAGAAATGAATCTAGTTAATAATAGAAGGACAAATTATACCATGATAGAACCATCAGTTCCACTTCCTTTTTTCAAATTTAATTTTGGTGTCTCCCCATATACATACTAAATTTCTAAACAAGGTAGTAATTTGCTCTATGCAAAAATGATTCATATGATTTCTTAAGATTTCTTTAAAAATTCATCATTGGATCAAAAAGTAATCACACCAGCTATTTTATTAGTCATAAAATATTTTTCATAGTCGCATAATACTTTTATATTAAATAGCTTTCATTCAGAGAAATGCTTTCAGAATTTCATAAGATTTGTTGTTAGTTAATAACATCTGAAATCACAAACAAGATTTCCCCCTTTATCTCTGCCCCATATAAACTAAGATCAGCTGTTAGTCCAGTATTTGGTTGGTTTTTTTTTTTTTTATGTTGATTATAACCATTTATTTCTCTTGTTTTAGATTGTGCTGACACTAATATTTTTATTTTTCTTTAAACATAAAATAGGATTCTGATCTTCGAAGTGCTCTTCTGTTAGAACAGGCGGCACATTGCTTTATAAACATGAAGAGCCCCATGGTTAGAAAATTTGCCTTTCACATGATATTGGCTGGCCATCGGTTTAGTAAAGCAGGACAGGTAAGTGGATTTACTTTACGTAAAAATATTAGACCAGGTTATTTCAAGCATTGTTTCTGCATACAAGCTGTTGTAACAAATCGATTAACTTCTTAAAGTTTAAAGAAGGTGTCTTAAATTGGAATAAAATTCACTTTCTGATTATATCAGCATCTAAATTTTTATACTCTTGGAATGTTACTCCTTTTAGTTTTTGCATGTGGTAGGTACTCAATAGGAATTTATCCTATAAAAGGCGTCATCCCTATTCCTATTAGAGGTTTTTGAACATCAGTGCTAGAGAGGCACTATTTTAAGTAGGGGGAAAATGTGGTGTTTTTCTGCCCCTCATTCGCATTTTTTTTTTTAATTAAAGCTTTTTATTTGCAAAACATATGTATGGGTATTTTTTCAACATTGACCCTTACAAAGCTTTCTGTTACAAATTTTTCCCCCCTAGTCCCCACCCCTCCCCTAGATGGCAGGAAGTCCACTACATGTTAATTATGTTAAGATACTTGACAAATCGAATATATATATATATATATATATATATATATATATATATATATATATATATATATATATGCATATTTCCACACTTAGCTTGCTGTGCAAGAAAAATCATGTCCACAAGAAAAAATCTGAGAAAGGAAACACAATGCAAGCAAACATCAATAGAGAGCATGAAAATATTATGTTGTGGTCCACATTCATATCCCTCTCTCTGGATGTATATGGCCTTCTTCACTGACCAATTGAAACTGGTTTGAAGCATTTCATTGTTGAAGAGAGCCATGTCCATCAGAATTGATCATCATATAGTATTGTTGTTGCTGTGTATTACGATCTCCTGGTTCTGCTCATTTCACTAAACATCAGTTCATGCAAGTCTCTCCAGGCCTCTCTGAAATTATCCTGCTGGTCATTTCTTATAGAACAATAATATTCCATAACATTCATATACCATAATTTATTCAGCCATTCTCCAATTGATGGGCATCCATTCAGTTTCCAGTTTCTAGCCACTACAAAAAGGGCTGCCACAAACATTCTTGCACATGTGGGTCCCTTTCCCTCCTTTAAGATGTCTTTGGGATATAAGCCCAATAGAAACATTGCTGGGTCAAAGGGTATGCACAGTTTGATAACTTTTTGAGCATAGCTCCAAATTGCTCTCCAGAATGGTTGGATCCGTTCACAGTTCCACCAACAATGGATCAGTGTCCCAGTCTTCCCACATCCCCTCCATCGTTTGTCATTATCTTTTCCTGTCATTTTAGCCAGTCTGACAGGTGTGTAGTTGTACCTTAGAGTTGTCTTAATTTGCATTTCTCTGATCAATAGTGATTTGGAGCACCTTTTTATATGACTAGAAATGGTTTTAATTTCATCATCTGAAAATTGTCTGTTCATATCCTTTGACTATTGGAGAGTGGTTTGAATTCTAATAAATGAGTCAATTCTCTATATATTTTAGAAATGAGACCTTTATCAGAACCCTTAAATGTAAAGATGATTTCCCAATTTATTGCTTCCCTTCTAATCTTGTCTGTATTAGTTTTGTTTGTACAGAAACTTTTTAACTTAATATAGTCAAAATTATCTATCTGGTGTTCAATTAAGAGTTCCAATTCTTCTTTGGACATAAATTTATTCCATCTCCACAGGTCTGAGATGTAAAGTATCCTATGTTTCTCTAATTTGCTTATAATATCACTCTTTATATCTAGATCATGAACCCATTTAGATCTTAACTTGGTATGTGGTGTTAGGTGTGGGTCAAGTGCTAATTTCTTTCACAGTAAGTTTCCAATTTTCCCAGCAGTTTTTGTGGAATAGTGAGTATTTATCCCCAAACCTGGGGTCTTTGGGTTTATCAAACACTAAATTGCTATAGTTATTGCCTAGTTTGTCCTGTGATCCTATCCTATGCCACTGATCGACTACTCTATTTCTTAGCCAGTACCAAATGGTTTGGTGACCACTGCTTTATAATATAGTTTTAGACCTGGTATAGCAAGGCCACCTTCATCAGCCTTTTTTTTTTTTTTTCCATTAATTCCTTTAAAATTCTTGACCGTTTGTTCTTCCAAATGAACTTTGCTACTATTTTTTCTAGATCTATAAGATAATTTCTTGGGAGTTTGATTGGTATGGCACTAAATAAGTAAATTAGTTTGGGTAGTAAATGTTTTTCCAGTTCACTTGGTCTGACTTTATTTGTGTAGAAAGTGTTTTGTACTTTAGTTCTTATAGTTCCTGACTTTCCCTTGGCAGATAGATTCCCGAAATATTTTATACTATCAACCGTTATTTTGAATGGAATTTCTTTTTGTATCTCTTGCGGCTGAACTTTATTGGTAATATATAAAAATGCTGATGGATTTTTGTGGATTTATTTTGTATCCTGCAACTTTGCTAAAGTTGTGAATTGTTTCTAGTAGTTTTTTAGTTGAGTCTCTAGGGTTCTCTTAAGTATATACCATCATATCATCTGCAAAGAGTGATTTGGTTTCCTCATTACCTACACTAATTCCTTTAATCTCTTTTTCTTCTCTTACTGCCAAAGCTAACATTTCTAATACAATATTAAATAGTAATGGTGACAGTGGGCAGCCTTGTTTCACTCCTGATCTTAGTGGGAATGGTTCTAAGTTTGTCTCCATTACATATGATGTTTGCTGATGGTTTTAAGTAGATGCTACTAATCATTTTAAGGAAAAGCCCATTTATTCCTATACTCTCTAGTGTTTTTAATAGGAATGGGTGTTGGATTTTATCACATGCTTTTTCTGCATCTATTGAAATAATCATATGACTTTTGTTAATTTGGTTATTAATATAATTATGCAGATAGTTTTCCTAATATTGAACCAGGCCTGCATTCCTGGTATAAATCCTACTTGGTCATAGTGTATTATCCCGGGGATGACTTTCTATAATCTTATTGCTAATATCTTATTTAAAATTTTTGCATCAATATTCATTAGGGAAATTGGTCTATAGTTTTCTTTCTCTGTTTTCACCCTACCTGGTTTAGCTATCAGCACCATATCTGTCTCATAGAAGGAATTTGGTAGTATATTTTCTTTCCCTATTTTTTCACATAGCTTATATAGTATTGGAATTAATTGTTCTTTGAATGTTTGGTAGAATTCACATGTAAATCCATCTGGCCCTGGAGATTTTTTCTTAGGGAGTTGATTAATAGCTTGTTCTATTTCTTTTTCTAAAATGGGGCTATTTAAATAATTTATTCCTCTTCTGTTAACCTGGGCAATCTATATTTTTGTAGATATTCCTCCATTTCATTTAGATTATTAAATTTACTGGCATAAAGTTGGGCAAAGTAACTCCTAATTATTACTCTAATTTCCTCTTCATTGGAGGAAAGTTCTCCCTTTTCATTTTTAAAACTAACAATTTGATTTTCCTTTTTCCTTTTTCTAATCAAATTAACTAAAGGCTTATCTATTTTGTTGGTTTTTTCATAGAACCAACTCAGTTTTATTTATTAATTCAATAGTTTTCTTATTTTCAATTTTATTAATTTCTCCTTTTATTTTTAGAATTTCCAATTTGGTATTTAATTGAGGGTTTTTAATTTGTTCTTTTTCTAGATTTTTTAATAGTAAGCCCAGTTCTTTGATCTTCTCCTTCTCTGTTTTATGCAATCCAGAGATATAAAATTACCCCTTATAACTGCTTTGGCCATATTCCACAAATTTTGATATGTTGTCTCATTATTATTATTCTCCTGGATGAAATTAGATTGTGTCTATGATTTGCTCTTTCACCCATTCATTCTTTAGGATTAGATTATTTAATTTCTAATTAACTTTTGGTCTGTTTTCTCCTGGCCTTATATTGCATGTGATTTTTATTGCATCATGATCTGAAAAAGATGCATTTACTACTTCTGCCTTTCTGCATTTGATTTGGAGGTTTTTATGCCCTAACATGTGGTCAATTTTTGTATAAGTTCCATGAATCGCAGAGAAAAAAGTAAACTCTCTACTGTCTCCATTCAATTTTCTCCAAAGATCTATCATACCTAACTTTTCTAACAATTTGTTTACCTGCCTAATTTCTTTCTTATTTATTTTGTGGTTTGATTTATCTAATTCTGAGAAAGCAAGGTTGAGATCCCCCACTAGTATAGTTTTGCTGTCTATTTCTTCTTGCATCTCTCTTAATTTCTCTCCTAGGAATTTGGATGCTATACCACTTGGTGCATATATATTTAGTATTGATATTGCTACATTATCTATGGTACCCTTTAGTAAAATATAGTTTCCTTCCTTATCTCTTGATTAGATCTATCTTTGCTTTTACTTGATCTGAGATCAGGATTGCTATCCCTGCTTTTTTTTGTTCACGTGACGCGTAATAGATTCTATTTCAGCCCCTTACCTTCACTCTGTATCTATCTCTATGCTTTAGATGTGTTTCTTGAGAAGAACATATTGTTGGATTTTGGTTTTTAATCCAGTCTGCTGTCTGCTTCCACTTTATGGGAGAGTTCATCCCATTCACATTCACAGTTAAAATAACTAATTCTGTATTTCCTGCCATCTTATTTACTCAAGTTATGTTTTTCTCTTTCCCCTTTCTTCCTTCCTCCCTCCCCAGTATTTTGCTTTTGATGACCACCTCCCCCAAACAGTCCTCCCCCCTTTAGAGCCCCTTCCCCCCTTTTACTCCTTTCCCCTGATTCTTCTATTTTCCCTTCTATTAGTCTATTCTTTTCTTTTCTTCCTTTCCCTCCCATTTCTCTATAAGGAAGGACAAGTTTTTCTGTGAAACCAAATGTGTCTGATATACTCTTTTAGAGACCAATATAATGAGAGTAAGATTTACACAATGCTCATTTCCCTCCCTTCTTTCCCTCAATTATAACAGGTTTTCTTTGCCTCTTCATGAGATTTTACCTTATTTTACCTCCTTTTTTAAAAATCTTATTTTGACCACCTTTTCCCTCTTTTTCCCAGTATTATAGCCTTTCCACCTCTAGTTTCTTTTTCATATTATCAAAGTAATATCAAATTACGCCCCCATTCTTTATGTATATCCATAGTAGAAATCTAATTCTCAAGAATTCTTCCTTTTTACCTTTTTATGCTTCTCCTGAGTTCTCTGTTGGGAGGTCAGATTTTTTGTTCAGATCTGGGTCTTTTCATTAGAAATAGGTGAAATTCATCTGTGTCATTGAATGACCATCTTCTTCCCTGGAGGATAATGCTCATTCTAGCTGGATAGGTTATTCTTGGCTGTAATCCAAGTTCCTTTGCCTTTCGGAATATCTGGTTCCAGGCCCTTCGATCCTTCAATGTGGAGGCTGACAGATCGTGTGTGATTCTAATTATTGATCCTCGGTATTTGAACTGTTTCTTTCTAGCTGCTAGCAGAATCTTTTCCTTGGTGCAATAGTCCTGAAATTTAGCTACAATATTCCTTGGGGATTTAATTTTGGGGTCTCTTTCAGGAGGTGATCAGTGAATTCTTTCAGTGGTGATTTTGCCTTCTGATTCTAAAACATCAGGGCAGTTTTCTTTCAAAATTTCCTGGAAGATAGTATTTAGATTCTTTTTTTCATCATGGCTTTCAGGAAGTCCAGTAATTCTTAGGTTGTCTCTCCTACATCTATTTTCCAAGTCAGTTGTTTTTCCTAGGAGATATTTTATATTTTCTTCTATTTTTTCATTGTTTTGTTTTCATTTGACTGATTCTTGAAGTCTTATTGAGTCATTCACTTGCATTTGTTCAATTCTAATTTTTTTAAATTTTTATTTTTTTTATTAAAAGCTTTTTATTTACAAAACATGAGTGATTTTTCTACATTGATCTTTGCAGAAGCTTTTTTTTTGTTTCAAGCTTTTCCCCTCCTTCCCCCCACCCCCCATCCTCCTCTCAATTCTAATTTTTGAAGTATTATTTTCTTCAGTTACCTTTTTTAGCTCTTTCTGTAACTGGCCAATTGAATTTTTTTGTTTATTGCATACTTTTTCCACTTCACCAATTTTGTTTTTCAATGTATTGTTGTCTTTTTCCATTTTACCAATTTTGTTTTTCAGTAAATTGATGCCTATTTTTTTTTTTGGAGGTCTTCTTGCACTGATCTCATTTCATTTCCCCATTTATCATCTAGCTCTCTTTTGAGATTCTTTATGCAGTCTTCCAGGAAAGCCTTGTGAAAGGAGGACCAGGTCATATCACTACTTGTGGCTTCCTCTGGAGTTACTTTGCTATAGGAACCTCAGGATCTGGGGTCTGCTCTTCTTTCTCTCCATAAAAGCTGTCTATGGTGAGAGCTGTCTTCTGTTTCTTACTAATTTTTTCAAAAGCTTGGGGTTTGTACAAAGCAGAGCAGTGGAAGCTGTGGTAATTTTCCCTGGGGCAATTCCACTAATTAACATCCAGTTTCTGGGCTCTCTGGACTGGGACCTGTGTTTGCAATGGATTATAAACTGCTTTTTACAAAAGGCAGATCTGCCAGAGCACCTGCCTGCAATCAGGGTTGAATGTCCCAAGAGCCTTAGATAGACTCCCCAGGATTTAGAATCTGCCACACTGAGTCCTGCCCTGTCTCCTGGAGCTGGGCCTGAATTTGACGAACTGTCCAACCCCCTGCCCGACGGAAACAGACCTGGAGCTTTTGCAAGGTACCTTCTGCAAGGAATATTTTGTAGTCCAAATATTTCTGGGTTCTTTGACTTAAAAATCAGTTCAGGGGCTTAATCTGCTGTTGATTTGAGAGGTCAGAGGAGGACACAGAGAGTCTTGTCTTTACTTTGCCATCTTGGCCCCGCCCTCCCCTCATTCACATTTTTAAGCATTCAGATGAAGGATGCTGTCTTGGGTTCCTGACAATGGCAGCATTAATCAGTTTAAATTTTAGTGAATATAAATGAAAATATGAATTTTTATTCAGAATAGTTTTATCATGGACAGATTCACTTGTTGAACCTTTTTTTCCTTTTCATATAATTTCTTTATGAAGGATTTACCTGTTTTGAAGACTTTTAAAGATCTTATCTTATTAGTATAGTGTTTGATTTGTTCATTGGTTATCCTTTACTCTTGTAAGATCATGTCTTCCAGTTAAATTTGAATTTTTCTTTTATGCTATTTCTTGTAAACAAGCCATCATTGCTTACTTACAGCTATGTCTATTAGTATTGTCCTTTTTATTACCACAATTTTGAGTCCTTGTATTTTGAGTTCATGGTATTCTATGATTCATAGTCTTAAAACATTAATAGGAGATAGTATATTGTGATGTACTTAAACGCTCTGATCAAGAAAAAGTGTATTATTTACATTGACTTCATTCTTGTAGTTATGCCCTCACATGGCAACATTTCCTTTCCTTCCTATCCTGCACTGTTTTTTACATGCCCTCAGAGGATTCCAGTAATTACAGATGTTTGTTTAACACTAAGGATTGGAAAGTCTTTTGAATAAAATTACATCATTTTACTTTCATAACTTGTGAGGTAGATATTCTCCATTTCTCCCTGCTTTAATCTGTCATCTATAAAACTGACAAAATAGGCTTCCAGTGGCTAGCTGTTTCAAGTGTAGAAAAGGTATAAACTTTTCAGTTTGTAACTTAAGCCCATCAGAACTTGGCTTTTGCTTAACTTTTCAGGATTATTATACATTACTTTGTACACTTTGTATGCCAGCCACACTGACCTACTTGGTGTCTTCCATCTCTCTCTCCTCTGTGGTTTTGTGCAAGCTGTTCTCAATGTGTAAAATACAAATTTTCCTGAACTTTTGGGTCTCCCTACCTCAATCTCTCCCCTTGTTAATCTCTACTACCCATCTGCTAGTGCTATTCCTAAAACACAAAGCTATTTATAGCACTCCCTTCTCAATAAACTCCAGTAGACCCTCTGTTACCTCTGTGATCAAAAACACACTTTTTTTCTTTTGTTTGTTTTTTTATTAAAGCTTTTTATTAAAACATATGCATGGATAATTTTTCAACATTGACCCTTGCAAAACTTTCTGTTCCAGATTTTTCCCTCCTTCCCCCCACCCCCTCCCCTAGATGGCAGGTAGTCCAATACATGTTAAATATGTTAAAATATATGATAAATCCAATGTATGTATACATATTTATACAGTTAATTTGTTGCACAAGAAAAACGGATCTAGAAAGGAAAAAAAAACTGAGAAGGAAAACAAAATGCAATCAAATATCAACAGAAAGCGTGAAAATGCTATGTTGTGGTCCACACTCAGTTCCCACAGGCCTCTCTCTGGAATACACTTATTTTCTTTGGAATTTTTCAGTCCTTCACAATCTGGCTCTAGCCTACCTTTGCAGTTTTACTATATATTACTGTCCTCCATGTATTCTTTGGCCCTAGACATAGAAGTCTTCTCACTTCTACTCACATACAACATTTCATCTCCCCTTTTCCTGCTCTTGTCTAATCTGTTCTCCAGATCTGGGAAGCATTCCCTCCTCAGCTTACTTCTTAGAATACCTAGAAGCTCAGCTGAAAGGCTGCTTCCTACCTAAGACGTTCCCTGATCTGACCTCTTTTTCCCTCTAGCTGCTATTGTTTTTTCTTCAAAAATCAACTTGAATTATTTTGTGAATGTTTATGTTTATGAATGAATACATGTTTAAATGCAAACTCCTTAAACCAATGACTATTCCATTTCTTATCTTCATCTTCTTAGCAATTAGCATAGTCCCTTATGCATAATATATTTCTGGCCATCTGTCTGTCTCTATTTGTCTGTCTATCTATGTATATTTTATCTTTGCTTCTGAATTTCTAGGTTAGATCTTGGTTTTGCTCCTGGCTCACCTAAGGAAAGCCTTTCACGATTCTTTCTAATTTTTCATGATTTTTCTTCCTCAAACTATCTATCTTCTATATGTTTTCTGTTTACATTTTATCCCCCCAGTATGGGTGGGATAAAGAAATAATCAAAAGGCTCCTTGAGGAATTTAATTGTTTTATTTTCTTTTTTTGTGTCCTTTATACCTTGTACATAATGAGCATTAGTAAATGGTTATTGGATTAGATTCTTACCGGTGTGGAAACTGAGACTGTCAGAAGTTACATGATTTATGCATGGTCTTATTACTGGGAAGTATGAAGAAAATGATCTAATACTTTATTTACATAGTATGGATTATCATGGTGAGGTATAAAAAATGGTAACAGAATTGGAAGAAAAATGTTTTTCCTTTTGTTGTTTCCAACTTTATAAGGACCCCAGATGATTATGTAACTCTTAATATCAAGTTTGAATTTTTAATATTATTTAATATAGGTATGAAGTCATAGTGCAATTACATTATTTACCAAATGGCAAATGAATGCAGTGGTTTGAGGCTCACATAGATATATATTCTGAAGAATTAGACTCATTTCCAAAATTTTTATCCCCTAATGACATCAGAGAATTCTTTCATAGACAGTTTTCCTGTGTTGAAAATGTTTTGATGTATATGGCATTAGTATAATACTTAGACTATCCATTTATCAACTTTTGCTTTTGCTATATATATTTTCTCTTCCAGGCATTTTTTGTTTTTGTCTCGTCATTTCTTGCCAACAAGACCTCATTGCTTACTTATAATGATCATTTTATCTTCATTGCCCTTTGTACCACCCATTGTTTTAGGTCTTTATAGGGATTTGGAGATTAAAAGATACGTTTTTCTGTCAAGAAACAACTTGGAGTCAATGAAAACTCTGTATGATCTCCCAATTGCAACTCAACCTACTTGCTCTCTTTCAAATTGGTTCCCAGCTCGTTGTCCATTTGCAGGGCTTTTTCAGGGTATTTATATTGATGGAGTAACAAATGCTTGACTATCCAATTACATGTCCTAATAAAAAATAAATTTTATTTACTTAGTTTTCTAGTGTGGATTGTTATACTGATTTTTTCCCCCTCTAATTGGCCTTGTTGTCTTTTAGTCTTTTGGTACCTGATAGAATCAGCACAACCTTATCTATAAGCAGAATCATGTTGAGGATATCATCATCCAAAGGCAATAGATTTTCAGTTTAGAATATAGCTCATCTTTGACGTTTCCTCTAGGTTGTACAACACTTTTTGTTTGAAAATAAAATAAGTTAACTTAAAAAAAAAAAGATTTTCATCTATTTGATACTCATTTCTCTTCATCCTTTTCTCCATATTTTTATATTCTTCTCATACTTTACTTCTGTTATGAGAAATAGTAAGTTTTTTCCTTTCTTTCAATACTAGTACATTTCTTTTATTATTCCTTTTGCCTTATCTTTTCAAACCTTTAGAACAGAACCATTATACTCTTGGCTTCTTGGTTTTTCTTTTTATCTCTTTTAGTACCCTTTGAAAATAGTAAGATTCTGAAGGGATATGTATTTCTCCATTTCCTATTAGAATGTTAGTAATTGCATCCTCATACAGTCCCTTTTACCACTCCACTACCATCTCCAGTCTTCACCCCAGTAAGTTTATACTTAATTTTGTAGGGTAAGTTATTCTTGTTTATAAACCTATAACTTTTGCCTTTGAAATATCAGATCTTGTGTGATTCTGACTGGATATTTTAAGGGTTTCTGGGTTCTTGCAGGATTTTTTTCTTTCACATAGTAGTTCTGGATTTTGGCTAACATTACTGTGGTTCCTTTTTGGGGTACCTTTCAGTAGACATTGTCTTCACTTTGCCCTTTGCTTTTAGTTATCCAGGCAGTTTTTCTCTATGACTTCTTGAAATATACTACCTAAGTGCTAGGAGCCTTGAAGTCCTGGGCTATCCTAATCCAAACCATGCCCACACTTGTTGCTGCCATGCCCACAAAGATTATCGCTGTTCTCTGAAACTTCTAAGATTCTGGCTATGAATATTCAACTTTTCATGCATTTTTGGGGGGAGATGTCACACCCCTTGCTTTTGGAAGGAGACCCTGAAGGCTACAAGTATCTTTGGCTTGTCTCTGGTCGTGATAGCAAGGCTATGTACTTCTAACGTCTAAAAAGTTATTTATTCAAGTTTTCCATTATATTATTAGTCATTATTTGGTCTAGTATGAATTTCAAATTTTTGTTGGAGTACCAAATATAAGGTAGTAAATATTGATCAGAAAAGAACCTCTAACTCTTGGAAGCATTTTTTTAAGCTACTTACATATCTGGCCTACTTTACTTCTTATTCTTGAGCCATATTTTCAAATAGTTCTCTCCTGTTTGTCTTGGTATTTAATTCAATGAGAATATCAAGGTAAAATCTTTGCAACAAATGTTGCTTTACTAAATGGCTCTTAAAATAATATTTCTTGTTTGTGGTCACAGTAATACTGTTTCTGCCAGTTCTTTTTATTTGCTTCTCTTAGAAAAAACAGAGAGCTATATTTTCATATAGCTGCAATTTTTTCAGTTTTTATTTATAGCAAGAGGTCAATATTGATGTAATAAAGTTTTCTGTGATGAATTACCTCTTTTATCAATGGACTGAGATCTGTTATTTAGAACATTCACTATTAAATTCGTGTTTATAAACTTTTTATAAATTTAGTGATTTATAGCATTCTTGCTTTTCATATCATGACTATGGAAGTAGAAAGGGGCTGCTTCATAAGATTAAGAGTATATTTTATTTTTCATTGTCTTAGTAGTCTTAATGGCCAAAAAATTCTTTACTTAATGCTTAATGGTTAATGTATTGTCTTCATACCTTTGTATGTATATGTTGTTAGTCTGATCGTTGGATAGTAGTCTGTCACTAGAACAGTACTTGAATACCTAGCTGCATAATATAGAAGCTGCCATTATATATAATAACTATCTTTGAGTACTGAGGTTCATCTTTCATATCACAATCAAGGTTTTGGAATAGGACTTCTGTGGAGGTATAGAAATGGAACCTTGAAAATAATTTCCTTTGTAATCCAAGTATTAATAGTATTAATTTACTAGTATGTTTTGGGGAAGAAGGGGTGAAGGACAGTAGGCAATAGTCTCTCAAAATTTTTATAAGCATGAGATTTAGTATAGCCCAGTTTTTGTCTTTGAAAATCAGCTTTTACTAAGAAACGACCAGCAGGATGATTTCAGAAAGGCCTGGAGAGACTTGCATGAATTGATGCTGAGTGAAATCAGCAGAACCAGGAGAACATTATACACAGCAAGAAGACTATATATAATGATCAATTCTGATGGACATGGTTCTCTTCAACAATGATGTGATTCAAACCAGTTCCTATTGTTCAGCGATGAAGATAGTCATATACATCCAGAGCCTGTGGTAACTGAGTGCGGACCACAACACAGCATTTTATTGCTTTCTGTGAATATTTCCATGCATTTTGTTTTCCTTCTTAGGTTGTTTTTTTTCCCTTTCTTTCTAGATCTGATGTTTCTTGTGCAAGTAAGATAACTGTATACATATGTATACCTATATTGGATTTGTCATATAATTTATCATACTTAGCATGTATTAGATTACCTGTCATCTAAGGGTGGGGGGTGGGGAGGGAAGGAGGGGAAAAGCTTGGAAAAAAAAGTTTTTTGCAAAGGTCAATGTAGAAAAATCATTCATGTTTTGTAAGTAAAAAGCTTTTAATAAAAAAAAAAAAGAAAGAATCAGCTTTTACAAAGCTATAAAAAATTCTTAATTAGTAAATATTCTGTAGAATAAGGATTTATTGATTTGACACCAATATTTGAGTCCCTATATTGTTATAGATTACCTTAGTAATTTTTTCTTCCAATCTTTCATTAACTGGTACTTTTTCACTTTTCATGGATAAGGACTATAACAAAAGGTAATATAATGGGAAAGAATATTGAATTTAAATGTAGGACTTAGATTCAGGCCCTGGTTCTGCCACTGACCATGTGACATAGGGCCAGTTAAGTTACTTCACTGGTTAGGCCCATGGTTTTCTTTTCTATAAAATGAAGGTGTTTCATTGCATGACTTCTGAGGTCCCTACATGCTCCAGCTCTATAATTTTAATATTTTTTTTAAGATCCTTTCCCAGCCTAACATTACTATTACTTTACATTTTTCACACTTAGTATTGATTTAAAAATTTTAAATCTATTCTTTTAGTCTACGATAAATTTAGGAAGAAAAAAATTGTACTTCTAAAAATTCATGAAATTGTCTTTCAGAAAAAGCATGCTTTACGTTGCTATTGTCAAGCCATGCAAGTTTACAAAGGGAAAGGCTGGTCTCTTGCAGAGGATCACATTAACTTCACTATTGGTCGTCAATCATTTACACTTAGACAGCTTGACAATGCAGTGTCTGCCTTTAAGCATATTTTGATCAATGAGAGCAAACAACCTGCTGCTCAGCAAGGAGCCTTCCTCAGAGAATATCTTTATGTTTACAAGGTGAGTATTTCTTTTTTTTAGTAGGTCTTAAAAATGTTTATAATTTGATTTAAGTTGAAATCAATTTTAATAATATATCCAAATTAAAAAAAAACCCTTTGTAATCATTTATAAGGTTGAATTTTAAATGCAAGAAGGAATATTAATTTTTTCCCCTCAATTGTTTATCTTAATCATTCAATTTTTTATTCCATATTTATGGAAAAGGAACTGGATTAGCCATGGGTGTGGGTTGGACTATTCCTGTTTTAAGTAGTTCAGTATCCTTGCATAATTCTGGATCTTGTAGCAGCAGAATATAAGCTTCCTGGGTAGTTTTTCTGATGGACATAGCTAACCATTCTAACTTCTCCTATTTTGCTCTTGAGCTATCTATTTACCTTCTTTCTTCACTCATTCCTTTTCTCCTTCAAACCACTATTACTCAGAAGTGAGGGGAGGGTAGATGGCAGTAGAAAAATGTAACCATTAGTGCTTCTCTTTATACTCTGCTTTGTGATGAGCTATGGAATAATTGACAAAAATTTGTAGAAAGTACAACAATTATGCTGATGTTAATTGGTAAGAAAGTTGAAATTAATAAATATATTTAGTAATATGTAAACAGTCCATGCTAGGGCAGCTAGGTGGCTGGATAGAGGATCAGCCCTGAAGTCAGGAGAACCTGAGTTCAAATGTGGCCTGAGACACTTAACACCTCCTAGCTAGATGACCCTGGGCAAGTCACCTAACCCCAATTGCCTCAGCAAAAAAACAAAAAAAAACAGTCCATCCTTTCATTTATACAAAAAAGTCCATGCTTCTTTGTATTAATACAGTTTGAATCTTCTCAATGTTTTAGTTTTAGTTTAATGGTGTAATGTTGTTCAAAAAACTCATCTGTCAAGCTGCTTTTTGATTATAAGCCATATTAAACTTAAAACAAGGATAACCTTCAGATCACACAACCTTTTTTCTTTTTTTTTTTTTTTTGATCTGAAACCAAGCTCAGCTCAGTAAGAACCTGCCAGAAATTACAGTTCATATTAAGAACCCTATATTGACTTTCATGCAATGAGGCCTAGTATAAGATCTTGAATGGCAGAATTATCTTAATATCCCTCTTTAATGTGTATTTTTTCTTTAGTATTTCCAAAATAGTAATAGTAACGAGTAAACAAGTTTTCTTAAAAGTTGTTGTTTTTCCCTTTTAAAATTTCTCTCTCTTCTAGAATGTAAGTCAGTTATCTCCAGATGGCCCTTTACCACAGCTTCCTTTACCATACATAAACAGCTTAGCAACACGAGTTTTCTTTGGCCATGACAGACGACCAGCAGAAGGTAAGTAAAATTATTATTATTATATTAGATCATAGATACGACCTGATTATAAACCCTTTGAACCAAATCTCAGTCTTTTTTGGGTTGTCCCTAATTTTCCTGTATAAACATATTAAAGTCAATAAAAATCTCATAAAATGATTTGAAAGTTTTTAAAAACAAAATTACATCGGCATTAGTCAGCATTCATTTGTTTAGAGTAGTCATGTTCATATGCTTAATTTGGGGTCTTTTTTTTTAGGTGAAAAACAAGCAGCTACTCATATAAGTCTTGATCAGGAATATGATTCTGAATCTTCTCAGCAGTGGAGGGAACTTGAAGAGCAAGTTGTAGCTGTAATTAACAAAGGAATAATTCCATCAAATTTCCATCCAACACAATACTGTCTGAACAGCTATACAGACAATTCGAGATTTCCACTTGCAGTTGTAGAAGGTGATTTATTTGAATTTTGAATTTTTTTTTAACTGTTAACAAATGTTTCTCTTTCCCCTCTCTCTCTCTCTCTCTCTCTCTCTCTCTCTCTCTCTCTCTCTCTCTCTCTCTCTCTCTCTCTCTCCTCTCTCTCTGTCCTCTTTCTCCTCTCCCCCCTCTCCTTTCTCTCTCTCTCTCCTCTCTCTCTCCCCCCTTTTTCCTCTCTCTCTCTCTTTGTTCCACACACAAATACACACACAAACACACACAACATATGAGATTAGGAAACTAGAAGTTTGGGGGGTAAAGTTATTGATTTATTTTAATAGTAAAGAATGAAACCAAATAGGAACTGAATTGATGAACTATTCACTGTTTATAAAATGTTTTTCAATATTGGTTTTTTTTAAATAGAACCAATAACTGTGGAAGTGGCTTTTAGAAACCCCTTGAAGGTTCCACTTTTGTTGACGGAATTATCTTTGCTTTGGAAATTTCAACCTAAAGGTTCAAATTCAAAGGATAATGAAGAAACAAAAGAACTAGTAAGTTATTAAAAGGTATTTGCAGTGAATGTTTCCACAATTATAATTTATTAGTCTTATAATATTCAAACTTTGGATTGCTCATTGAATGATACATACTTGTTCTTAAGGGAAGTACTTAAAATATGTTGTTGTTGGGTCTTTTTTCAGTTGTGTCTGATTCTTTATTATCTCATTTGGGATTTTCTTGACAAAGATACTGTACTGGTTTACCATATCCTTCTCCTGCTCGTTTTTAAAGAAAAAGAATTGAGACAAATAAGGTTAAGTGAAATGCCCAGGGTCACAAAACTAGTAAGTGTTTGAGACCAAATTCGAACTAAGGAAGATGAGTCCTCCTGACTCAGGATTCAGTTTTATATCCTTTGTGCCATGTAGTTACACTATATTTTTGAGGAAGGTATTGTTATAGTGGTTAAGTAAATCTAAATGATTTATTTAAATATTTTTGTTAACCCGTCTTTCAAATGCAAAATTTTACTGTATTTCAAACTTAGTTATAATTAAACTAATGTAGTAGAAGAAATTAATTTCAAGCTAAAAAGTATCCTACTTTTGCAATCCTGCCAGTGTTCAAGAAAAGGTTGAATTATTATCTGTGTAATTCTCTGTAATAGTCTGTGAGTTGCTAAATATTTTGAAAATTTTCTATAAAAATAGTTGAAATAAAAATATTGGTGTTTTTTAGAAGATGAATTTAATTTAATAGATTATTTATGTGAAATTCTTAATTCTTAATTAGTTAGCATATATTAAGCATCATACACTATACTAAACACTGAGAATGCAAAGAAAGGTAAGACAGTCCCTGCTCTCAGAAAACTTGTTATCTAATGGGAGAGACTTCAGGTAAACAACTATGTACAAACAAGATATAAATCATCTCACATTCGGGGAAATTAGTGATGGCTTCCTGGGATTTTAGCCAGGAGTTGAAGGAAGCCTAGAAAGTTAGTAAACAAAGATGATGAGGGTGGCAGTTCCAGGCATAGGGACTAGCCAGTGAAAAAACTCTTGAGTTAGGAGATATGGAGTGTCTTGTTCAAGAAACAGCAAGAAGGCCATTATATCTTAGAATACATGGTGGCAGGAGTTGGGGCTGGGTGATTAGGGAAGTATAAAGTATAAGAAGATTGGGAAGGTACAGGGGCTGGGTTATGAAGGGCTTTAAAAAGCTTCAAAAAGGACTTTATGTTCATTCTGGGAGATCCTGGAGTTTATTGAATTGGGGGAGGGGTTATAGAGAAGTGTCTGCCCTAGGTGTATGTAAAAGTGAGAGCAAAGTAGGAGGTGTAAATAAGAGATGATCCAAAGGTAGAATCGACAGGCCTCATCAGCTTATTAGATATGGGTTGAAAAATTACATTTGACCCCCTTGGTTGGGAACTTGAGAGACTGGGAAGATGGTAGTATCTTGACAGTAATAGGCAAGTTTGAAAGAGGGAAAGTTTTTGGGGAAAGTTAATTAATTAGGCTTTGGACATATTGAATTAAAGATACCTGTGAGCTATCTCTAGTGATGACTGATTAAAGTCATATAGTAAGTACTTTTTAAAACATCTCATCATAGAATATTCTTTTATCATGAAATATTAATAGTAACAGATAATAATTAAACATTTCCACGTTTTCATATATTTCTTCAACTTTCCCACTATATGCTTCACAGTTTTTCAATAGTGGCCTCAGTTCTCTCCCTCCCTCCATCTCTCTCTCTCCTTCTCCCTCCTTGTTTCTCCCCCCCCTCCCCCTGCCTTCCTCCCTCCCTCCCCCTACTTCCCTTTTTCTCTCCCTCCATCTCTCTCTTTCTCTCTCTCCCCCCATTCTCTCTCTCTTTTTCTTCCCCTCTCTCCTCTCCCCCATATCTCTCTTTCTCTCTCACTTTTTTTTTGGTTATATGTGTATATTAATTTTTTAAATACATATTTCTTTATGAATTGTATTGGGAGAGAAAACTCAGAACAAAAGGGAAAAACCATGGGAGAGAGAGGGAAAAAAAGTGAACATAGCATGTGTTGCTTTACATTCAATCTCCATAGTTCTTTTTCTGGATGCAGATAGTGTTGTCTATCCAAAGTTTATTGGGATTTTCACATACGTTGTTTAAGAAATGGGCATTCTTGTTACACACTGACCACATTCTGAGAGAGTCAGAAGGCAAGTTTGACAGTGCCGCTGTCTTAATGTATGCTACTTTCATGTATGAGCCTTTCCATACATATGACATTTTGTTTCATCAAAATATTTTTATTAAATACTATGGTTGTTATTTTGGAGAGCATTTGGAATTAGGCCCAAAGAACTATAAAACTCTGCATATACTTTGACCTAGCAATACCACTATATTCCAAAGAGATTTTAAAAGGTAGAGTTAAAGGAGAAGGACCTATTTGTACAAAAAAAAATTATGGTGGCAAAGAATTGGAAATTAAATAGATGCCCATTAATTGGAAATGGCTAAAAAAGTTTTGATATATGATTGTGATAAAATATTATTATGATATAAGAAGTTATGATCAGGATGATTTCAGAAAAGTCTGGAAAAACATGAACTGATGCAAAGTGAAATGAGCAGAACCAGGACAACATTATACACAGGAACAGCAATATTGTTTGAATATCATCTGTTAATGACTTAGCTATTCTTAGCAATACAGAGAACCAAGAAAATTCTGACAGGCCTATAAAAAACTAATATCTACTTTCAGAGAAAGAATTGATGGTGTCTGAATGCAGATTGAAATATAATTTGGGGGGTGGGGAGGTAAGGGTATGGGGTTCTGTTTTCTTTAATACCATGACTGATATGGATATATGTTCTGCTTGGTCACACCTATACCAAATTGCTTACTGTTTCAGACAGAGAGAAAGAAGGGAAGGACAGAAAATTTGAAGCTTGCAATTTAAAATGTAAATGTTAAAAATTGTTTTTATATAACAGTTGAGGAAAATGAAATATTAGAATATAATTATTATTATTTTTAGATAACTTGTGGACATGAAATGATTGGAACTGAAGTTATATCAGAATTCTTAATTAATAGTGAGGAAACAAAAATGGTAAGTATTTGTCACATTGTTTTCTAGCATTTTACATTTTATGTCTTATAGAAAGTAAAACTGGATATAAAAATAATCTGAACAAACTAGTTTCAAGTATTTTAGACAGCTAGCTTATATACTATATTATATTTTCCTTGTCTATGCATTGTTTCTCACTATAATTCCTCATTGCATAGCTGGAAGTTTATTGAAATAACCTTTGGAGTTAGAAAAAAAGAATTGTTTTATAGTAGAACCAGAATCGTTCAAGAGAAAATAGAACAAATTTGTGACATTTTTGTTTGATAATTTCAAAATTGCACAAGTAAAGAGAATTTTGGGTTTTTTCTTATATGACTATGTTTTTATATTTATGATTGTGGTTGAACAAGATGCTATGCTTTTTGTCTTGAATAAAAAGCAGAAATGAATTGCAGAAGGAAATGCAGAAAATTATTGCTAAGGCACTAAAAATTATATTTTTCTATAATAAAAATTCTTTGGTCTTAGAATTTGTATTTCTTCTTGCTCTTCTCAAAATTTAAACTCACTGGCTTTGTATTTTTGCAGCATGATTACATATTTATTTGATTATTTTAACTAAGACATTTTAAGAACAAACAATAATGATGATGATAATCATGATGATGAAGATAGTAATAACTTGACATATCTCCACAGGCAAGGCTAAAGCTCTTTCCCCATCATATAGGGGAACTTCACATTCTGGGAGTTGTGTATAACCTTGGCACTATTCAGAGTTCAGTGGGGCTAGATGGCATCGGCTCTATTCCTGGATGTCATACAGGTAATAAAACATTATCCTAAGGAAAATAGTGACTTTTATAATTGAATTTTCATATATTCCAACTTTTTTTAGGCTTGATTTTTTTTTTGAAAGACACATCATCTTATTTTTTTCTTCCTTTCTGTTAGATTTATTGTGTCTTTTCAGAATTCTCATTAATCTTTATCTCCTTTTCTTTTATATGATCTACTACGGGTAATTTCTATTGGACCTTATTGAGCATTTCCATTATTGTCAGAATCAAATTTGGTTAATTCTGAGAGTTAAAAGTTTTTGTGCTTTACTCTTTCTAAGAAAAATAAAACATCCAATATAAAGGAGCAAATAGTTCTAGAAGTGATTGTTCTTTAGTATTGCAAACAATCTGATTTCATTTCACCATGGTTATTCCTCTTCCTAATATCAGTTTTTATCATTCTGTGCCTTAATACATGTTTTCATATGTTGTTGGGCCTGTAATTTAGCTTCAAAATAAACTTTGCTGATTTCTACTTGCCTTTGCAGTCACAACCTTTTTATTAGCTTTGTGAGTCCTGCCAGGCTAGCACTCACTGGTGTGGTGCCTATTTACTTAGGGCTACACCAAAGCAATTATTAGTTCCTAGAATTGGAGTCCTTTGGTTCCCTTGGCTATGTTAAAGCACATAGGAGTTCCTGGTATTGATGTTTGCCCACTCTACCATTTTGGTGCTCAGGATCTCCCGCTGATTTGCTGAGGTGGGGCTTTTTGCTAGCTTGCTAAGAAGTTTCCTTTCCTGGACTGTGCCTATTCTTGAGGTTCAGTTATTTAGTCTCCAATTTTTTTTTAATCCTTATTTCATTGTTTATTCCACTGTAATTAAAGGGTATGCTTAGTCCAGAGTTTTGTTGTTGTTGTTTTTGCTGAGGCAATTGGGGTTAAGTGACTTGCCCAAGGTCACACAGCTAGGAAGTGTTGCGTGCCTGAGACCGAATTTGAACTCAGGTCCTCCAGACTTCAGGGCTGGTATTCTAAACACTATGCAACCTAACTGCTCCAGTCCAGAGTTTTTAAAGTCAGTTTTTGTGGAGATGTCTTATTGCTGAGAAATAAAGATGCTTTTATGTTCCCATTCATTAATCATCTGTGAAATATTATTCCTAACTTTTTTAAAGTTCTAAAGGTTCTTTCTTATTTATGTTTTGTTATATATTTCCCCTTACAATTTGATTATTTTTCCTTTTTTTATTTACATGTACTTTGATGAACACATTAATATTGATTTATCATATATGATGCTTTTATACATAATAGTTTTCTTACCTACCTCTTTTTTAGTACTATTTTTATTATTGATTTCCCAACTATAATAATTACTATCCCTGTTTTTTTGAGTTTGCTTGAAGCATTACAGATTTTTACCTTACCCTTTGTTGCTTTTTCTCTGATTGGATTGCCCTAAATTTTGCTAGATAGTTTATTCTTAGTTATAAAATTTTATTTGTTTGCTTTAGCATTATCATATTTTAAGTTCTCCTAAAAGTCAAGCGCTGAGTTTTTTGTGATCCTGAGTCTGTATATTTTTGATAGTTCTTGAAGTTTCTGGGATCTTTTTTTTTTTTTCCCCCTTGTATTTTCAGGAGGTGACCAATGGATTCTGTTTTTACCTTTCCCTTTGTTTTCAATACATGTGGGAAATTTTTGTTTATTAATTTTTGAAATGTGGTATCCAAATTCCTTTATTTGGAGGGAGAAGTTGTGATTTTTGGTTGTCCAATAATGCTTATATTATGTCTTTTTGACCTGTTTTTTCTTCTCCCTTCCCTCTCCCAATCTTTTTAGTTTTATTTTAATATGTCATCCTGTTTCATGGAGTCATTGTTTTCTCTTTGACCCTTTCTAATTTTCAGGGATTTCAATTCTTCAATAAACTTTACCATTGTGTGTTCTAAACAATTTGATTTGCCATTCTTACCGCCTTAGCTGCTATTTACTTAACATTACTTCATTTATCTCTTGTTTGCTCATCAATGTCATCTTCTCCTCCTCTGGTCTTGCATAAAATAGTTAATTTGATGACTAGACTAGATCTTTAGGAATTCCTATTTTGGGGCTTAAGTTTTTTGATGGCTTAGCTTCCCAGTTTCCTTCTAGTATATTTCTTAGCCCAAGTTAGCTCTGTCATTTGCTGTAAGCCTGATAGTTCCTTTTCACCCTGCCCTCATTCCGACCCCTTCTATGATGTTATTGATGTAAGACCCCAGATGATTTTACTTCTTGAGTGCTTCCCTAGCCCCTTGTCTTACTGTGATTGCTGGGATGTGGATTGCCTGAACCTGGACTACCAGTCTGGGGCCCTGGTTAGTCTTTCTTTCCCTTCTATGCCTTGAATGTAGCTGCCCAAAATTTTTTCTAGCCATGTCTTTTCTTTTTGGGTCCCTGAAATATTGCCTTCCATCTAAACTGGCTTGTTTTTGTTCAGATCTTCCATCAGATTCTTAAGGTCTTTTTTGTGCAATCTTGGACTATATGGAAGACCTTAAAGTTTTTTTTTGTTTGTTTGTTTTTTTTGTTTTTGTTGGCTTTGCTTTGCTTTAGCAATGTTACTTTTCAGGTTATGAGCTTTACTGTGAGGTGAGTAGGGATTCTGAGCTCCCCTATCTTATCATGTTTCTATCTTCTCGCAATTTCATGTTATTTATATTTTATTTTAGCAGAGTGGGTGTTTATTTCAGATGTGATTTCATTATTTTGATTGTACCCATTTCTATCACATGTAATTTTGATGGAAGGTTTTGCTTGTAAGGAATCTCAAAATCACTCACTACCTCACCTCTTCCTTTTGAATCCTCTTCACAATAAGGATATATTTAAACAATCAGAAAAAATAAAAACATATTACCATATTGCTATATATACTACATATTAATATCATGCTTTGCAAAGATAATTTTTTCCCCTTAAGTATGATTTAAATATGTGAATAACAGAGGGCTTTTCATTATAAACCATATGGAATAACAGGATATGAGTTCAAATTCCTGCTCTGATACATAGATTTATGTTTGGAACTTAGCTTCTGAGCCTCAATCTTCTCATTTGTAAAATGAGGGCAATTCAACTATATGACTGCTGACTTCCCTTGTAGCTCCATAGCTATCAAAAGTAATTGCAGAGCAATTGTGAAATAATCTTTAAAATTTATTTTCCTTAATTTCCTTTTTCTTTGTTTCATATTTGTTTTGTACATAATTTCCTTTTGAGAAAAATACAGTTTACAAAACTGTATTTGGCTTTTCTATAGATCAGTTCTCTCCCATTCTTTCTCTCCCCTTTCCACCTTCCCTCCCCAATTCCCATGAAGATGTATAAGACAATTAAGCAGCATAGTATTATTGGTAAGTGTAGACTTAAAGATGAAACATACTAAATGAATGCCAACTAATCTATCCTCTTTGTTTTCAGAATGTTGTGTTTTGTTGTTTTTCTTTTTCTTTCAGGAAAGCATCCTGCTAGCATAATGTCAGTAAGAGGGCGGCAGGATTTAGAAATTCAAGGTCCTCGACTAAATAATACAAAAGAAGAAAAAACATCTATTAAATATGGTCCTGATCGCCGTTTAGATCCCATTATCACTGAGGAAATGCCATTATTGGAGGTATGGATTAGTCAACAATGTGTATTAAAATATTACTACTTGAAAAGGCTTAATTTGTTAAAATAATTACACAAATGATCCTAGTCATATCTGGGACCCAAAATGTTGCATATGAAATTGAATATATGAGTAATGGTGCACTACTGATATTCTATCCTAGCATATCATCTCTTTGAAACAGATAAGTATGAGTTGAAAATTTCCAGGTTGGTTAAAAAGTCCGTAAACCACGTACAATATTTTTCTTTTAGCCTTCCCACTGATTGGTAAGGTTTCTCTGGTTTTGATTTTATTTCCATCCATTCCTTTTACAATTTGTAAGTTTTTCATCTTAGTTTATAGATATGACTAATGCTGTATCTTTCAATGAGTGATGAGTTCTTTTAGATTAGTTGAGCTTTACTTTTATTATCTATAAGACAGAGTTTACCGTATAGGCTAGCTACATATAGTTTCCTTGCTTTGTATAACACAAGGATTGAAATTGTAATATTGTGAAGAACTTATCTCCTAAACTTTAATAATTTTGCTTTTAAATGACTTTTATGAATTTTTATTTTTACCTGTGAATGCTTGGATTCATGGAAAATTTGTGAAAAATACCTTATATAAAAAAGTATCCCTGATAGATGAACAATTTAGAATTCTTTTCTATATAATTCCTGTTTAAGGAATTTATTTCCTTACTTGGAAATTCCTTATGTTAATGAAATCACAGGCCTAGTCCTAATTGATTCCTTGTTAGGGCATACATATTCTAAGAAATTATATACTATATTGTGATTTATTATTCCGGCAAATTAGCTATGGTAAAATATGCCTGTTATATAGAATATAGAAATGAGGATTACACCTTTGATTTCAAAGAGGATGCCTAAATTAGGAAACTCTTTACTATTGCAGGTTGGCACTTCTTCAGCTTGTAGTTTTAGTGTGATGCCTAGAGCATTAAAATGTTAAGTGAATTGTCCATAGTCGTACATCTGGTATATGTCAGAGGCAAGACTTGAAACTAGATTTTCCTGGTTTTCAGGTCCATGCTCTTTCTGGAATGTTGCCCTGATTATAAGGAAAGCACATATATTTTTCTACATTTTTTCATTTAACTTGTAATTGAGAAAACAGCCGTTTTTTAGTGGTGAAAACTTAATAGGGGGGTAGCTAGGTGGCGTAATGGATAGAGCACCAATCCTGAAGGCAGGAGCACCTGAGTTCAAATCTGGCCTCAGACACTTAATGAATGCTTCCTAGCTGTGTGACCCTGGCCAAGTCACTTAACCCCAATTGCCTCAGCAAAAAAAAAAAAAAAAAAAAAGATTAAACAA
>JAJPUD010000373.1:121918-229297 GCA_023553655.1 Myrmecobius fasciatus | reverse complement strand
CAAAAAAAAAAAAAAAAAAAAAAGCTTAAACAATTAGCAATTTAGAATATGGAAATACTGATAAAAATGAAAGTGATTTTTGTACTAGAAACAAATATGTTCTGCTAATACCTCCCAATGTCAACCCCTAATCTGGTTCCTTTGATAGATGGATATAATGTTGAGCTTTTCATCTCCATTTTAATTTGAATATTTTAAATTCTTAGTATATTCTTTATCGTTTCCCTATTAGGAACATTAATAAACTGAAAAATTTTCAAAAGTTGGAAGATACAGGGTATAGGGAAATATTCCCTTGTGTGATTAATTTTAAGTTTCATATCCATTGAGAAGATGCATTTTAAAAAATCTCCCATGTCTTACTAAATTTTAGTCATCCAAATAATTCTGATAGTAGAAAAATTATTAAAACTGAAAGTTGTTTTATATCTGTGGGAAATGGAGGGGAGTAGTTTTCAATGCCTTATTTCCGTCCCCATTTCAAAAATAATGAAAGCTGAAATGACATTTTTGGATGGGATTTGTTCCCCCAGAGATTTATATAGATATATTGATCTTATTTGTTATTTTGTTAAGTGATTTTTAGACAGTGACTATACAGTGAACTCTATAAATTTGCAGTGATCATTAAATTATTGTAATGAAATGCCAAGCCAGTAGAAACAAACTATAAGACAACCTAGTAAAGCTTTGTGCATTTAACATCCCCAAAAAAGAAAAAGGGAAGCAGATTAACTAAGATTAAGGAAAATAATCAAAGAAAATATTACGATATTATAATTTTATAATAATGGAATCTCTTTGAAAAAGAGCTTGGTCTCGTGACTTTGGTAAGAGACGTGAAAATACATAAAGACTCTAAAAGTCATTAATTCAATGGTCATAAAAGCCAGAAAGATCCAAATCTTGAGTATCATGAAGGACAACAAAATTCATATAAAATATATATTGAATCTGTATCTGAAATATTATATATGTTTCTAGTTATTTTGCATTTGTAAAAATTATAAAGCTATCTGAGTCCAAATAAACAATACAAAAATAGAGTGAGGATGCTCTATTAGCAATCTCTAAATTTGTATTCACGTTGTAAAGATAATATTGCAGATGGAATAGAGATTAAAATTTATTATGAACATGAAGAGGAGCCTAGGGAAGATAACACTGATTCAACGTCAAAAAGACCTGAGTATAAAGGCAATTTATGTAACTTCACCGTCACTCAACTTTATAGAAGACAATGCAGACATTTGTTATCTGTGGAAAGTGCTTCCACATCAGCAAGTTCTTAACACCAATGAAATCATCAAATTAGACCATGTATGAAAAAGCAGTATGTTAGGTTAAAAAAGTCTCATTCATCAAATCTTTATATGTGAGATTTGAAAATTGGAAAAGGAATTTGGGCTTGGGAACACATATGGGTATCCCAGCTTCCAGCTGGGCTGATCCCAGCTTCCAGGTAGGCTGAGGGATTTCTTAAGCTTAGGAGTTTCTAACTATTGGGCTACTCCAGGAAAGAAATGCTTATTGAATATCCACACTAAATGTTGCATTAATCTGAGGAGCTTCTCAGGAACAGATTGCCTAGGGAGGGAACCAGGTCAGGTCAAAAATGGAAAAGGTCAGAGCAGTGACCCTTGCCTTTCCAGTATGGGTAGGGTAGGCAAACTTCCTGTTGGAAGGAAGGAAAGAAGGAAGGAGGGGAGAAAGGAAAGAGAAAAAGTAAAAGAGGGAGAAAGGATAGAAGTAGTTATATAGAACACTTTTTCTATCTGTAATGACATTACTGAAAAGCCTCTAGAATATTTTGAAATGAATTGTTTAGGAATAAAGATGATACAGTATTTGTCTTTAAAAAGTAGCTTTAGTTTGCTTAAGTTTTTTAACTGATAACAGAGAGAATGCTGAGCTGTTCATTTATCATTTTGTTTGTTTTTTGTTTTTGTTTTTTGTTTTTTTTGCCCTGTAGAACAAATCTTGTACCAGAGATGACAGCACAAAAGTGACGAATAGGGAATTGATGACAAATATAAGGGAGGGAATAGAAATGAGCACCTAGCTGCTCATGATGGATTTAAGTCATTTGGCTCAGATGAATTACAAAGTAATATATCTTGGATACTGAAAGATCTGGAAGATAGGATTGTGGGGTAACTTGCAGTCACATTTGAAAGATTATGGAAAATGAGACAGAGACCACAAGATTGGAGAAGGGCAAATATTGTCCTGGTTTTCAAAAGAGAAGATAATACCCCACTATAGACCAAGGAGCTTGACGTCAGTATCTGGGTAAATTTTTGAACTGATCATTAAAGAGATGCTTGGCAACATTGAGAAAGGAAAGTGATGATTATAAAGGACCAGCATGGTTTAGTCCAGAACACAGAATCCCAGACTAACTTAATTTCCTTTTTTGACAAGATTACTAAAAGGGAAGATGAATGAAATGCTGTGGTATAGTTAACTTAGATTTTAGAAAAGCTTTTTAATAAAATAGTCCACACTACTTTTTTGGAGAAAGATACAAATTAGATAAAAATATAGTTAAGTCATTGAAGTACTGGACAGATGGGTGCAAAAAATAGCTAATGGCTCAGTGTTAACCAGGCAGCTCTTTAGTACAGGAAACAATCTGTATATGGCACTGTGATCATCAACTTTTTAAAGTATTTTATTTATTTTGCATTCTAAACTTAATAAACACCAGATAAAACGGCATTTTCATATACTCAGTATAATAATAAAAATGCTTGTACCTAAAATTGCAAATCTGTTATATATAGTTTGCTTTTTTTAAATTTGTGATAAATTGAGTATATAATTTTAAAAATTATCTCATCTGTGATTGTTTTTGGCCTTCTCTCTCTCTTTCTCTCTCTCTCTCTCTCTCTCTCTCTCTCTCTCTCTCTCTCTGTCTCTCTCTTTTCCCCTCAGTTATTAAGCAATTTCCTTCTATCTTACCTTCCCCTGTTCACTGAAAAGAAAAATTGAAAGAAAGAAGAAATACAGAATTTGAAGCTCATAAGCATGTTGTAACAAAATAAATTCTTGCTTTGGCCATGTCCAAAAGGCATTTCTAATTCTGCTTATTATTAGTCTATTATCTTTCCTTTGTGAAGTAGGCAACAGTCATTGCATTGAACAAATTTGTTTTTATAATATTGATGTATCCTAATATAAATTTTTCTTCTGATTCTGTTCACTTTATACTACATCAATTCATAAGTCATTCCAGGTTTCTTTGAAAACATTATTTCCCAATTTCTTACAGCATAATAATATTCCATTATATACATATACCATAATTTGTTCAGCCATTCTCAAATTGGTGGGCACTCCTTTAGTTTCCAGGTTTTTTGCCATTGCAAAAAGCTGTTATGAAGAGTGTGTGTGTGTGTGTGTGTGTGTGTATAAACAAACATTTTCTTCTGTATTTAACCCATTTGGAATATAAGTATAGTCTTGGTTTTCCTGGGTTACTGTTTAGTAACTTTCTGGCCATGTTTCCAAATTATTTTCCAGAATGTTTAGACTAATTGCAGCTAGTATACTATTGTTATACTGTTGTGCCTGTTGTCCCTTAGTTCTTCCAATATTTATTTTGGTTTTGTTTCTTTTTTTGGTGAGCTTTGCTAATTTTCTGGGTGTGACTTGGAACTTCAGACGTAGTTTAATTTGAATTTCTCCATTAGTGATTTGGAGCATTTTTATATGATTTTATATACTTTGAGTTTCTTTGTTTGAGAGCTGTCTGTTCAAATCCTTTGATCATTTATCTATTGGGAAATGGTTCTTACACATTTAAATCAGTTCCCTATATATCTTAGAAATGAGACCTTTATCAGGAAAACTTGCTGGAAGTATTTTTCCAGTTGACTGTTTCCATTCTAATCTTAGCTATATTGAATTTACTTACACAAAACCTCTTAAATTTTATTTAATCAGTCTTGCACTGATTAAATTGGCTATTTAAACTTCTGAGATACTTTGTATTATTTGTTTGGCCATGAACTCCCCATTAAAAGATCTGAAAGGTAATTTATTTCTTGTTTCTCTAATTTATTTATGATGTAACTTTTTTATATCTAGGTTGCATATCTGTTTGGAACTTATTTTGGAATAAGATATGAAGTGTTCATTTAAGCATAATTTCTGCTATACTACTTTCCAGTTTTCCTAGCAGAATTGATAAAATAATGAGGTTTTGCTCCAGTAATTGGGTTCTTTTGGTTTATTGAACATTAGGCCATCTGGATAAAAGTAGAGGTGGAATGTTTAACAGTTTTTCAGGTGACAGACACAAAACTTGGAGTATCTAATAGATGGCATACTGTATGACAGTCAGGATCCAAAACTATCTTGATAGGGTAGAACATTGGGTCGATTCTAAGAAGCAGAAATTCAGCAAAGATAAATGTAAAATCTTACACTTGGGTGCCAAAATCATCTTCACAGGCCTTAATGTGAGACACATTGTTAAACTGTAGTTCAGAAAAAGATGATAACTCAGGTGGGGACTCAAAGCTTAATATTTAGCAATGTGATGTTGCTGCCCAAACAAACTATAATGTTTGGCTATATTAAGAGGAATACTTTCTAGGAATAGGGAGGTAGAGGTGATTGCTCAATTGTACTTTCCCTTCATCAGACATCTAGAGTATTCTTTTCAGTTTTGGGCACCACATTTTAAGAAAGATTCTGATAAACTGGAGAATATCTAGAGGAGAGCAGTCATGCTGAAAGACATCGAGTCTATGTTACTGAGCACCAGTTGAAGGAATTGCACATATTTAGACTGGAGAAGAGAAGATGTAAGGGTTGGAGGGAGGAAAGTAGGGAATATGAAAGCTAGGACTATAAGGCAGCTAGCCAGTAGTATAGCGTACAGAGGCCTGGGCCTACAGTCATATTCAGCCTTACTGTATAATGCTAAGTCATACAGTATCCTGGATAATCACTTGATTTCATAACCTCAGTTTCCTCAGTTGTAAAATAGGTACTATTCTTATCTCACAGAGTTATTATTGTGAGGATCAAGTGAGATGGTATTTAATAACTTAGTACAGAGCCTCACACTTAATAGGTGCTACATAAATGTTTATTTTTACCCATGTTCACTTAAATTTGTGAAAGGCTGTCGTGTAAGTGAGATTCAGTTTGTTCTGTTTGGCTATAAAGGGCTGAATCAGAAGTACTAGGTAGAAGTTTGAAGAGGTCAATTTAGGCATGACAGCAGGAAAAATTTTATAACAATTAGAGCTGTCCAAAAGTGAGATACACTGCCTTAAGAAGAAGTAAGTTCCCCTCTTTGGATATCTTCAGGTATAGATTGGATGACCATTTGCTGATTGTATTACAGTATGCATTCCTTATGTGTGTATTGGATTAGAGGCAGCTGTATATTAAAGAGTGGGCAGCTTTCAGAGATGTCATATATAGCATTACATTTGCTTATCTGGGTCAGAACACATTTTGACAAAAATGATGGGAATTCAGAAGATACTAAATGAAAAATGAGAATTCCTCAGGTGTATCAGCAGGTTAATTCATCCATTCTAAGAAGATAACATTCAGTTGCATCAAAAGTAAAGTACAAGTGAAACTTAGACAGATGCAAATTTCTCTCAGTAGGAAGGCAGATGAAATTCAGTTTTATGCTGATAGTAACAACCCAAAGCACTTTTATGATGTACTGAAAGTGTGGGCCAAAAAGCTGTAGTGCATCTCAACTACTCAGTACTAATGGAGCCACATTGGAGAAGGGCTGAACACTCCACAGTTTTCTCAGCAGTATTGTCATCAATATTGAAACCATTGACCTTTTACCTCAGGTAGAAATCAATCACTCTCTATCTAGAGTTCCAGCTAAAAAAGAGGTTTTTGAATGCTTTTAGACTATTTTTATATGGCAAAATACCTTGTGCTGATTTCTATTCTGGCTGAGATTTACAAAGTGTGGGATCCATTGATCATACAATAGCTGACTGAAATTTTCTGGATTACACGGCAAGAGTTAGTTATGCCCCAGGAGTTCAAGGATACCTTCATTGTCCATCTCTATAGAGGTAAAGGGAATAGATTGTCCTGTGAAAATCAAAGCTGGAGGAAGGGGTCTATTTGTTAGTCATTGCTGGCAGGATTCTTGCCAGAGTCCTCCTTAATAGGCTGATCCTGCATCTAGAAGATAGTTATCTATCTGAGAGCTAGGATGGCTTTAGAAAAGGCCGAGGAACAGTTGATGTGGTGTTTGCTGCCCAGCAACTCCAGGAGCAGAACAGAGGTCTGTGTACAACATTTGTAGGTCTGACCAAGGCCTTATGGAAAGTGGTGTCAAAATTCGGTTGCCCAGAGAAATTCATCAATATAGTATGTCAGTTTCATGATGACATGCTTGCCTAGTTATGAATGATGGACATTGTTCTTGAGCATTCCCATGGAATGAAACAGGACTGTGCTTGTTTGCATGCTTTTCAGCATGTTTTTTTCAGCCATGTTGTCATACACCTTCAATGAGGTTAAACAGGGCATCAAAGTCAGCAACCTCACTGATTTCATCTTGAAAAGGCTACAAGCCAAAACTAAAGCTGAGGGAATGTTGGTACGTGACTTTTTTTGTTTGTAGATGATTGTGCACTCAATGCAGCCTCTGAAGCTAGATGCAACAAAGTATGGATCAATTCTTAGCCGTTTGTGCTAATTTTGGCCTAACAATTAACACTAAGAAAATATAGGTACTCCCATCAGCCACCATACAGCCATACAATCCATATATAGAACCATCAGTTACAGCAAATACTGTGGATAAGTTCTCTTACCTTGGCAGTATGCTTTCTAGGAGTCCACGGTGATAATGAGATTGACACTCAATTCTAGAGTTAGCTCAGTGTTTGGGAGGGTCCAAAGGAAAGTGTGGAAGAGGAGAAGTATTAGACTGACTACTAAGTTGAAAGTCTACAGAGCAGTTGTGGTGATCTCATTGTTGTATGCCTGTGAAAGCTGGACATTATGCCAGCACCATGCCATGCTTCCATTTTAATTGTCTTAGTAAGACTGAAGATCACCTGGCAGGATAAGGTGTACCAGATACTGAGGCTCTTTTTCAAACTAAACTGCCAAGTATTTTAACTCTGTTGAGCTGGCCGCATTGTTTGAATGCCAAATGTATGCTTGCCAAAAAGACTATTTTATGGAGAACTCACACTGGATAAGCACTCAAAAGGTCAGAAAAAGCAATACAAGAACACTCTCAAAGTCTCTTAAAAACTTTAAAATCATTTGTATGACATGGGAGATACTGACACAGGACCACCTAGTATGCCCTCATCTGAGAAGGTGTGGTGCACTCTGGGCAAAGCAGAATTGAAGTAGCTCAAAAGAAATGCAAAATGCACAAAATTACAAAATCCCCCGCAAATGTTCATATGGATTATTTGTATCCGTGCTCGTATTGGTCTGATCAGCCACAGTTGGATACACTAGCTTGACTCCTACATAGTGATGTCATTTTGGTCTAATTCTAAAATAAAGGATAAAATAAGAGGCAGTTAGGGGTATGATTGATAGAAGACTGGGCTTGGAGTTTGAAAGGCCCAGGCTCATATTCATCCTCAGACTTTTAATAGCCGCAAGATTGTGGACACGGTTAAGTAACCTGTTTCACTTAATATAATTATAAAAAAGATGGTACCCTTTAGGAAAATAATAGTACCTACTTCATGTTGTCATTGTAGAGAGCAAATGAAATAACTGCCTAGAACATAGTAAGCAGTTAATAAATGCTTAGTTTCTTCCTTTCTCCCTTTGGAATAGTTGACCACTGAAGCCTCTTAAAGCTCCTCAAATTATGATTCCATGATTTATTCACACCTCCCCTGTCATTTCATCCTTCGATCTTTTGTCTAACAATCAATTTTCTTAATGCTTGCCAAAGTATATTTCTTTGAGTTAATTTTGAGCCATTTCCGTTTTGGTTGGTACAGTTGATAGAATATTCATGCTATTGAATTGAATGTTGGTTGATTGACAGGTTTGCTTCTTTTGGAGACTGATGAGGAGAACCAGCTTGCTTGGAAGGAGTTTGATGACTATTGTTGATTTTGTGATGAGATTATTGGACAAATTACTAGGGGACTCTGAAACTTTAGTGTTAGATCTCTAGAATGGCTTTTGATTCACAGTTTGCATTAAATTATTGCATTAATGGGTTCTTTGATAATGCTGACCATTCCTTAATTTAAAAAAAAAATCTTAATATGTATTTTTAACATGCAGTCTCTTGATTTTTCTTACAAGTATATATTTTTCCATAGTGGTATGCCCATAATGCAGTCCCAAACATAAAAGAATTTTAAAATTTCCAGGAATAATTCCACTGGAGTTTTCAGAAACCACCCAAGTATATCATTGCCTACAGAGGAATTTTACTAAAACTTTTTTTTTTCCTTCTACTTTTGTTCCTTTGCTGGTTTTCCTTGTTGGTTCTCTTGCCTTTCACCACTATAACAGTTGTATACTTTTTGAAAGCCCCTTTTAGATCATTATGATGTGTGTGTGAGTGTAATCACACTTTTCCTTTCTCTCTTGTACTAAAAACAAAGGAAACATTATCTTGCCCACCATTCTTATATTACCATTGTGTAAATAATAAGTATTTGAAGTATTTTTTTCTTTCCACTTGAGGTATGGTGTGGATGATAAATTAAAAATTGTTGAATAAATACATCACTAGTTTTTACATACAATTGTAGGAACTTTGTGCTTGCACCCTAGAGTTCAAGATGTTCATTATAATTTATAAAGTTTCAAAAAGGTACATGGCCCATATGCTACATACTGCCCACTGCACTCTGGAGCAAGCCCTGAACTAGATTAAAAGCTATATGGGAAATATTTAAGAAATTAAATAAAAATATAGTAAGAGATAGATGTTAATATTTGATTTTTTTGAGATAATATGCAACCCACAGGGATCTTTATATATAGGTTAGTGGCTATTTTTTCTGTTTGGGTTCGGCACTACTGCTATAGGATTCCTTCTTATTATCCCTTTCTTCCCAAGAAAATCTGTCTGACTGTGCCTATTGTTAAGTAGTTGGAATTACCATTTCCTTAAGATTTATTACCAATCAAACTATTCTAAATATGCTGTAGATATGACTTTGTAATTGATTTACCTGCAAAGACAGTTTCCTTATATATATTTTGATTATGATTAATGAAGTACTTATAAAAATGTCTTGCTAAATGTGTTTTTGTTAAAAAGTAGAGATTCAGTTGTAGAAAGAAGTTCATGAAGTATTTGATAGCCAAAATAATAATTTTTTTCCTCCCCCAATGCAGGTATTCTTTATAAATTTTCCTACAGGACTTCTTTGTGGGGAAATCCGAAAAGCATATGTTGAATTTGTCAACGTCAGCAAGTGTCCTCTTACTGGATTGAAGGTTGTTTCTAAACGTCCAGAGTTTTTCACCTTTGGTGGTAATACTGCTGTTTTAACACCTCTAAGTCCATCGGCTTCTGAGAACTGTAGTGCTTACAAGACTGTTGTGGCAGATTCTACCTCTGGGTCTACTGCTCTCACATCATCAGCTTCCTCAATAGACTTTGGCTTTGGCATAGGAAATCAGCCAGAGGTGATTCATGTGCCCCTTCCTGACTCTATTCTTTTACCTGGGGCTTCAGTCCAGCTGCCTATGTGGTTACGTGGACCAGATGAAGAAGGCGTTCATGAAATAAACTTTTTGTTTTATTATGAAAGTATTAAAAAGCAGCCTAACATCTGGTGAGTATTTTTAAATTTTCTTAAGATAACTTTTATTTTTTATGTGTTTTAAAAATATGCATATTATTAATATATTACCATTTTAAAAAGGAAAACAATCACCCCTCTTCTTTACTATACATAATGTTTATGCCTCAGGTTGTGCCTAATATCTCTGAACTTCCTGGCTGCAAGATTTGACAGAGGTGGACTCTAATCTCTAAGACCACTTCCAGCTCCAAAATGCAATGATTCTGATATGGCCACAGGTTCCATAAATTTCCAGGTGACCACTGTGTCAACCCAGTGTAATTGGATATCGTTCATACTTGAAGAAGCTATCTAACCCATCATCAGGAGGGTGTGTGCTTTGACATTATTTTCTTCCTTTAGTGGATTTAATTATATGTCTATCCATTTATTCTTTCAGACTGGACCTTTTGTAACCAGTGTATACATTTCCAAAATTGCTGGCTCATGTGACACTTTAATTTATGTGATTGGATAGAATAAAACTAATTAGCTAACAAGGAGAGGATTGCTTAACTTGGCCACAATTCAACATATAGCACAGCAGAATCCTATATGTATAATTGTTGTTTCAGGAAAATAGCTGGAAATAACTTTCTTTTTTATGTTTACTTAAAGCTATTGAAATATTTTCTAGGGCTTTAGACCATTAAAAAATTTGGTTTGTTTTAGTGAATACTAACAGTGAAATGTCAAACAAGAAATTTAATTAGTGGACACTTTTTTATCAGTACTCATCATAAACTCCTTAGGAAATAAAGTCAAAGAATGTGTAATAATAATAGGTTTGGAGTAAAAGTAATGGTCTAAATTTCAGGGAAGTTCACAAAGCTGAATCAAAAATTGACTTTCCTCATCTATTTTGACTCATAGAATTAATTTTTCAGTAGAAATAAACATCTGACACATAAGTGGATTTTTGGAAGAGAACTAAAAAACATATCTGAACAATCTGTATCTGAAACGAGAATCATTTTTATATTTTGCTAGTAAAAAAAAATGTTTTGGTTAAGAGTGTAACCATTTGGAAAAAATTGGCTCATTTTTCCTTTTGTAAGTGAAATTTAAATGTTTAAAAATAATAATAATAAGTCAATCTACTTTTGCAATCTCCAGATTTTTATTTAAGGACCATTAGTAGGCATATAACCTTTTAGTTAGACATAAGCAGATTTAAGAATTAAACCGTACACATGTATTCCTCTAAAAAGTGCAAAAACACTTTCACCTGAATTTCAGTTCTTCAGATAACATTGTGAAATGTCTTATTAGTGTCCCTGTTTTCCAAGGAAGAAACTCACAAGTAACTTACTCAAAGATCACAAAGCTGTTTAGAGTCCGAGGTGGCTTTCAAACCCTAATCACTCTTCTCTGCTGTATCACATCAGTGAGCTTTTCTATATTATTGAGGGTTTTTTTTAGGGTTTGGTAATCAAAGGGAATAGATTTTTAATTAGTAACCAAGATTTCATTTATAAAAAAGCTTAGATGTAAAATTAACTACTCAGAAGTTTAGTTTACCTATCAGTTTTTTTATTTTTGCTTGGGTTAAGTGACTTGCCCAGGGTCACATAGCTAGTAAGTATTAAATGTCTGAGGTTGAATTTGAACTCAAAGACTGATGCTGTCTCCATTGTACTACTCCATTGTAGTTGCTCCCAGTCTGTCAATTTAAACTGAGGAATATTCCTTCTGTGTTTTCTTTATCCCTCTTCAAAGAAACAAAATAGTTGACATGCGAAATTAATTGCTAATTATTGCCTTATCTTTATTTAGAAGTAAAAATAACTTTGTTAATTGTCAGCAGTTCTCTGCAGCTCTGGAATATTTAGTTTTTTATTTTCAGGATGATTTAGGAACAAATCACCTTTTCTGACTAAGATATGAAAGATTGTTAAACCATACATAATATATATTCCTTCATATCAGATTCATTTCTACATTTTTTTTTTTTTTTTTTGCTTTTTGCTGAGGCAATTGGGGTTAAGTGACTTGCCCAGGGTCACACAGCTAGGAAGTGTCTGAGACCAGATTTGAACTCAGGTCCTCCTGACTTCAGGGCTGGTGCTCTAACCACTGCGCCACCTAGCTGCCCCTCTACAAACATTTTTATGCTGGACACTGTACTAGGTATTGGGGATTCAGAGAACAGTTTCTTCACTCAAGGAACTTTCATTCTTTTAAGGGAGATAGCATGTATATATGTAAGTATAAATACAAAATACAAGATATAATTGGGGAGAGAGAGGTAATAAGATGGAGATCAGGGCTGGTTTTATATTGCATGAAGTACTTCAGCTGAGACTTGGAGGAATTATAGAAATTTCATTTGGGAAGCAATTAATTATGATGGATAAAGATGACTAGTTTTATATGAAGGAGAAAATATAGGCCAAGATTTTAGAAAGGAGAGAACTGCCTATGGGAAATTATTTTTTAAAAAATGTCATTCTCCTAGCAAAAGGTAAATAATTTATTTTACTTAGTTAAAAAGAGGGACAGATATTGAAAGGTCTTGTTAAAAACCATGCGTAGTCTAAAGTTTGATGTGGGGGGGGAGGTATTGATGATACTAGATAATATAACTGAGCAGGTATATGTGGATACTAATTGTGTACAGACTACTTGTCTCAAACTAAAGGATTATAACATAGAAGTAAATGAATATAAAAAGTTTTAAATGTATAAGAAGAAACTATTTCAGTCATCAAGTAAAGAGCCAGTTGTGAAAGGAGATCATCAAATATAGAATTATAGATCTAAAAATGGTGGAGACATCAGAGGCCAGCATGTTTTAACTCTCTTATTTTTCAGATGAGGAAAATGATACAGGGAATTAGAGTGATTTCCTAAAGTTATACAAGTAGTTGTAGAGGTGAAATTCATACTTGGCTTCTGACTGCAGAGTGTAACTTACATTAGGGGAGCTTTTTGGAATGAGTGAAGACTTGGACAGCTAGAAGCTTTCTTGTGATCTTCCATAGAACTCACTATGTTCAACGTTCATTTGGAATTTATTACATGTTATTTTTATTTACTTTTTGTGTCACTGCATCAGAGGACTCTAGATTTTGAGATAGGACCTCAGAAGTCATGTGGGACCCAGAAAAGGGGCATGACTTGCACAAGTTCATATAAATATTTGGTAGGCATTTGGTGATCTTTAGAGATTTTGTTTGTTTGTTTAGCAGGGAAGTGGTTATGATCAGAGCAGTGCTGTAGGAAAATGAATCTTGAGGTACTGCAATCAAAATTGATCAGAAATGAGAAAAACAGGTGACTAGGAAACTAATTAGACTGTTAAGCATTGTTATAATTTTCTAGGTGCAAGATAATAATAGTTAGCTCTTACAGTACTTTAAGGTGTTGAAAATGCTTTATATAACATAAACGTGTGTGTGTGTGTGTGTGTGTATCCCTTTCTGAGGAAGATGCTATTACTTCCATTTTATAGATGAGGAAACAGTATCCGAGGCAGGATTCAAGCATTTCTTTTTGATTCCGCAATGCCATCTAGCTGCTTCTAGTAATAAGAGTCTGAACTTTTGATGTTCAAAACCTTAATAATCTATCTCTCCACTCTCACTCCCTATACATTTCCAGTCTTTCATGCCATATACTACCCTCTCCTTATTCCCTAATACTCTTGTGTTTCAGTAACACTAGCCTTGGAATTCTTTGAGCAAGGTACTTCACCTGTCAGTTTGGGACATTTTCACTGTCCTTCAGGGCTCCTTCCTCATTTCTTTTTTTGGCTCCTTCAATTCTCTGCTAAAATCCCACTTTTTCTATGAAGCCATTTTTGCTTCCCTATTATTTAGTACCATCTCTCTATTAATTATCTTCAGTTTATCCTGTATACATCTTGTTTGTACATAAATGTCTGCTCTTGTCTCCTCCATTAGACTATGACCTTCTTGAGAGTGGTGACTGTCTTTCACCTTTCTTTGTATCCCCTAGTAGTGCCTGGCTCATGGTAGGTACTTAATAAATATATATATCTATATAGACTGAAGAAAAAGACCAAAGGAATCAATTTGAGAGAGACTGAAGGAACAAGGCATAGAAGTTGTAACTAGATATGTCATATGAGAAAGGAACAGCTAGTCAGATACATAAAGTTTTAATCCAGAATGACTGAGATTGGGGAAAGGAAGGTAGTGAGGGGGAGGGGGGTCGATACCATTAACAAAAATGGAAAAATCAGAAGGTTAAAATGAGAGAAAAAAGGATGAGTACAGTATGACTTGTTCATTTAGAAGTATTGGTAAATCCTTGTGAGCATTTTAAGTAGGTAGTAGTAAATTCAGAATTGAGGTGGGATGGTGATGGTGATGGTAAAGAAATTTGGGAATCATCTCAAGAGTGATGATAGCTAAAACTTTGGGAATGAATGAGGTCAATTGGTTAAGGCAAGAGAATTTTAATTTTTTAAATTGTCTTGTTATCAATGAGGCTAAAATATTAAAGCCAATTTGTAAAGCTTTAAAAGCTATACATAAAAGTTTCATCGTATTTGATTTTATATATTTTGATCCTAGAGACGAGAGAGCCACTAATATTAAGAAAATGATTGTTATGTACTTGAGAAAATTATTCTCAGCAGGATTTAGGGTGAATTGGAGTTGGGATAAGTCTTAAGGCAGAGACATCAGTTAGGAGGCTGTAAGCAGTAATCTAGTCAAGAGCTGGTTAGGACCTACTAAATTGTGGTCATGCATGTTGGCTGTTAGTCTGAAGGGTGCTGCTTTTGATTTTCTTATTTGTATGAAATACTTTTCTATCAGTAGTTTGTAGTGATTGAAACAATATTAGGCCTTTCAAATGATCAGTCAGAATTGAAATAAACCAACAGAATTTTCTTTTGTTTCTATGGTATCAAACCTCACTAGTGAAATTAAATATGAAATAATTGAATGAAGACTATTAATTTTTGAATGTCAAGCTGAAGTATTAGAAATATTTTTCTTTGTGATATTCTGATTTTGACTATTGCCAAATGTGTGTTATCTAATAATAATCAGCATTACAGTATCATAGTTTTCATTTTTGAAATTTGTTTTGTTTTTATATGTGACTAATTTCCAAAGATATCCCTTCTTCCATTCCCAGAAAGCAATCCTTTATAACAAAGAACAAAAGAACAAGGAAAAAAGCCGACACATTAATCACATTTCATAGCATATGTAATGTTTCACATACATAATTTTCTAGTGGAGGGAGTGACTTCCCTAAACTCTGGGCCCACGCTTGTTCATTGTAATTTTGTATCATTCAATTTGTTTTTTTATTCTTTCCATTTACATTGTTGTAGCCATTGCATTTTTTTTTCTTGGTTCTGCTTATTTCACTTGCATCTGTTCATGTGTTGCCATGCTTTAGAGTTTACATTTATTTTTCTTCAGTCACAGGGTATTAAGACATACAGCAGTTATTTGTACTAGCCGATCTTTGAATGTACGAGCTACAGTCTGCAGAAGTAATACTCTTGAAGGTGAAGAAGGCAGAGGAGGCAATATGCTTGTCTTTGTGGATGTGGAAAATATCAATACTGTAAGTTTTAGTTTTCTCTTGTAAAATTAGTTTCTTATTTTAACTATGCACTTAACTGGTTTCAGTTGAGTAAATTTTTTTTCTTTTGTAGATTTTATAATCTGTTGGTATAATTGTAGGAATAATTATATAATAAATCATTTTAGTAACTATCCAATATAATATATATATAGGATATAGGAACCACTTTTTTATTTCTGGGATTACACCCAGGTCTGCCTCAAAGCTCTTTTAGCCTCTTAATGTTAATCAAGTGTTAATGCCTTATTTACCTACATTAATAATTGTATCTTTCTTATTTCTTCAGGTAAATATATGGCAAGTTCATGTATCATATAAATTTTTAATCTAAGCCAAAAAAAAAAAAATCAGTAAATTTTGAAAAGGGAAACATAAGATAAAAAATGTATCAAAATCTGCTCATTAAGGGCAAATTATTAATGTTAAATTTATAGAATTCTTATAGGTTTTCAGTCATTTTTCAGGGTTTCAATATTGTAACAGAATATGAGTTCTAAGGATATTGTCTTGACAGATTTGTAGTAGTTGGACTTTTCATTCTTAAAATAGTTTAGGATTTCTTGATACTGCAACCCCGTGATATACAGAAAATTCTCTTCAGGCAGATTGTGATTTTAATTATAAGACTTAGGTTTTTAAAGGATTTATTCTTAGTTTAATCATTTGTAATGTAACTACTGTAACATCTGAACATTCTTTTTAAACATTTGAACATTCTACTTTGTAAGATTTTTTTTTCTTTTTTTTCCCTCTATTTTTAAATGATTGGTTATTTCCTTTTTCTTTTTTTATTAAAGCTTTTTATTTGCAAAACAAGTCTCTCCAGGCCTCTCTGAAATCGTCCTGCTGGTCGTTTCTCACAGAACAATAATATTCCATAACATTCATATACCATAATTTATTCAGCCATTCTCCAATTGATGGGCATCCATTCAGTTTCCAGTTTATAGCCACTACAAAAAGGGCTGCCACAAACATTCTTGCACATATGGGTCCTTTCCTTCCTTTAAGATCTCTTTGGGATATAAGCCCAATAAAAACACTGCTGGGTCAAAGGGTATGCACAGTTTGATAACTTTTTGAGCATAGTTCCATATTGCTCTCTAGAATGGTTGGATCCGTTCACAGTTCCACCAACAATGTATCAGTGTCCCAGTTTTCCCACATGTGAGATTTTTTTTAAAGCATTGATGCATTGATTTTTTTTTTTTTAAGATTCTAAAACATGAAATTTCTTTATTTTTTTAAATTGGCAAAAATTATTCTTTGCAACTCTCTCTTCCCTCCCATATCCCCAATCTTATTATTTTTTTTCTTTTTTTGCTGAGGCAGTTATGGTTAAAGTGACTTGCCCAGGGTCACACAGCCAGGAAGTGTTAAGTGACAATCTAGATTTGAACTCAGGTCCTCTTGACTTCAGGGCTGGTGCTCTATCCACTGCACCACCTTGCTGCCCCTCAATTTTATCATTTAAAAAAGAAAGAAAAACAAAATCCCTATTGTAAAAGCATATACAGTCAGGCAAAATAGATTTCCACATTGGCCATATCTCAACAAAATGTACCTTGGTTTATAGTGAGTATCATTTTTCTGTTAGAAGGTATGTAGCCTGCTTTATCATCTGAAATTGTTTGATAATTATGTTGATCAGAGTTCCTCAGACTGCATGACTTCACATAGATTTTCGGGCCTCTCCAAAATCATGCCTTTCTTTATTTCAATAATATTTTATTACATTCATATACTATAACTTGTTTCAACATTCCCCACTTGGTAGGTGCCCTATATTTTTGTACAACCTTCAAGTTTGTTTTGCTTAGGACTAATCCTTTTCCTTAATCTACCCTTGCTCTTTATGACTACCTTCTACTTTGCTTCCTGATTTCTTGTTGAGCAAAATGTGAGAGTGTGTGTGTGTGTGTTTATTCTCTTTTGACCAGTTCAGATGAGATGGAGGTTCCAGCATCACTTGTTCTCATTGTTTCTTGCTTGTTAGTATAAAACTTGTGTATCCTCATTATGTGAGAAAATTTCCCTCATCCTTCCATTTTTTTCCCCCTCTCATTTAATTCCTTCTCCCTTCCCTTTTCATTTCTTTAAGATCATCAAAGAATAACAGAATCATTCCCAAGCCCTCTATTTAGACTCCCTTCCTTGACTTCTGATGGTGATAAAGTTTTTGGTGAAGAGAGAGGGATATATCATTAGAATCTAATCAGTTAACTCTTATTTAGTACCTTATTATTGTTCATTCATGGCTATCTTTTTTATGTTTCTCTTAATTCTGTCATTTTTCATAATTTCTCTATGCCTCTGTGTTTTGTTTTTGTCAAAAATATTAGGAATTCTTCTATTTCAATAAACTCAAGTTTTGTTGGTTAAATTATTTTTGGTTCTAAGTCTATATGTGTTTTGCCTTCTGAAATTTCATTTTTCAAACTTCCTGTTTCATTATAGTGGTGACTGCTAAATTATTTTTGATACTGACTATGACTCCTCTGTTTGGCTGGTTTTTTTTTCTGGCTGCTTATAATATTTTTTTCTTTAACCTAGAAGCTCTGGCTTTGGGCTGTGGTTTTTTTTCCCTTGTGATTTCTTTTAGGAATTTATTGGTATTCTGTTTCCATATTGCTCTCTGATTCCAAAAGATCTGGTAATTTCTCTTTTGTGATTTCTTAAATGGTGATATTGAGGCTTTGGTCATGGTTTTCAGGTAGTCCAATGATTCTTAAATTATTTCTCTTTAATCTGTTTTTGAGGTGGTACAATGGATAGTGCACTAGGCCTCAGGAACACCTAAGTTCAAATTTGGCTTCAGACTCATACTAGTTTTATAACTCTATAGTTGCCTTAGTTTCCTCTTCTGTAAAATAAGCATAATAATGGCACACCTAACTAACTCTTAAGGTAGTTCTGAGTTTCAAATGAAATCATAATTGTAAAGTGCTTAACACAGTCCCTGGCACATAGTAAGCACTACATAAATGTAAGTGGTTAGCAGCAGTAGTAGTTATTTTTGCTAAAAGACAGCTAGGTGACAGAGTACATAGATGCTGGGCTTTGAGCCAGGGAGATCTGAGTCCAAATGTGACCTCAAATATTAGTTTTGTGACAGTACAGGTTACTTAACCTCTATCTGTCTGAATTTCTTCTACTGCAGAAAGAGGATAATAACAGCATATACTTCACAGGATTATTGTGGGTATCAAATGAGATAATATTTGTACATTTCTAAGCTCAATGCCTCGTGCATAATAATTGCTTGATAAATGCTTATTCTCTTCCCTTATTGCCTTCCTATTTTCTTTTAATTTTCCCTTACATTTTCTTAATTTTTTTCACTCTTTTGAGTTTGCTTTAATATTTTTTTTGTTTGTTTTTGTTGTTTTTTTCCATAAGCTCATGTCATTAGCTTCTATTTAGTCCAATTTAATTTTCAAGGAGTTTGTTCCTTGGACAAGGTTTAGACCTTTTTGAGCCAAACTTTACTCCCTTTCCAATTCATCCTTCCATAACTGTGACCTCTTTTCCAGTTTTTTTTTTTAATCTAAGCTCCCATTTAATTTTATTTTTTAAAAAAAAAACCTTTTAAGATTTAAAAAATCATTTCTTCTAATAATTTTGGTTTAACTTATTATAATCAAGGTATATTTTGCTTTCAGGCTTTGCTTATAGATATTCTGAATGCTTTCACTTTTTCTAGATTTGTATTATCATGGAATTCTTGAAGGATTTGAGGATCATTACTCACCAGTCTGGTTTTTTTCTTTTTTTCTTTCTTTCTTTTTTTTTTAATTAAAGTTTTTTATTTGCAAAACATATGTATGGGTAATTTTTCATCATTGACCTTTGCAAAGCTTTCTGTTACAAATTTTTCCCTCCTTCCCCTTATCCCCTCCCCTAGATGGCAGGAAGTCTAATACATGTTAATTATGTTAAAATACTTGATAAATTGAGTATGTGTGTACATATTTATAGTTATCTTTCTGTACAAGAAAAATTGGATCTACAAGAAAAAAAATCTGATAAGAGAAACATGATGCAAGCAACATCAATAGAGAGCGTGAAAATGCTATGTTGTATATATGGCTTTCTTCATTACTGAACAACTGGAACTAGTTTGAAACATCTCATTGTTGAAGAGAGCCATGTCCATTAGAATTGATCATCATATAGTCTTGTTTTTGCCGTGTATATTGATCTGGTTCTGCTCATTTCGTTCAGCATCAGTTCATACAAGTTTCTCCAGGCCTCTCTGAAATCATCCTGCTGGTCTTTTCTTATAAAACAATAATATTCCATAACATTCATATACCATAATTTATTCAGCCATTCTCCAATTGATGGGCATCCCTTCAGTTTCCAGCTTCTAGCCACTACAAAAAGGGCTGCCACAAACATTTTTGCACATGTGGGTCCCTTTCCTTTCTTTAAGATCTCTTTTGGATATAGGCCCAGTTGAAACACTGCTGGGTCAAAGGATATGCACAGTTTGATAACTTTTTGAGCATAGTTCCAAATTTCTCTCTAGAATGGTTGGATCCGTTCACGGTTCCACCAGCAATATATCAATGTCCCAGTTTTCCCACATCCCCTCCAACATTTGTCATTATCTTTTCCTGTCATCTTAGCCAATCTGACAAGTGTGTAGTGATATCTCAGAGTTGTTTTAATTTGCATTTCTCTGATCAAAAGTGATTTGGAGCACCTTTCCATATGACTAGAAATAGTTTTAATTTCTTCATCTGAAAACTGTCTGTTCATATCCTTTGACCATTTACCTATTGGAGAATGGCTTGAATTCTTATAAATATGAGACAATTCTCTATATATTTTAGAAATGAGGCCTTTATCAGAACCCTTAAATGTAAAGATGATTTCCCAATTTATTGCTTCCCTCCTATTCTTGTCTGCATTAGTTTTGTTTGTACAAAAAATTTTTAACTTAATATAATCAAAATTATGTATCTGGTACTCAATTAAGAGTTCCAATTCTCCTTTGGACACAAATTCCTTCCTTCTCCACAGGTCTGGGAGGTAAACTTATCCTATGTTCCTCTGATTTGCTTATAATATCTCTCTTTATGTCTAAATCATGAACCTACCAGTCTGAGTTCTTGAGATTGGAGTTAGATGATTTCAGGAAGGAGTCAGTTATGAATGAAGCAAACCGTCATTTTATTCAGATTGTTTGATAGCCAGGTGAATGGCATCTACAGTGAGTCTAACATGAGAAGTTCCTTATATACAAATTTGGAGGGGAAGCACTTATAAACTAAATATTGTTCAAAGTAATATTGTATGAAACAAAGGAAAGAAAGATAGCCATTCATTAAACAGAGATGATTACACAAAAAAGAATAGTGTACTAGTTGGAGAAAAATTTGTCTTGTTAGTAAAAAGAGATAGATAAGGGAGTTATTCTCTCAGTAAAATTCATTTCTCTAAATCCAATAAAACCGCTAATTGGGCTAGACAGGAAGAAAAATGTTTCTGGCACTCAGAAAATCTCTCTACCTAAAGCAGCAAAGTCTATTTTAAACAAGTAAGAAGTGAAAAGGAGACATTGAGAGATATCAGCTGCTGCAGTGGGTACTACTAATAGGGGGCCATTTACAGGAAAATGGCTGCTACAGAACAAGATTGAATTTAGTATGTCTTGAGGTTGGAGTATTTCTTTCTTTCTTTCTTTCTTTTTTTTTCTTTTTGCTGAGGCAGTTGGGTTAAGTGACTTTCCCAGGGTCACACAGCTAGGGAATGTTAAGTGTCTGAGGCCACATTTGAATTCAGGCCCTCCTGACTTCAGGGCTTGGTGCTCTATCCACTGTGCCACCTAGCTGCCCCTAGGTTGGAGTATTTCTAAAGAGAGGAGGGTATGTGGATTTTACAGGCATGCCAGAGTAGTTCAGTAACAGGAGGTTAGACAAGGAATATTAAAACGGAGAAGGAGGCTTAGTGGAAGATGCCAACCTTTGGAAACTTGCTGAAGGAAAATTCTGGGCTTCATCTGGTAGGATAATTTTGTCTCCACAGCATGTGTTACTATGATAACTTCTTTTGTTTGCTCATCTTTCCACCTTACTTCCTCACTTTTATCTTAGCACACTTATTGGGGGAATATTTAGGTGGAGCTTGTGGGTTTATTCTTGGGGATATTGAGTAAATGTCAGGATCTCTGGGTTGGCTCAAGCTAGGGACTGTCTGCAAATTGTACTGTTGCTCAGTGATAAAACTGTAGGATTTGCTTTGGTTTTTGGCCTTGGTTATTTCCTTTCTAGGTTTCAGAATGGGCTGAGAACTGGAATGGAGACCCTGATCCGTTCCTGGTGTCAGAACACATAGCTACTATTTGCTTTTGAATTCATTCTTGCTGATTCCCCTTCTTGACTCTGTCCATTGGGTATCTTTTTTATATTTTCATGTGACATAATGATCCCAGTAATCTGCCACCTGGGTGGTTATATCTTCTTCTACCTCCATAATCCATATTAAAGGTCAGCATACTATATAGTTCATGGGCCAAATCCTGTTGCTTCCTCTTTTTATATGGCCAGTGATCTAAAAACATTTTTTTTTTTTTTTTTTGCTTTTTCCTGAGGCAGTTGGGGTTAAGTGACTTGCCCAGGGTCACACAGCTAGGGAATTTTAAGTGTCCGAGACCAGATTTGAACTCAGGTCCTCCTGACTTCAGGGCTGGTGCTCTATCCACTGCGCCACCTAGCTGCCCCTAAAAACATTCTTTAAATAAAGTTTCTTATATTTAAAAATATGAAATCTATTCTTAGTTCTGGGCAATAACCAAAAAGACAGCAGGCCTCAGACTGTAGTTTACCAATCTGTATAATCAGGTTCAGGTTTGCAGGACATACTATTTAGAATTTCAGCTTCAGTTCCTTTACTTTTGGAGATATGTTACTTCTTTTCTTTCTTATGATTTTAGTGAGTTAAGAATTGTCATATTACTTGAAATTTTCTTTCTTTTATATTTGAAGGCCTTTCTCCTGGTCTCTTGCAAAATTTACTGATTTTTTTTTAACACAGTAATTTAACCATAATCTTAGAATTTGAAGTACTGATTTTTATTAGTTCATTCTTTATTTTTGCTGGGATTGATGTGTGGATTCTTTTTGTGGGTAGTGTGCTTTCTGTATTCAGAAATTTGGGTATTTTTTTTTGCATTCTAAAACAAAACCCATTACAAATTACGAAACCCATCACAAATATATATATATATATATATATGCAGAAAAATTTCATATTAGCCAATGTAGAAAGAAAAGATAAGAAAATGTATTTTATTTTTCATTAAATCTTTTGGCTTTCTACATGAATGTGGATAACATGTTTCATCATAAGTATTTTAAAATTTTGACTGGTCATTTCTTCTATCCTTTTGTCTCCCCTTTCCCCTCCTTCTCCTTTGTCAGTATGACAATTGTGAGGTGGAACTTCATAGTTGTGTTAATGTTAATTTCTCTATTTTTAATTTTAAGATTTTTTTTTAAAAAAAATATGGCTATTGATAACTTGAATTTCTTCCCTAGAAAATAGGCTCTTTATACAACCAGTATTAGAAAAGATAGCCAGGGATGCAATGTCACCCAAAGGGAACCAAAACTTAGAAACATAAGAAGTTTAAAATGCAAGGGAATTTGGTCATTATAGCATGGAATTTACTAGAGGGTAAAATGCAAGAGACAATCAGATCTAGAGTTAGACAATGGAGGAGAGCTCTGGTTGAGGTAAATGAGAAAGACAAAACAGACAGCAGGTGTTGAGAAGTAGGATTCCTTCTTCAATTGTCAGGGTTCATACTATAAGAGCTAGTAGGTGTGTGCTTAGCATAGGGAAATGAGAACAGGCAAAGTATCAGTGAATAACACAGAGCATCTATCACATGAACTGGTTTTTATCAATGTAAAGAGTGTTTACACTGATAAAATCATAAATGCATCATATCTACTGAATAAAGTACAAATAGAGCTTAAATGATCTTCAAAATACAAAAGAAAAGATGAACTCCATAACTTATAATTTATACTGTATAAATCAGTTGGAGAATAAGTCTTAGTCTTATAAATTTAAATTGGTCCTTGTATTTCTTGGAACTCATACCTTTATCAGAGAAATTTGCTGTGTATGTTGAATTGGTTTTGTTTGAACTAAAACTTTTAAACTTTATGTAATCCAGCTGTCCTTTGATATCTTTTGTGTCAGCCATGTATCTTTTTGAGGTTATCCTTATATATGACGTAGAATGATGATCTATATCTTGTTTCTCTCAAATTGTGTTGCAGTTTTTCTAGCACTTTTGTCTAAAACTTAACCCAAAGTAGCTAGAGTTTTGGGGCTTTTAAAACACTATGCTGTTGTTTGTTTTCTTCCTTCTTGTATAGCTTTTGTCCCATTGATCACTCTGTTTCTTAACTGGTAGGTACTAATCTTTCTTATTACTTGAAATCTTGGAATTTTCATCTTCTAGATAAATTATTTTCATTAGTTTTTCTAACTCTATGAAGTAATTCATTGCTAGTTTGTTTCACATGACACTGAATAAGTAGTATCATTTTTATAATATTGGCCAGACCCACCCATGAGCATTTAATATTTTTTGACTCGTTAGGTCTATCTCTTTCTATAAAGGATGTTTCATAGTTATATTCATATAGTTGCTTTGTGTGTGATGTGTAGACTCCCAAATATTTTATGCATTCTGTATTTATTTAAAATGAAAATTTTCTTTCTACTACATTGTGTTATATATGGAAACTCTAATGATTTGTGTGTATTTATTTATGTCTTGGAATTTTATTGAAGTTATTGTTGCCTTTTTATTTTTAGTTAATTCTTTGGGGTTCTCTAAGTAAATAATCATATCATCTATAAAAAGTGATTTTTTTTTATTCTTTGCCTCTACTTAATCTTCATTTTCTTTTTCTTGCTGCTACAGCTAGCATTTCTAAGTACTATGTCAAATAGTACATTGAGCATCTTTGTTTTATCCCTGTTTTTATTGGAAAGACTTCTAATTACTTCTAGAACATATAATGATGGCTCTTACTTTTAGATGTTTGCTCCTTATCCTTTAAAAAAACCCAAAGCAGTTAAGTGAATAGCATGCTAGATTTAAAGTCTAGAAGACTCAAGTTCCAATCCTACCTCAGATAATGTTAGTTATGTGACCCTGGACAAATCAGTTAAGTGCTTCTATAAACTGGGGGTAATGATAGTTCTTATCTCAAAGATTGATATAAGTATCAGATGAAATCAAATATGCGAAATGCTCTGCAAATTTTAAATATTACTGTTGTTATCCTTATATGATTATCTAATTTAAAAAACAGGAATAAGTGTTTTTTTATTGATGTATTATTTTGTTCTTGTTATAGGTGATCTGTTATATTGATAGTTTTCCTAATAACAAACCCACTTCATTTTTTATTTTTAAACGGTATCAAATCTGTTAATGCTGCTTGTCTAGTTTGTTTTTCAAAAGTTCTTGGGACTGTTTTGGCTTAAGAGACTTGTAACTGCATGAAAATAAAATGTGATTAGCAAATTTGGTTCTAAATAAAACATAAGCCTTTGTTTTGTTTTCCACAGGAGTGTTATCTTAACTAAATACAGTGGTCTTTTCTCTGTCTTTTTTTTTTTTTTTTTTTAATCTTCAAGCTGCTTTTGACATTATGGGCCATCCCTTAATGCTAAATAATGTCCTATCCCTTGGCTTTCATGACACTGTTCTCACTTTTGTTTCCCATTTACTTGTTTGACTAACCCTCAGTTAACTTCGTTAGATCATCTTCAGTCTCTCATTTAAAGTATGATTAGGTATCCCTCAAATTTCTGGCATCAGGAAAGGGGAGGGAAGGGAATAAGGAAATAATATATATAGTACTTATTGTGTACCAGGCACTGTGTTAAGGACTCTACATGTTTTATTTCATTTGACAATAAATACTGGCTCTCTTTTCTCTCTTCATCTCCCATGGATTCAGTTAACATCTCTAGCCCAGCATAATTTCTCTCATGAACTCTCCAGTCTTTTATCACCAACTGAACATCTCCACCTGGATATCCTTTTGGCATCCAAAACCTTATATGGCTAAAATGGAATTCATTTTATTCCCTGAAAGCCCATCTCTTTTAAGCTACCTGATTTATTTATTGAGAGCATCTGAGGGTATCACCATTCTTTTTTTTTTTCCATTCATCTAGGTTCCTCTTAATGTACTTCTCAGTTCTTCCCAGACCTCCCTGCCTTCTCTAGTTAATTGTCATCTTCTCCTTCTACTTCTATATATATTATTTTAAAAATACGTTCTTTTTTCTCCATTTATACAGTACAGTCCTAGTTCTAGCCCTATTTACCCCTTGCTAGTGTAGTAGACTTCTAATTAGTCACCCTGCTACTATTTTCTTCTCTGTTAAAACCAGTCATCACACAGCTGCCCATATTGATATTGTAAAGGATAGGTCTAATCATATCACTTTGTTACTCATCTGTGGTACCCCAGTGCTTCTGGGATAAAATAGAACATTCTTTGCCTGGTAAACCATTCTGGTGTCATCTTGTTACCCTTCTTTATGTATTCTACATTTAAGTAAAACTAGCCTACCACCTATTCCACATATGAAGTTTGAGTGTGCAGTGAATAGAGCCCTGGGCCTGGAGTCAGGAAGACCTGAGTTCAAATCCAGCTTTAGAGACTAAATAGCTCTTATTTAAGCAAGTCACTTAACTTCTGTCTGCCTCAGTTTCCTTACCTCTAAAGTGATGATAATAATAGCACCTGCTTTTGGTTTTGCGGGGGGGATTGTGGGAAAGTATTTAGCACAAGTAGTTGATCCATAGTAGACAATAAGTGCTTATTCCCTTTGCTTTCCCACATAAATGACATTCCATCTTCCATCTCCCACCTCCCTACCTTTTCATGGACTGGTTTCCTACATTTCCCTCTCTCATCTTTGCCTCTTAGAATACCTAGTTTCCTTCAGTGCTTCCTCCTACACATGCCTTTTTTCTGATCCTCTCATTCAGAAAGGTAGAAAGTAATATGTTCTGGCTTTTAGTTGCTTTGCATTTATTTAACTTCATGTTTCTTACTCCCTATTAGAATGCAGGACAGTAGAGGGCATGTGATTGATTACTCATTGAATGTGGTGTTTGAAGGAGAACAAAGAATCCAGTATTTCTAAAGGGTTCTGAATCTGGATGTTTGGGAGGTGGGGGGGGGAGTAGTCTCCTTAATATAAGTAGGGGGGAAAAAAGGTAATTTTCAGGAATGTGTTTTGGACATGGTAAGTTTGAGATACCTATTAGATATTCAGTTTAAAATGTCCAACAATTGATCCTCAGGAAAGAAACTTGGGCTGTATATATTTTATCTAGGAGTCATCTGCATTAGAACTGACCATTTAATACAGTGAACCTAGAGATAGAGGAGAAGAATCAGGAGAGGGTGGCTTATTGAAACCCAGAATATCAAGAGTATCTAGGAAGAGAAGACTGTTAATAGTGTCAAATGTGGCAAAGAGATCAAGAAAGATGAAGACTTAGAAAAAAGCAATTGGATTTGGTAATTAAAAAGATTATTAATAACTATGGAAAAAAGCAGTTTCAGTGAGTGAAGGTAGGAAGTCATATAAGGAGCTGAGAAATAAGTATTGGACAAGTGGAGGCAGTGAAGTAAACAGCTTTTCTAGGAATTTGGCTATGAAAAGGGAGAAGAGAGAGAGAGATATAATTTGAGAGGATAATAAAAGATCAAGTTGTTATATATATTTTTTTAAATAGGGGTGACGGGCATGTATGTAGGCAGCAGGGAAAGAGCCATTAGATGGGGAGAGACAGAATATTAGAGAGAGAAAGCTGTCTACCAAAGCAGTATTGTTTAGTCTTGACAAGAAGAGCCACCTGTTCATCAACAAATATATCAGTGTTTTTGTTCAGAACCAAATACTCTAATTTGATACCCTGATTCTGAGTGACCACATCTTTCCCTTTCTCTCCTTCCCCTCTTTTTTTTCTTTTTGACAGAGTGAAGCAGGTGTTAAGGAATTTCATATAGTGCAAGTTTCAAGTAATAGCAAGCATTGGAAGTTACAGAAATCTGTCAATCTCTCTGAAAACAAAGGTTTGTGATTTTTTTTTCCCTGTATGGTAAATTCATTTATATTTCCTAATTGTTTTTTTTCAGAATCCTAAGAATTGATTTTTTAAAATAAAGGATTAAATTATACTTTTATGGGAAATATATAACTGTGTCTATTCCCCTCACTTTTATTTTGTCGATTCTTCTCTACTTTCCACATTTTTTTTCTATTCACTTCATTTCTCTAGCTTTCCTTTTACTTTATATGTGCTGCCTTCTCATTGCCTTTCTGATTTCCTTTTAGTACTCTAACTAGAGCATAACATATATTTTGATTGTGGGTACATCTGAGGGCAATTGGGGTAACCCTCTCCTGGATCTGAGGCCCCTGAGTGGGATTGGGGAGGAGAGACTGAGTAAAGAAAAATTTTGTGCTGTAAGTTTTGTTCTGTAAGAGAGATCTCTTTTCAGGGACTACAGGACAGTGTAATACTATATAATATAATACTTTCAAAAAGTATAAACAGATCAGCTGTTATATTCTGTTAGCTGTGAATGTGGGGAGCCTCAAAATTATTTAGTGCCAGAGTTCAAATAATACCTTGGTGTAAGCATGAAGAATGTAATTACTAAAACCGCTGTTGTGTTTTAGTCCTATACTCTTTCAGTGTCACAAATTCAGCAGCCATTATTAAATGCCAGTTATATGTGAGTCTCGTTGTGGCTAAATGCTAGGCAGTGAAGAAGCAAAAGGCCTGATCCTCAACCTCTAGAACTGTGTTTTGGGGATGGAGAGTATGGCATAACATATGTACAGATAAATAAAATAGCATGATAATGTGTAATTAAAACAAAATAAAAGCCAGACAAAATTTGCTAGGAAAAATTAAGAGAGAGAATGTTTTAGTTATGGATGTGAATATCAGGGAGTGAGTCCTAAGGAAGATGGAATTTGAGCTGAGCCTTGAAAGAAGATGATTTTGGCTTGTAGAGATGAGAATGGAATATAATACAGGAATGAGCAGGGTTTGCAGGAGTTGTGTAAATCGTGGGATATGAGAGTATAACTGCTTAGTTTGAAATGTAGAATTTGTGAAGTGAAGTAATAAGAAATGAGCCTATATGAGTAAGTTGCAGCCAAATTGTGGATATTCTTAAATGGTTGGTTAAAAAGTAAGAAACCACCAAATTTTAGGAAGTAGAGAATGACGGGGGGGAAATTTTTTTTGGGGGGGGAGCATTTTGATTGCTGTTTAAAGGATAGATTGATGAAAATGAAAACTGATGATTAGGAGACCAATTAGAAGATTGTAAGAGTAGTCCACATTAGCACTAATGAATATTAGCTAGACTGGTAGCTATATATAAGTCAAGAGGAGGGAATAGATATAAGAAACTGAGGTGGAAATGATAGCACTTAACAGCCATTTGGTTTCAGTGAGAAGGGCAGAAGAGGAAAAAAAAATCAAAGATGATAGGTTTGAATCTAGGAGTCTTACGCTCAAGTTAGGAAGAAAGTTCAGGGTTAAAGTATAGAATGTGGAGTTCAAGTTGTAACTTTTGAATACACATTCAGTCATTTGAAAATTTCTGTTGCCTCCTAAATACACTTTTTTCCCTTGGCTTTTGAAAATTTGAAATCAGTATTTCTAATTCTCTTCCAACTTCCCTAATACTTTTTTCTTTCTCTTTCTCACTAATTCCTCATTCTCTTTCTGACACTTTAATATGACCTCCACATCTTCAGTGGTTTCATCATGCATGAACTTTCCCCCTTGTCATAACATTTAATTTAATTTAATTTTCATGGCTTCAACTAGTTAATCATCCCTATGCAAAAGACTCCAAAATCTTTCTCTGTAATTTAAACCTCTCTTCTGAATTCTTTTCCTGCATTTTCAACTCATTATCCCTGCCTTGATGCTTTATCAAAATCTTAAATTTAAATATGCATAAAATTGAACTTATTTATCTTTTACCCAAAGCCTGATTCTTTCTTGCCTTAATAGTTCTCTTAGGAGTGCCACTATTCACCTGGTGACCTATTGTTAAATGACTTTTATTTCTCCAAAGCCTTGATGTTTCCATGACTTTTATTTCCTCCTCACTTCTCAAATATAGTCAGTTACCAAGGCATCAATTTTGCCTCCATAAGAATTTTTGCAACCATTCCATTCTCTTTCCACTGCTACTCCTCTATTACAGGTACTTATTATATCTGCCTAGACTATTGAAATAGTCTATGCTATATGAAATATTCTTCCTGATGACCAGATCTTTTTATATTATTCCTCTTTATTAGTGCCATATTATTTGCTGAATAGTTTTGCCTGGCATTCAAACCTGTCAACAGTCTGGTGTCACCTTCTTATTTATTTCATGCTATTCCCCTCCATGTATGCAGTGTCCATTCAAAATGTATAAATTATTTTTTTTATCTGCTGAGCACATCTTGTGTTTTTCTTGTCTTTCTGTCTTTGCTCACATTATCTTTACATAGTATAACATTATTAACCCCACTAAGGTAATGACTCTTCTCTCAGTTTAACTTTAAACAACATTTTGTTTCTCTGCTGTTATGAACTTATATAATATTTTCTATTATAGCTTTTTATCCTTCTCCCTCTAATAGACTTATCAGTTTTGTGAGGGCTACTTGGGTAGTGTCCTAATTTTATTCCTTTAGCACATTGCTAATAATACTATAGTTGGAATAAGTAGCTAATGAATGCTTGCTGAGTTACAGTGAATAGGCAAGATTTCTTAGAGAAGAATAGCTTCTGAATTCTCATCCTATCTATGTAAATTACTTTATTGCCTAATATGAGAAGAAGAAATAAATTATTCTCTCACTCTTATCTCAGAGTTTATTATTCCTATAAAAGAATCTTTCCTGCCACCCTTCTTCTCTCAGTCCCTCTACTATAACTATTGATTTAATTTAAAAGTTTGTTGTTAGACTTTAAATTCCTGAATATTAAATTCCTTCTTTAAGTAATTTTTCATTGGCCTGGCACCAGAGAGATAGTATTTTAAGAAGTAACTATTTTTAAAATGACTCATGATCTGGTTTGGCCAAACATCTGACTGTGAAAATAAAATGGACCTTTACCAAATAGAGATTGTTGTATTTCTCTTTAAATAAAACTGATAAACTATATCTTCTTAAAAAAAGTTTTCCTTGTCTTCTTCCTAGATTCGAAACTAGCTAGTAGAGAGAGGGGGAAGTTATGCTTTAAGGCAGTAAGATGTAAAAATTTTGAAGGTAAGTTAATTTTACTTAGTGACACATTTTTCAAATGAGGTTTTTTATTCATGGCCCTGAGATGATATTTGTCTTCTCCTATTCTTTAGCTGCTGCACAGTCATCAGAAAAATACACATTTGCAGACATCATCTTTGGCAATGAACAGGTATGTAAATTAGCAAAAGAAATTTTTGACTTAAAAACAATCATTGTAAAAATATACCTTGTTATTCTGACATAAGTAAGCTTATTTAGTACATTGATTTCTTTGCTATTTGGAGTTCAAACACCACCCTATCATTATTTGATTTTTTTCAGAAACTCCCCTTTTCTACAAATCTCCTTATACCTTCCCCTACTTCCCCTTCCCGATGAACAGTTGTGAATGGAGGGGGCAACAAAAAATAATGTCGCATCCACTTAGTTTGAATTAATAGATTTATAAACACAAAAAAAGTTAATGTGGCTTCTAATATGGAAAATTGAGGAGAACTTACTCAAGAGTTAGGACCATAATTACATTTTCTGTTATGTAACAAAATAGCTAAACAAGAGGGCAGTACAGAAATACTTAAACCTGATTTTCTTTATATAGCATGTCCCAAAAATCTTAGTGTCTTTTTAATTTTTTTAACATCTTAAAATTTCCCTAAGTCTTCACATTCTGTATGCAGAAATAATAGGATTGGAAAAGAGAAAACTAATGGGATCATTAGAGATTAAGATCATAAACCTCCCTACGTTCCAGTCAGCCTAAAAAACAAAGAAAACAACCATACAAAATTTAGAGTTTGAAAGCATTGTTGGAGGTATTTAATGGAAACTATTGAAGAACTTTTTTTTTTTTTTTTGGTAACTGATATATCTAGGTGTTTAAAGCAATACTTGACTTTGTGTATACTGGCTTTTAAATGGGAAGGCATTGTTAGGAACTTTATAATTTTAAGTCACTGTGACTTACACAAAACATAGAAGAAAAAAGAAAATACCTTTTGTTCTCGTTTAAATGCAAGTATATAACATCATTTCATTTTTTAATATATGAGATATTAAAATTGGTCCCAAGATTGTTTTAAATAGTAAAATAATTTTAGAAATTTTAATTTTATAAAACCAAATAGCACATTAATTTGCTGTACTATTCCATTAGTTTGTCATTAGCAGTGAGTTATTGTGTTGGCTATTTACATATTATCCTTAGATGAAAAGAACTTAATGCTAGATTTTACTAGGATTGCATCATCATAATCTGAAAAATTTTCTTTGTGGAATAGAGAAAGAAAATGGGAAAATTTTAACATATGCATGTAAAATAGAGTACACACTCCAGTAGAAAGCATTCTTATTAAATAACTTAGACATGGAAATAAGAATAAGAAAGTAGGTTGCTTTTAGAGCATAGTACTGATCATGGGAAAATGAGCAAAACAAAGGAGAATAGATCATCTGGTTTTTACTTATCTAGCTGATTATCAGTTCCAATCAATATATGTGTGTATGAATTTCTACTATAATTCTAAATATGTGTTAAGAATATAGGTGATCTCTTTAATATTGTTCTTGGGTCTTCTTTCTAAATTTCCACTTTGTTGATTCTGTTAATTTTTGTTTCAGGAGAACCCCTAGTGTCTAGTTTCTCTGCTTTTAAATCTGATTATTCCTAGAAGTCACAAAACTAAGCCATTTCATTGAACAGAAGTTACTAAAGATCATATAATTACCAAAAAACCCTTTCTTTTTTTCTAGTCCTCATCCTCATTATCCTCTTGGCAACATTTGATGTTTGGTCACCCATTCCTACCAGAAATTTTTTTTTTCTTGGCTTCAGAGACACCATAATCCCTGAGTTTTCCTCCTAACTGTAACTACTTGTCTGTCATTTTTACTGGATACTAACCTTTATCCTGACATTGTTCTCTTATATTCTGTCCATGGATATTTTCTCCTTTCAATGACCTCCTTTCTTGGTGAGTTGGCATTGCCCTGACCTTTACTCATGATTCTCAAATTTGTGTCTCCAACTCTGGCCTCTTCTGCATCTCCAGCTGTCTGTAGAACATACCTCCACCAGAATGCTGCAGTATCACTAATTTAATACAGCTGAGATTGAGCTTATTATCATTCTCTAAAAATATACTTTCTCTTTGATTTCCTTGTATTTGTCAATAGTATTACCATTCTGCTCTTAGTATTTTGCTATAGAGCTTCATGATCTATGGGCTGGAAGTCATTAAAATTCTGAAATTGTCTTCCTTTTAGTGTTTTTGTTTACATTTTTGTAATCACTCTGATTTTCTTATATTTCTTTTCAGCAGTTTAAAAGAGTATTGCCATATTTCTCTGAATTCCTTATGTTTATAATTTCTTATGAAACAAGTTTGTTCAGCCCTTTGTCAATCAATGATATCTAATTTCCAGTCTTTCCTGCTATAAAAAAGTACTGCTGTGATGAAGGAATGGGAACTAAACCTGTAATTTCATGGATTTAGGGACCTTCCAATTGAGAAAACTCATTATGCCAATGTATGAAAACACCTTCTCTACAACTTAGTCATTTGAGAGGTAAAGAAATTTGCACAAAAGTCACATAGGTAGTAAATGTAAAAGGGGGACTTAAAAGTCTTCCTGGTTAGGAAACTGGCTCTATCAATTTTCTCATATTGCTTTTATGCACTCGGCCATATTGCTTCTATTACTACCTCGTGCTGAATGGTTTGAGTTATATGAGTCTTTTCAGTCTTTTATCTCTTTGATATATATTTGGATTATTAGGGCAAAAAGTTTCTTGTACAATTTCAAATTGCTTTCCAGAATGGTTTAACCAATTTATAGCTTTGCTACCAATGTTTAATTGTGTTTGTCTCCTCACAGCTCCTCCAACATTAATTTCCATTTTCTATCATTCTTGCTAATTTTAATTGACACCTCAGGGGAGTATTATTTGCATTTCTCTTTTTACTGGCAATTTGGAGTATTTCTATGTGATTGTTATTTGCCTTTCTTTTGAAAACTATTCATATGCTTGGAACACATTTCTTGAGCATCGGCTCTCATTCTCACATATTTCTAGCCTGACTTAGATTTCTATTAATGGTTGATAGAAAGATTTCCTCCCCCAGTTTCTCTCTAACTACAGTGATTTTGCCTGTATTAAAGCTTTTGTATTTCATGTAATTTAAATCATCTCTTTTAACTTTTATGGATCCCTTTTATTCCTTGCTTACTGTAACAGATCTCCATTTTCTTCTTATGTTTTTATGAATCAGTTTTTCCCCCCTTTTTTTTTAAAATTAAAGCTTTTTATTTGCAACACATATGCATGGGTAATTTTTTAACACTGACCCTTGCAAAGCTTTCTGTCCCAAATTTTTCCCTCCTATCTCCCCCCCCCAGATGACAGGAAGTCTAATATATGTTAATTATGTTAAAATATTTAACAGATCGAATATGTGAGAAGGCAAACAATGCAAGCAAACATTAGTAGAGAGCGTGAAAATGCTATGTTGTGATCCAGACTCAGATTCCGCAGGCCTTTCCCTGGGTATATATGGCTTTCTTCATCACTGAACAACTAAAACCGGTTTGAAACATTTCATTGTTGAAGAGAGCCATGTCCATCAGAATTGATCATCATATAGTCTTGTTGCCATTTACAGTGATCTCCTGGTTTTGCTGATTTCACTCACATCAGTTCATTCAAGTTTCTCCAGGCCTTTCTGAAATCATTTTGTTGGTCGTTTCTTACAGAACAATAATATTCTATGACATTCATATACCATAATTTATTCAGCCATTCTCCAATTGATGGGTCCGAGTTTTCCCACATCCCCTCCAACATTGGTCATTATCTTTTCCTGTCATCTTAGCCAATCTGACAGGTGTGTAGTGGTATCTCAGAGTTGTCTTAATTTGCATTTTTCTGATCAATAGTGATTTGGAGCACCTTTTATGAATCAATTTTTGTAAAACAAGTTTTCCTAGTAGTTCTTGTTGAATAGGAACTTCTTCCTCTTGGAACTGATATTCCTAGGTACATCAAACACTTGGCTGCTGTTTTTGATTGCTTCTGAGTATTATTTATTTAGTCTGTTCCACTGATCTTTCTATTTTGTAACTATTTCTAGTTTTAATGATTATAGCTAGTTTCAAAGATTATAGTTTTGAAAATTGTTACTGTTGTACCTTGTTATTCTTACTATTTTTGGTTATTTTTCTTGAGACTCTAGAACTTTTGTTGTTCCAAATGAATGTTGTTTTTTCATCTGGTTCTTTTGGCCTAATATTACTTTGCAAATTAATTTATGTAGGGGTATGTCTCTGTGTATGTCTGTTTATTGTTCTGTGTCTGTGTTCATGTGCTTCCATCATGAACAATGAATATCTCTTCAATTGGTTGACTTTATTTTTGTAAAGAGTATTTTGTAGCTTTAATTACAAAAGTGTTTTTTGGTAGGTTTGCCTTTAATTTCTCCTAATTTTCCCTCTGCCCTTTCTTACTGCTTTGAGAATAATCTTCCTAACTGATATGTTGTTGGTGGAACTGTGAATGGATCCAACCATTCTGGAGAGGAATTTGGAACTATGCCCCAAAAGTTATCAAACTGTGCATACCCTTTGACCCAGCAGTGTTTCTATTGGGCCTATATTCCAAAGATATCTTAAAGGAGGGAAAGGGCCCCACATGTGCAAGAATGTTTATGGCAGCCCTTTTTGTAGTGGCTAGAAACTGGAAACTGAATGGATGCCCATCAATTGGAGAATGGCTGAACAAATTATGGTATATGAATGTTATGGAATATTGTTGTTCTATAAGAAAAGACCAGTAGGATGATTTCAGAGAGGCCTGGAGAGACTTTCATGAACTGATGCTAAGTGAAATGAGCAGAACCAGGAGATCCATTATACATGGAAACAGTACTATATGATGATCAATTCTGAAGAACATGGCTCTCAACAATGAAATGTTTCAAATCCATTCCAATAGTTCAGTGATGAAGAAAGCCATATACACCCAGAGAGAGGAATATGAAATGTGCACCACAATATAACATTTTCATGATCTCTATTGATGTTTGCTTGCATTATGTTTCCCTTCTCAGATTTTTTTTCCTTGTAGATCCGATTTTTCTTGCACAGCGAGATAACTGTATAAATATGTATACACATATTTGATTTGTCAAGTATTTTAACATAATTAACATGTAGTAGACTTCCTGCCATTTAGGGGAGGGGTGGGAACTGGGGGGGGGAATTTGTAACGGAAAGCTTTGCAAGGATCAATGTTGAAAAATTACCCATACATATGTTTTGCAAATAAAAAGCTTTAATGAAATGAAAAAAAAGAGAGAGAGAGAGAATAATGTTCCTAATGCACTAATCTGATTACTTCTCTGCTCAAATTTTTTTTGGGGGTTCCCCATGGTGTCTAGAGTAAAAATTCCAACACTTCTGTCTGGTGGTGATATTATATTTTTTCAGTTTTATTTCATCACATATATTCTCTTCCAAGCTACCTGGACTACTCTTTGCCTCCTGAATGAACCCTGTACTGCCCTGCTTCTGTCCTTTGTACCTCAGTTGATACATTTCAGTCTGTCCTTTAAAATCCTATTCACATATCTTTCTGTGAATCCTTCTCTGATCCCTATAGTTTTACTAACCTTCCTGAGCTCCACTGACACTGGTATCATTGCTGTGTTGTGCTGTTCCTCACACAGAAACTCCATTTCTAGTCTCTGAACATTTTCACTGGGTATTTGCTATGTTTGGAATAATCTTGCTCTACAGCTCTGCCTTCTTTCTTTCTTGTTTTGCTTTTAAGTCTCAGCTAAAATCCTATACCAAAGGAGAAGCTTTTCCAGATTCCCCCTTCATCCTTCTTCCTGATTCCTTTCTTCTATTGACTATCTCTAGTTTATCTTATACATATCTTGTTAGTACACACTGTTTTCATGATGTCTCCTCTAATAGTGAGCTGCTTGAGAGCAGGGACCATCTTTGTATCCCTAGTTCTTAGCACATTGCCTAGCACATCGTAGATTCTTAATAAATCTTAACTACCTGAAACTTAAACATCACATACACTTTGTACTTCAGGTGTAATATCATATTTTATTGTATATCAAAGTTACCTATATGTATCTCATTCTTATACTGTAAGCCCCAAAAAGGAACTATCTTTTACCTAAATTTTCCTCAGTCTCTAATATGAGACTGTGTATATGTGCTAAATAAATATTAAATTAGGATATATTTAATTGTAGCATATTGCAAATTTCCTACCTACTGTTTTCATTCTTCCTCCCTCTCTATTACTCTTTTCCATCTGATTAAGTTCATAACTACCTTTTTTTTTTTTTTTTTCTGAGGCAATTGGGGTTAAGTGACTTGCCCGGGGTCACACAGCCAGGAAGTGTTAAGTGTCTGAGGCCAGATTTGAACTCACGTCTTTCTGACTTCAGGGCTGGTGCTCTATCCACTGTACCACCTAGCTGCCCCCATAACTGTCTTTGTTATGGTTATTTGAGATACTAGGTGGATAATTTTTGTTTCTATTGCTTCAGAGATCTCTGCTGATAAAAAGGAAGGAGAAGAAATGCAGGAAACTAGTATTTATTAAGTACTTGCTATATGCTAGGTACTGTAAGCACTTAACAAATATTATTTCCCTTGATCTTACAACAGTCCTAGGAGGAAGGTGCTATTATTGCCCCCATCTTTCAGACAGAGGTTAAGTGACTTTGCCCGGGATCCATATAACTAGTGAATGTCTGAGGTTGAATTTGAACTCAAGTCTGACTCCATGCCTGGTGCTGTATCTTCTGCTCTACTTAGCTGTCTCTATGAGGAGTTTTAACTTTTAATTAAGTCTGCATGACTGATTCTGAGATTACTATTGAACTTTTTTTGAACTTTTAAACTTGTTTTAGATATTTGAGATACTTTTAGCTTCAGGAAGCTTAGGAACAGGTTAGGGGGCAGAATTGTTGCCCAGGATCCACAACTGGCATGTGTCTATAATTTCAATTCACTCATTCAGCCAAGTGTAAATCTCTGGATATTATGCTAGGTGTTGGGGTTGCAAGTACAAAAATAAAACAATCACTGTTCACAAGAAGCTTATATTCTAATGGGGGAGATGTTATATATGTTAAATATAAAAATGAATATATATATATATATGTAGTAATTAAATAAAAGATAATTTGCAAAGAAAAAACTAGTTATTGGATGGATCAGGAGAAACTTCCATCAGAAAATGGTGTTTGAGCTATATTTTAAAGGAAGAGAGGAGCTATGGAAGTAAGGAGTACATTCTATTAATCTGGAACAGCCAATTCAAAGGCCTAGAGACAGGAGATCATGTGTCATGTAGGAAAACCCATCAGATTTGATATATAAAAGACTGTAGAACAGTTTCATTTGAGTCATTAAGTAGTAAGCCAGTTTGCACAGAATTGAGTTGTTAGTGAGAAAAGAAGTGGAGGAAAAAGGTATAAACAAAAGATAAGGTGAAGGCTTGAGGGGATTATAAGGTCTAGGAAAGATTTTTTTTTTTCTTTTGTTTTTGTTTGTGGCTTTTTTGGTTAATGATGGGAAGATCTAGATGGGTTTGAAGGCAGTAAGGAAGAAACCACTAGATAGGGAGAGGTTGAAGATGATTGAGGTTAAAGACCTATCATTGAGATTTTAACCTGCTAGAGAAAGGGAAGGCTCAAAGGCACATGTAAATTGGTTGGCTGTTACAAGGAGAAAGGCATTTCTTTGTCAGAGACTGGGGAAAAGGAAGAGAGAGTAGGTTTGAGATGAAGACAAAGAGGGAAGAGAGAACTTATGTTGAAAAATCTAAGTTTTCTCAATAAACTAAAGAATTGAGCTACTCAGTTTAACAGACAGAAGGATAAAATATGAGACTTGGAGAGAGAAAAAAAGTTTGAGTATTTGGATTATATGAATTTGTAGATATCCGTTCATTCTGTTTACATAACTTTCAACAGCTCCACTCAGTGTTGTGGCTTGGCAAGGGATGAATGGCATTAGGACATGACATGTGTTGAATAATATGAGGAAAAGGGAGCAATTGACTTGAAGGTAGTTGGCATTGTAAAAAGGGAATTGATTAATTAGATTTAAGAGTGTCAAAATTGGGAAACGAGCAAAGTGACATGAGAGCAGAGGTTAAAGCCTAAGAAAGTACTGAGGAGTAAAGGGATTGGAGGACCCAGTGAAAGTAAAGAGCAGATTTAGGATGTCTTGGGTATAGGGAAAAGGTAAAAATGATGTTTTAAGAAAAGTTATACTAAAGTCTCTAGGGGCAGCTAGGAGGCGCAGTGGATAGAGCACCAGCCCTGAAGTCAGAGGACCTGAGTTCAAATCTGGCCTCAGACACTTAACATTCCCTAGCTGTGTGGCCCTGGGCAAGTCACTTAACCTCAATTGCCTCAGCAAAAAGCAAAAAAAAAAAAAAAGTCTTAGAGTTCTTTAGGCATGAGTTGATAAGTTGATGAATTAGAGTGGAAATAGTGAAAATGGAAAAATAAGAGAATTGATGAAATTTTATATAGGAAGTAAATTGCATACTTTGGAGAAAATCTCCAATGATGTGTAACTGAAAGATTAAAGGGAACAGAACTGTTGATAATAACAAGGAAATTTTCAGATGAGGTATTTATTTTGAGGATTAGTAATAAAATCAGTTTGCAGTCTGTTAGGTTATAAGTGTCAATAGAACATCTACATACTGAGAGTCTCTATTGTTCCGGAAAGAAGTCAAAGCAAAGACAGATTAGGAGTCATCCATATAAAATAATACTTAAAACTATATGAATATATGAGTTCACAGAAAAAAGACATTCTTAACCTTTTCTGGGGTCATAGATCTCTGACAATCTGATTTAACATTTGGAATCATTTTCAGAATAATATTTTTAAATACATAAAAGAAAATCTATGGAATTACAAAGAAAACCAATTACACTAACTAGTAATCAAAATATTTTTTCTTAAAAAGAAAAATTCATAGGCCCCTCAGGTTAAAAGCCCCTATTATAGAAATTGCTAGAAACAAATATTTCACGGCTTTAGGAAAGATAAAGAATTAGAGTTTCAGTGAAACAATATACCAACTTAAACATTGTGCATTTTTAGTACATAAGAAATAACATCTGTCATTGTTAGTGTATGATCTTTTCTTCTTTCTTGATCAAAACAATAAAAACACAAACTATAAGCTCAAGTAGTTTAAAAAAAGGTAAATTTTAGGGATTCTAAAACATTACCTAGATTTTTTTTAATATAAAGAATAAGACTTCTTAACACTCACAAATTTGTTCTTTCATCTCTGAAATGACCTGTGGCTTCTTCCAGTTGTAGATCTCACTATATAAAAAGATATGATAAATGAATGCGTCTGTTCCATTTGTATCCTGGATTAGATATTGCTTGTTATTGTAATTATAATTCAACATTATTTATCCCTCTTATAATATTAAGCAACACAAAACTATTCTATACATTCTTTTTATAGTCTTAAAAATACATACTTAACCTTCTTAGGTACATGAAAATAGAGTTAGGTAGATGAATGGTATTGAAGGGAAGAATGAAGTTTGGGAATTCAAAGTAATTGGTTTCAGGTCTATGTGAAAGAATTCCATGTTGTTAATTCCTACCACAGAGCTAGCATATAGTACCACCTGTTAAGACTTCAAGCCACTGATTGCCTACCAGCATTTAAACTGTCATATTGTTTTCAAGAAGTTGTTTTTTTTGGGGGGGGAGTTGTTTGTGAATATTTTTTCTATGTAAATTCTAAGAAATGCACATTTTTATTCCATTTAAGTTTTAATAATTTAATAATAAACTTTTTTTTTAAACAGATAATAAGTTCAGCAAGTCCATGTGCTGACTTTTTTTTTCGAAGTTTATCATCTGAATTGAAAAAAACACATACCCAATCATCCATGTGTACTTCTATGGCAGCTGAAAAACAGTCCTCTGATGATGCAGTGAGATTAATTCAAAAATGCAGTGAGGTGGATTTGAATATTGTTGTATTATGGAAGGTATGTGTTTTTCTTGAATAAGTATGTCTTTTAAAAATATGCTTATTTTTGAAGTATTGGATATATGAGCTGAACAACAAATATTGTTTTTTCTATATTTAATTTTCACTTTTGTTTTATTCTTTGACATAATGCCCCTCAGTATGACTGATTTGTTTTTTTTTTTTTTTCTAAGACCAGTTACCTATGTTGCTTCTTTTAAATGTGGGTGTTTTCCCCCCTTCCTCAGTTTGTAGTCTTGTCCAGTTTATCCAAATTCTTCAGATTTGACTTTTATTTTGACTAATCAATCAATAATTTGACAATCAATATACCACAGTTTGTTCAGTCATTCCCAAGTTATTGGGCACCAGCTTTCCTTCCTGTTATTTGTTACTTAACAAAAAACCAAACAAGTAATAGAAAATTGCGTATGTTTTTAAAGATTGCGTAGAAGACAAAAGCAAAGGCATGTAATAGAGATTGAATACAAAAGTGTCATGGTTCTATAGGTGTACTTCTAGGAGTGGCTGGACATAATTCATAAGAACATCAGTAAAATAGAGCCTTTTTGAAGCTACTTTTGTGTTACAAGATGGGAACTACCAAGTAGACAGAAACTTGAGCCAATATGATAGAATAAGAAGAAGCAGTACAGCAGGGTTTCCCCAATAACTGCTTCAACAGTGATCTAAGAATTTAAAAACAGTGATTGGGAAATAGAGAAATTACATAGTGGGTCACCTTTCTAACCCAAGATCACAAATATGATCTAATGGCAAGTGACCAGGGTAGAAAATGTAAAACCTAGACAGCTTTATGGGCATAGTACAACAGCTTCAAGACAAAGTTGATCTTGACCTTAAATCCCTGGTCCAGACTAATAACTAGTGCTTTTCCAGGTGGCCTTGGATCACAGTCTCAGCCCTTGAGCCTCATAGCAGGTTGTCCCAGCAAGTTTCTGGTAGTATGAATAGACAAAAAAAGATTGAGTATTATAATTCTAGATATATACTTTAGACAAAACCAGAAGAGAAAAATAATTCCAAAACAATGAAAAGCAAAGCCTCAAAGAAAAACACAATTTGCCCACAACATCAATTCAAATTCTTAAAGAAAGGATGTAAGAGTTAAAATAAGTTTTAAAATGAGATAGAATAAGAATGAAGAAAGAATTGAATAAGAAATGAGAGCTATGGCAGAGAATTGGAAAGGGTATAAATAATCTAGCACAAGAAGTACAAAACAAGTAAAAGACTCTGAAAATTAGATCATCCAAAAGTTAATTACAACACAAGACAGCAAGAAACATTAAAACAAAGCTTGAAGAAAAAAAAAATTAGAGAATAATTTAAAATATCTCATTGAAAACAACTGAACCCAGAAGATTGAGGAGAGAGAATTTAAGAGTCATTGGATTACATGAAAACCAGTCAAAGAAAGAGCCATATTTCAAGATAACTGCCCAGATTTCTTAAAACTGGAGGACAAAGTAGAAATAGAATTCACTGGTTACTGCTTGAGCCTGAGGGGAAGCAAAGGGGTGGGGTGTGGAGGATAATTCTGAAAGGAAAACTCCCATAAAGTTTATAGCCAAAATCCAGAGATTCTGGATCAAAATAAAAATATTGCAAGTAGCCAAGTATAAAAAGCTTATATTCTGAAAAACTGGTGTCAAGATCACCCAAGATTTAGCATCTACCAATATAATGCATTGGTTAGTCAATACTATGCTTCTATTAAGCACTGGGAATGAAAAAAGCAAGTGACAAAAAAGATCATTCTGGCTCTTTTGGAGCTTATTCTAATAGAAGGGCAGAAGAAGAAACTGAAAAGAGGTGGTAGGAAGAGAAAGTACCAAGTGAAAGAACACGATGGAAGAGTCTGATTTGTAATTTATTGAGAAATGAAGACATGACTGGCCTGTACAACCTGAAGGAAGGAAGGAAGGAAGGAAAGGGGAACATACTTGGTGTTTTATGTCCTAAGCATTGAGAAAATCACCCCCCCCCAATGCAAAAACTGAAACAGCTCTGTTATAAAAGACCTTATGGAATAATGAGATGGATAACATGATGGTAAGCAATCATTTTCAAAGAAAAATACTAGAAAAATGGGGGAAATCTCAGAGGGAGGACACTAAGGTTAAGGAGGACTTCAAAAGGCTTCTTGCAGAAGGTAAGACTTAGGTAAAATTTGAAAGAATCCAAGGGGCAGAGGGGAGAGGGAAAGATTCTAGATATGGAATGAAAATGTCTTAAGTCAGGAAATGGAGAAATATCAAGTAAGCCATTTTGGATTTTGGAGGAGAATTAAGACTGGAAAGATAGAAAGAAGACAGGAAATGAAGTACTTTAAAAGCCAAACAGAAGATTTTATATTTAATCCTGGTTGTAATAAGAAACTACAGGAGTCCTTTGAAAGGAAGGATAATATGATCAGTCTTACACTTTAGAAAGATCAATTTGACAAATGAGTGAAGGGTGTTCTGTAGTAGAGAGAGGCTTGATATTCAGTAAGACCAACCAGCAGGACTTGCAATTCTCCAAACATAAAATGATGAAGGCCTTCTCTTAGGTTCCTGACTGCTGATAGTATCCGAGGAGAGAAGGAGATATATATATTAGAGATGATATAAAGATACAACGAATAGGATATAGCACTTGATTTGATATAGGGTGAAGTATGAAAGGGCAAGGAGGATGGTGGTACCCCCAAATGTTAGAAATTTAGAAGAGGTAGCGCATGGGAGGAAAGATATGACTTCAGTTTGAACATGTTAAGTTTAATTGTCTATGGGATATCCAGTTCAAGATAAGAGTTGAGGATGAGAAATCAACAAAAAGCTGGACAAATAGATCTGAGAATCATCTATGTAAAGCTAACAGTTGAATCCATGGGAGCTGATGAGATCACCAATCAAAACAGCATAAAAAGGCAAGAGAAGAGGGACGGACTGGACAGAGCCTTGGGAAACACTTGTGGGTTAGTAGATTTAATCTGAATGGAGATTCAGACTGAGAAGAGACTGAGAAGGGGCAAGCAGACATGTAGGAGTAGAATGAAGAGAAAGCAGAATATAATAAATACAGAGAGAAATGTACTCCTATAGAATTGCTCCATAATCACTGCTTGAACTCAGTAGGAATGCAGTAGAAGGAAGGCTTGGGAAATGAAGTCATTACCAAATTGGAGGCTGATAATAATAACATTTATATAATTTTAGATTTACAAAGTGCATTACACTCATTGTATCACAACGTTTCTACATATGTTCCTTTGCAAATTTCATTAAAAATGTTTTGATCTTTTAATATCTAAGGAGGTTAGAAGTCTATCAGTTAAGTTATTTTGAGTCTAAAAATGCACATTTTGCTGATTTTCTGATGATTGATGAAATTAGTTATAACATCTCATCATAAATTTAGGTGATCTTTTTGTGTGTTACATCTTTTAGGCCTATGTTGTAGAAGACAATAAACAGCTTATTTTGGAAGGCCAGCATCATGTTATTCTTCGAACTATTGGAAGAGAGGCTTTTTCATTTTCTCAAAAGCAGGTAATAATTTTTGAAGCAAACTGTGATGACTTAAGAATTTCTGGTTGTTAGTTTCCGCACTATACTTTTCTTCTATTTAAAAACACATAGTCAGCATTCATACATAATGTAAAATGATTAAATGTCTATTTCTATGATATATGAGCATAATAAAATTAGGTATCTTACCAGTAGGTTAAAAATGAAAGTTAACATTAGCCAAACTTGCATTTACCACACAAGCTTACTAATTAATGCTACTTCATCTTTGCTTAATAATACTTACATTTTTTGTTTGGCCACAAACTAATGGAAAAAAATTTTTTTGTTGATGATGAAGTACACCTAAGGTCACCTGCTATTATTAGTTCACAGCTAAATACACCTGTAGCAATAAAAATAACAAAGCCTAAGGTAACATTTCTATTATGTTTCTCATAGGCCCAGCTTACATTATTATTATTTTTTTAATATTTTAAACATGTAAGGGCATATAAAAGCAATTCACCTTAAACACTAAAGTCCATGAGCTGAAAAAGGAAAGGTCTTGAGCCTCACAGAACTAAAGATAGTACAATATCTGAACCAACCTGGACTCAAATCTATCAAAGATCACAGATTCATTAAAGGTCATGTGCCAAAGTATGTTAGAATGGATTTATTGTCCCATCCAATGTTTTTGCTTTTACTTGACTGTTGACTGTTACTAAGAAAAATTTTGGATATATGCTAAATTTTTCCACTGTAGATTTGTGTTAATTAATTTTGCCTGGCCTTAATGTGGCAATGGCATTGTTTACTCTTTCTTGATTGAATCTTAAACACATTAACTACAGTGATTATTTCAGACTTTCTCTTCTTTTCTCAGCCCCTAGATATTCTTTCCTTCATCAATTTAAAAAAAAAAATTGTTAAGCACCTACTACATATAACAAATTGGAAATACAAATATAAACAAAGAATAAAACAATCCCTACTCTCATTGAATTATATGTCTCAGGGGAGACAAGTACATTAATAAGTACGTACAGAATAAATAAAAAGAAGATAGATACAAAGGGTTAAATTCAAATTAGTTAAGTACTACTGGATTGGGGAAGAAGGACATTAGGGTTGGAGATGGTTATGAAAGTAGGAGTTAACTCTTGAACTCCATCTTCAAGGAAGAAAGAAATCTTTTGAACCAGAGTGCAAAGGCATGGAGATGGGGGTGGGAGTTTTATGTGAGGAACAGAGAGATCAGTGTGGTTGAATCTTAGAATACTGGAAAGGGAGTAACCTGTATGATGAAAGCTAGGTCAGGGGCAGGTTAGGAAGAGTTTCAAAAACCATTTATTGAATTTTTTGTCTTATTCTAGAAGCAGTAGTGGTCCTCTGGAATCTGTGGAGTAGGGGACTGGCAAAATCTGATCTACACTTGAAAAGAATCATACTGGCAACTGTGTGTAGGGTGCATTTGTGGTAGGGAGATTATTGGAATCATACAGTAAGAGATGATGAGGGTTTGAGCCAAAGTTATGGTTGTATAACTATAGAGGAGGAGTCAGATATAAGACATACCCAAAGAGAAATGGCAGGTTTGGACAACTTATTGAATGTGTTAGGGTGAGGAGAACTTAGGAATATTACTGAGGTGGTAGCTGTTTATTCATTTCATTTATGTTCAGCTCTTTCTGATCTCATTTGGGGTTTTCTTGGTAAAGACACTAGAGTGGTTTATTCTTTCCTTCTCCATTTCATTTTACATATGAGGAATTAGTAAGTGCCTGAGGCCAGATTTGAACTCGGGAAAATGAATTTTCTTGACTTCATTGCTTGCACTTGATCCACTACACTGCAGAGCTGATCCATTATGAGGTTACAAGCTTGGAAAACGAAGAAAAAACGGTAGTAATTTCTTTCACAGATACAGGGAAAGTTTAGAAGAGGGGTCAGTTTGATGAAAAAGATAATTAGTTCTCTTCTGGTTTCTTTGAGCTTGAGATGCCTCTGGAACATCCAGTTTGAAAACTTCAGTAGGTGTTTTGATTTTATGGAGATGAAGTTTAGTATGTTTGAGTTTCACTCTTTCAAAATGCTTTCCCTTACCTGTGCCATCCCCTGAGACTTTTGTCTTATATCTCTCAATTACTAAGGTCACTTCCAATCCATTCTCCAATTCTGCAGTTCTCACCTTCATAGACTCTTAGAAAAAAATGTAGTCATTACCTTCATTTCCTTACCCATTTTTCACTGCTCTACCAATTGCAGTCTGCTCTGGCTTCACCACACTCTCTACACTGTTACTCTTCAAACTGATGGCCTTTCTTAGTCCTCATCTCCTCTGCCCTCTTTGCAGCTTTTTTGGTGCTGCCCATTTTTCCCTTCCTCTTGACGGCAATGAGTTGGGATAGATGTTGAGGGCTAGACTTTGGAGGCAACAAGATCTTCGTTTAAATCCTGCATCTGATACCTCATGTTGTATGACTGGGGCCAACTCTCTTAATCTCTCTGAAATTTGAAGCCTATTGTAATCTGGTTCTCATCTACCTTCCCAGACTTATTTTATATTACTTTTTCATGTACTTCTAAATTCTACACAAATTGTCACGTTAAGTGTATCCAGATTAAACATTCCATCTCTCATTAATGTGTTTAGCAGCTCAGATCCTACTTCCTAAAGGGACCTTTTTCTGAAATCCCAGGAGTTTGTGCTGTCTCTTTTCCTCAAACTATGTTTTCTTTTTACTTAATCTGTATACATACATGCTCTGTCCTCCAGTAGAATATCAGCTTGAAGGCAAGAATTATTTCATTTTTATTTCAGTTTTTTAATGTTATTTTAAAACATTTGCTCTATTTTTTTTAATTAATTAAGGTTTTGTTTTGTTTTTCTTCCCTAGGAACCACCAGAGATGGGACTCTTAAAATTTACTCGGCCAGAAAACACAGTGGTTCCCACAAGACCTACAGTAGAACAACTGTCAAGTCTCATAAAAACTAGTCTTCAATATCCAGAGTCCTTTAATCATCCATTTCATCAAAAAAGGTCTGAAATATGATCATTTTAGATAGCAGTCAGTAAACACCTACTATGTGTCATTGTCCTAAACTCTGGGAAACAATAAGAAAAAGCGGGGCAGCTAGGTGGTGCAGTGGATAGAGCATCAGCCCTGAAGTCAGGAGTACCTGAGTTCAAATCTGGTCTCAGACACTTAATAAATTCCCTAGCTGTGTGACCCTGGGCAAGTCACTTAACCCAAATTGCCTCAGCAAAAAAGCAAAAAAAAAACCAATAAGAAAAAGATAGAAGGATCTTTCAGTCTAGTGGAGAAGACATTATACAAAATGAAACTGGAAGGCAAAAAGGTTTGGAATGGTAGAGTTAAGATCAAATTTAGCAGCTGGTGGAAAATGAAATTAGTTGGAAAATTTTGAGCTTCAATAAAGGGAGACTTCAGGCAGAGTTTATTACTTTTTTTCTCCAATTTGAGGGGAAGAGGTCTCTGTGGGTTCTGAAGAGGTGTGGAATATCAAAGCTGAATCAGTCTCCAGTGATTAGATTTCAGATGATAATATCCTGAGGGAGGCATGATTTTTGTGGAGCCCAAACAAAGCAGAATCTCTGATGGAAAAATATTAAGAGTAAATAAAAGCAAATTTAGATTTTTAGTCATTTGTATGCAGTTTATACCTAAAAGAACAATAGACTCCAGTTGTCAAGGGTAAAGACAAACCAAAACCATATCTGAGGGTCTCAGATGTGTGATATACATGGAAAGTACATCAGATACAAAGACATTCCTTGCCATTCTTATCTTTGTTGTTCCTTATAAACACTAATTATAAAATTATTAATGCATAAGATCTTTATTGATAAACAATTTTTTTGGTTTTTTTTTCCACATTAGAAAGGTCTGTCTATACTGACTTCATTTTGCTTATTTATAATTTTTTAAAGTAGTTAAACATTTTAAGTAACTAAAAATTGTTGTGAATCTTTATGCTCAATGAAATAATCCTTTATAAGAATCTCAGGGGATGGGTGTTTATAATACTAAGTAAATGTGTTTTGTTTTGTTTTTTTAAGATTAAGAAAATGTTTATAATTGAGATGATAAGACTCCTTAAAAACATAGAAATACAGTGTATTTAGCAGAATTTCAGACTTTACAAGACAGGTTCACATAAAATGATCCTTTTTCTCTTAGTACAATTTATTTAACAAACCCCTATTGAACAATTATTCTGTTCAGGGCAAGCAGCTTCAGGCCATCTTGCCTAATCTAGAGATAACTTCATTCAGTCACCTGAAAATTTTCTTAGCATCAGACTTCTGGAAGGCTTAATTTAATTTTGAATCATCAGATAAGCTTTTTTGACTCTTGTTACTCACTTTAAAGGGACTCCTAGGGAAAGGAAAATACCCCTCTGAATTACCTTGTAGATAGTGAGTAGGAAGAATCTTTCCACTAAAGACAATTGTACCTATTCTCTGAAATGAGCATAACTTCTTGCACACAATCTGTATTCACATATTCTCTTCTTGCTTAGGCTGTCAGTAATTGAACATTTCATTTGGACCCTTCTCATCCTTTCCTTCCCTCATTCCTCAATAACATTTAATTAGCCCCAAACCATTTCTACCTAGCAAATGTTCAGTAAATGTATATTAAACTGAATTAACAAAGAGAACCAGAAGTAGTGGTGCAGGCTTATAGGATTTTCTAGCTGAAGATTTTTTCTTCTATTAAACTTTTTGGGTAATTATTGTTTACTCTTATTTTGTTTGGTATGGAGAGGGATTGGAAGTAGAGAATATCAGGAAATGCTTTGGAAGTTCTTGGATTTTTATTTTAAGGTCATTAAATACAGCAATTAATTAAATAAACACATTTCAATTATTTTTATAAAGCTTTTTTATTTTCAAAACACCCTTGTTGCAAAATCTTGTGTTCCAATTTTTTTCTCCCTCTCTTCTCCTCCTTCCCCCAGACATTAAACAATCCAATATATGTTAAACATGTGCAATTCTTCTATACATATTTCCATAATTATCATACTGCACAAGAAAAATCAGATCAAAAAATGGGGAAAAAACGCATTCAGTTATTTAAATGTGATAATATATGTATTGTTTTCATCAGTAATGTTTGTTGAAAAGATTTGTTTTGAGTAACTTTATACCTAGTTCATTATTTGAACATAGAATATTTTAAAATCTCTAGAGATTTTAAAATTCAAGTTATGGGTTTTTTAAAATTATTATTAAATACTGCCTCTGTTTCTAAAATAAAAATGTTCAATCCTTTTTCCTCCTCTCTCATAGCCTTTGTTTAGTACCAGTCACCCTTTTACTTTCCAATTGTTCTCAGACGGATGTAGATGTAATAATTGATCTACGACATAAAGCAACAAGGTAAAGGCTTTCAAGAGTAAATTTCCTAAATTGATGTATAATTGAAGGTTATTATTTTAAGATAATCTCTTTTATAGAACGTATCCCAAAAATCTTAAAAGGTTTTAAGTTAAAGTTGGGGGGAGGGATGGACAGAACCACTCTATTTTCCCACTTTACATGAAGTGCATTGTGCATATTTGGTTAAATAATGTAGTAAGATGAAAAATTCTGGACCTAGAAGTTACATTTGAGTTCCAATCCTGGCATTTCTTAGCTGTTACTTAGGAGAGTATTTTTTTTATAAGTCTCTCTGGCTCAACAAATTTATAGGATATCTATTTAGTACTATCCTTTTCTGTATAATGGGGATAACAATATACTACCTGCCTGAATGAGTTGTGAGTAATGTTGTGAAGGGTGCTTTAAAGCTCTATATAAATGTGAGCTTTTTATAAGATTTCTTCATGTTCCATTGTTAAAGAGGAATAAATGAATTGTCTTCAGAATAGAAGAGGTGAATTTTAATGAAAAATTTCAAAAATAATATATTTTTTGTTAAAAATTATACTTTAAATAAAAATTAAGATGTTATTCACTTAACCATGGGTATTTTCATAAGCTTGCTTTGCCACGACTTGTTAAGCTTAAAAATGGAAAATTAGGAGAAGAAAGATTGAGAATCAATTGTTGAAACTTGTTAATCTTTTCAAAACATAAAACAAATGAAGTTGTCATCTTCTTGTTTAATTTTTCAGCCCAGAAGCACTGGAAGTCCATGGTTCATTCACATGGCTTGGGCAGACCCAATACAAACTGCAGCTTAAGAGCCAGGAAATCTACAATTTGCAGCTGAAAGCTTGCTTTGTTCATGCAGGTGTCTATAATCTTGGAACTCCTAGGGTATTTGCCAAGTTATCGGACCAAGTGACATTGTTTGAAACAAGTCAGCAGAGCTCTATGCCAGCATTGATTATCATTAGTAATGTGTGACCACTTACAAATTTGTACTGGAAACCAAAAGAATAGGTTTTATCTTACTTTGCTGAATGACTTTTACAGCAGTTTGGGGGACATCCACCATATTACAAGAGATGGTATAGGATCACAATAGCAAATATTCAAACCTCTTGTCAGCTTATGTTTATCGATGCAAAGCACGTTGGACTGAGAATGCATAGATTCTTTTTGTATTTTTTTCAACTCTGGTAATTTAAATATTCAAAAAACAGGTTTTGAACATATCCATGCACCTTAGGCCCTGTCTTTAAAAATTAATGATTGCTGTAACAGCTTACAGGTTGGTGCATATTAGTGGCCGTATTAGGAGATAACTTGAGAAAAATGGCCTTTGTTGGCTATGCTATTCTTAAGCCATTAGTCTCTATAAATTCCAGCTTTACTGTGAAGTTTACTATAGAGTGTTAAAAACAAATTCTACTGTTATCACTTTTCACAGTTCTCAAAAATCAGTTTTGGCCCTGTGTTATAAAAGTCTTCATGTCTAAGTATCCAGTGGACCTTTTCCCTTATACATAACTTTGTACAAATTAAGTTTCATCTGATGCTTTGAATATAATTTAGAACCAATTTGACCTTTTATTTTTTCATTCATCTCAATACAGAATGCACTATTTCACAACCATGAGATTTTTGTCATTTAAATTGTCATTCACTTTATTATGTAATTTAACAACCAGGTTGATCTGTTTAAAATATAAATCTACTCAAGTTAATTAAAAGTAAGCTTTTCAAGAAATGTATTATATTTATAACAAATGTACTGTAAATAGAATAAAGCGTACATCATATTCACTGTATAGGCTCTATTGAATTATTTTATTGTATTTATAGAACAAAACATTGTGTGTGCTACATTTATATAAATGATATATATATATAAGCCAGTCATTTCATCTTGTAAAGAGGCAGTTTCAGTGTATGAGCAAGCACTATTCAATTATCCATTCCAAAATAGATTACATGTTAGGCTTCAGGAAGAAGTAAACTCTTGGAGGGTAATTTCCAAGTTATCTGAGTATTTATAGGTTTTAAGCCTAAGTTTTTATTGAGAGGCTCTTCTTAGGATAGGAAAAAAACAATATGTGCCTTAGTAATAATAATAATACTTTCTAACAAACATGCTTGAATCTCTTTTATAGAACGTATCCCCAAAATTTTAAAAGGCTTTAAGTTAAAGTTGGGAAGGGATGGACAGAACCACTCTATTTCCCCACTTTACATGAAGCGCATTGTGCATCTTTGGTTAAATAATGTAGTGACATGAAAAATTCTGGACCTAGAAGTTAGGTTTGAGTTCCAATCCTGGTATTTCCTAGCTGTTACTTATTTTCTATTTTCTTTGACATTTTTTTAATGCAATGCATCACTTAAATCTGCCTGGTCCTTTGAGGTATTATCTAAATTCCATTTCTTCTAGTGTTAATACCAGCATTCTTCCAAATGATCTGATATGACTGAGAAGTCAACAAGCATTTATTTATCACCTATGTGCCAGATACTATGCTAAGAACTAGGACTACAAAGAATGGCAAAAAGTAGTCCCAGCTTTCCAGCGGCTCAGAGTCTTAATGAGGAAGATTAAAAATACAAACAACTATATACAAATGAGATATACCATATTTATAAGTTTATATAATAATGCACAAATGAAAAATGGGAGATAATCTCAGAGGGAAAGCACTAAAATTAAAGAAGCCAGCAGAAAAAGACGAGATAAAATTCTAGCCATGGGGGACAGCACCAGGATAGGGAGATGGATGGGAGTGTCTTGTGTGAAGAACAGCAAGGAGGCCAGTGTCACTGACTGGTAGACTATGAGGTTAGGGGTGGGTGGCATTGAAAGAATAAAAGTAGAAACACGGGAAGGAATGGGGTCTTGAGAGGCTTTAAAAGCCAGAAAGGACTTTGTTCCTGGGCATGATAGGAAGTCACTGGAGTTGACTGAATGCAGGAGAAAGGAAAGGGGATAACGTGGGTCAGATTTGCTCTTCAGGAATATCAGTTTGACAATTCGATGGAGAATAGATTGGAGTGGGGAGACTAGGAACTGGTGGTCAGCAGTGTGTGTCGTCTGGATATGAAATGAGGGCCTACTTGGAAGTTATGTGATGTGCTCTGATGTGGGCTTTGTCACCAAGTGATGGCACAGAGAAGTTGGGGTTTGGTCATGTGAAGAATTCACAATGGCCATTCTCTTTGGCAAAAGGTAGATTTATTTAGGGAAGAGGCTACAGACAAAATGAAGGGATGCTGTGGACACCGGGAATGGTAGATATAAAATAGAGTGAGAGCATATGAAAGACAAGTTCCTCAGTGGAACTCTGGGGCATCCCCTTAGCTGGCAGGCTAAATCCTGAGAGGGACTTAGCACCCTAAAAGGGTTAGCTATAAGGAAGAGAAATGGGCTTGGCAAGCATAATGGAGTTAGGGAGGATATCATGGCATGGGGAAAGGGGAAATCAGAGTGCCATGGTGGGCTGACCCGAAGGAGGGCAGCAGCCATGGGATGGCCCACAAGTAGGTTTTATGGGGAAAATTTAACCTCAGGGATATGACTGGGCATTCTGACAGGGCATGGCAAGTGGGATTGCTTGAGATCTCTACAGAGGGTGGTCTTGGGATTTGAGAGAAGTTGGATTTCAGACTGGACCACCTCCCCAAAAGGTATGCGTGGGATAAAATTCGACCCCTGACTCAAAATCATTAGAGATCTCTCATAGTGAAGATTAGAAGTTTATTAGAATTTCTCAAGATTCTAGGGCAGTCCTTCCCCCAGGCAGAACCAGAAGGAGGCCACCTTTGCCAACTCGAGTAACAGGTTTTATAGCCGGAGAAGTTACTGGCACTCAAGACCTGCCCCTATCCTGTCACTCCAGAGCAAAAGTATTTCCAGCTTTCCTGCTTGCTTATCACCTCAATACTAGCTTAGTTATTCTGTTACTAGGGCTTTGCTCAAACCCAGCTTTATCACAATACACATTTAGTCTTCCTGACATTTTTGATTTTACAGATATTTGCCAGACTTCTTGCAAATAGGATTTCCAGTCCAAAGTCCGGTCTACTTTTGAAATTCTAAAGAGTCATACTTAATCCCCTCCAGTGTTTTAGCTAGCCATTTCCTACAGGAAACCACACCAATCCCTCTTCTGGAATTCTGAGGAGGAATTCTGAGAAGTCCTCAGTTTCCCATTTCATTCAGGTGGGACCGTGGAGCTGAACTTGATCTCTATCAGAACCTCTTCCCAGCCTGCCTCGGGGATCAATTCTTTAGTTTCTCCTGGTCCAAAACAATATCCAAGATCTCATCATTATCACATCATAATTACTGAAAATTTAAGTCTATGGCTCAGCTGAGTGTTCTAGGGTAAGAACTCTTCACCTGGATTATTAGTGTGCTCTCTTTGACTAAGGCAACAAATATCTACTATGGGATTTACAGAAACCTTTACTCTTTCATTCCCTCAGAGCCCAGTTAAAGTTTCTGATCTCTCATTAGGAGGTGGGAGAGATCAAGCCTCTGCAGTTTGACCATTAATCCTGGTTCATCAGAGGTTGCAGCATGAAAGTCTCTATTATCTTAGCCAATTTCCATTTCCTAGTTGAGTTGCTAACTCCTGAGGTTAGGAGGTAGTCTGTGTCCTAAAATCTTTCAATATACAGTTGAGCTATTCAAGCCTCTGATTCTTTCTAAAGCTGAAGTGCTCTCTTTACATTTGAAAATGTTTCCCCCATATATCTCAATGACGACTCTCTATTGCCCTTTCTAACCTTTTGTTTTTCTGAAGTCCAAAGCATATTCCTTTAAATGGAATATAGAGAAATTTGCACTAATTCTTTTCTCACCTTCACATTAAACAACAAAATTAATTTAAAAAACACACAAATTGGGGCAGCTAGATGGTATAGTGGATAGAGCACTGGATCTGAGTTCAAATCCAGCCTCAGACACACTTCCTAGCTGTGTGACCCTGGGCAAGTCACTTAACCCCAATTGCCTCAGCAAAAAACAATAAATAAGAACTACTAGCTGGCAACTGAATTTTTGGCCTGAGCATATTGGATTATCATACTAAGTCAACCCAGGATGGAATTCTACAGCTCAAATTAGCAAAATAATAGCTGACATTTATATAGTGCATTAAGATTTACATTGTCTCATTTGATCCTTAATACAAGGTATTATTTAGTATTCCCATTTTACAGATAGGGAAATGAGGCTCAGGTTAAATAATCTACCAAGAGTCATACAACTATTATAAATTTATATAAGAATTATTCTAGAATTATGTTTAACTTACTTTTTTTAATCCAACCCCAAATCCAACTATCCATTTCCTCTCAAAATGAAACACAAATTTAGTACAAAACTAATACAGGGTTAATTTGGGGAACATGTTTTTGGTAAGCCTGCTTCTGGAAGTCTGTGATGATTTAGGATAGAGAAGCCCAGTTCTTGGTTGCAGAGTATATTCAGGCATTTGATAACTTTTGGGGGGGGGGGGGGGGGCCCCACTTACCATTCAGTAAAGACAAAGGATTTGGGTTTGGAAATGGTACCTCAGCTGCTAAGTATGAATGGTCATTGGACTATGTACACCTAGGACTACAATTATGACAAACTCCCAGCATAGATTTCTATCACTGTACCCTTTAATTTTTCTGTGGCCCTTCCAAGATCTTACTTACTAAGCTGCTCTTCTGTTGTGTCTGACACTTTACGACCCCATTTGGGATTTTCTTGGTGAGTTATTGGAAGGATTTGCCACTTCTATCTCCAGCCCATTTTACAGATGAGGAAACCAAGGCAGCTGACTTGCCAAGGGCCACACAGCTAGTGTCTGACGCCAGATTTGAACTCAGGAAGATGAATCAGCTTGACAACCTGCTTTAGCCAGCCAGTTGATGCCCTCTGGAATGCACACTCTGTTCCACCTCAGCAGCTGACCCAAAGTTGTTTCATTTTCTTCCAGGACATAACCAAAATCAGTTATCAAATGCCTGAAGTGGAGAGCCAGGACCCACCAAATTTGATTCCAAAATCATTATATATCCCCAGACAAAGCTTGACTCAGTCCAGTCCTCTTGGTAGTTTAGGTTTGACACTGGAACAAAGGAAGGGCATTTATAATCCATTCAACAGCTAACAAAAGCAGGTTTACTTAACTATATCAGAAGAAGGATATTTAATTAGGAGAGGCTTTGATTTTTGCCTGATCACACAGATCCAGCAGCCAGTCTTCTCAGAGCCCACCCTCCCCTAACTTGTGGCTGCTTTGTATTCAGGTAGTCATAAAGTGACATGGACAGACTAAGCCTTTAGTCCTGAGCTAACCTAGCATCTGGGAATGTCTCCTTTTAAGGAAGAAAAAACAAATCTGCATGAAGTGGGGATAAAGATATCACTCCCACTATTCACATTCCCTTCTCTATAGATAAAGCCTTTATCATCAATTCTGGCTTACAGACATATTCCACAGACACCATCCAGTTTGTACCTGGTGGTACAAATCACAGGATTCAGAATCAGGAGGTGGAGTTGAGTTGTAAACTCTTTGTGTCACTTCTTTGGATAAGTTTTTTTTTTTTTTTTCCCTCTGGGTCTCACTTTTCTTATGTGAACAACTAGGCAGTTGGGGGTTGGAATATATGGTCTTTAGATTTATGTTTAGTCTTGTACTAAGGGAGAAAATCAATTGATTTCTTATTCTAGGTTTGTACTTTCCTATTTGGAACTAAACATTTAACTATGTAAGATTTGGTTCACACCAAGTGCTTTGATTATGGTATTATGTACTTAAAATTTGATCCAGGGATGAGGAAACAGTGATGTGTCTCAGGGATTTCTCATGGCTCTGAATTTGTTTCAATGAGCATATTTGCAACAGCAAGGCATCCTGAGAGAAGCAGCGTGTGCCAGCCAGGTAGAACCACCACCACTACCATCTTGACCCACCGTATTTCCTCAGGCCCTGTTGGAAACCACCCAGGATCCTGAACCCCAAAGCCTGGGACAAGCAATACTTGGAGCCCAGTACCTTTAGCCATCATTTTGGGAGGAAACCCTGTGGATTTGAAGCTTGCAGGTGCTACAGCAATAGTTAGTGAAGACTCAGAAGGGAAAGTTCTTGTTACCAAAGTCCCTAACACTGCCAACTGGTTTAATATCAGAAACTGATGTAATTTGATCTGTGGGCATGACATTAAGAAAGAGGCTGCTATCCCACTTTCTGTTGCATCCCAAGAAAACTTTCTATCTGACTTGGAACTGAAACTTTCCATATGTGTTATTTCCTTCATAAGAATATGAGTTTGAGAATAGGGTCTGTATTTTCTATTTGTATTTTCAGTGTCTAGCCAAGTACTTTGCATAATGTGAATGCTTAATTGATGCTTCATTCATTTATATTTTGGAAAATATGCAGGATATACCATAATCTACACTGTTATTCTCTGAGAAGGGTTGGGGTTCCCCAAGAACTGATTCAGAAAGGCTGATTAGCATTACTGATGTAGATAATGCAAGAGAGAAAACATGGCTTAAAATATGTCCTCTTGGCAACTTTGCTTGACTATGTATATGTAGTTCAAGTGTAGGCACCCTTGTCTAAATTCTATATAATGTAAACCTTCCAGAGTCTGGATGAGAGGAGACACATTTTATTTCTGGCTTACTCTTCTCTATTAAATAACCTAATAAATGTCTTTTAAAAACTTTCAGATTTTACATTATTGATCAGAGAAATGCAAATTAAGACAACTCTGAGATACCACTACACACCTGTCAGATTGGCTAAGATGACAGAAAAAGAAAATGATGTATGTTGGAGGGGATGTGGGAAAACTGGAACACTGATGCATTGTTGGTGGAGCTGTAAACAGATCCAACCATTCTGGAGAGCAATTTTGGAGCTATGCTCAAAAAGTTATCAAACTCTGCATACCCTTTGACCCAGCAGTGTTTCTATTGGGCTTATATCCCAAAGAGATCTTAAAGGAAGGAAAGAGACCCACATGTGCAAGAATGTTTGTGGCAGCCCTTTTTGTAGTGGCAAGAAACTGGAAACTGAATAGATGCCCATCAATTGGAGAGTGGCTGAATAAATTATGGTATGTGAATATTATGGAATATTATTGTTCTGTAAGAAATGACCAGCAGGACGATTTCAGAGAGGCCTGGAGAGGCTTGCATGAACTGATGCTGAGCGAAATGAGCAGAACCAGGAGATCATTATACACGGCAACAACAATACTATATGATGATCAATTCTGATGGACATGGCTCTCTGCAACAATGAGATGTTTCAGTTATAGTTCCAGTTATTCAGTGATGAAGAAAGCCATCTACACACAGAGAGAGGGATATGAAATGTGGACCACAACATAACATTTTCATGCTTTCTATTGATGTTTACTTGCATTGTTTCCCTTCTCAAATTTTTTTTTCTTGTAGATCTGATTTTTCTTGTACAGCAAGATAACTGTAAAAATATGTATACACATATTCTATTTGTCAAGTATTTTAACATAATTAACATGTAGTGGACTTCCTGCCATCTAGGGGAAGGGTGGGAGCTGGGCAGAGGGAATTTGTAACAGAAAGCTTTGCAAGGGTCAATGTTGAAAAATTACCCATACATATGTTTTGCAAATAAAAAGCTTTAATAAAATGAAAGAAATAAAATAAAATAAAAACCTTTCAGATTTTGGAGTCTGTTCTCATGAACAACAATATAAATGTTATTTATCTACCAACAAAGAAACTGGTAATACACAGTTTCCTTTTCTAAGCAGACTTTTCTTTCTTTTTTAAATTTAATTTAATTTTTAATTTTATGGTTTTTTTTAATTAAAGCTTTTTATTTGCAACACATATGCATGGGTAATTTTTCAACATTGACTTTTGGAAAGCCTTCTGTTCCAAATTTTTCTCTCCTTTCCCCCACCCCCCCCTAGATGGCAGTAGTCTAATACATGTTAATTATGTTAAAATATATGACAAATCCAATATATGTATACATATTTATACAGTTATCTTGCTGTACAAGAAAAATCGGATCTACAAGGAAAAAAACCTGAGAAGGAAAAGAAAATGCAAGCTAACATCAACAGAAAGCATGAAAATGTTATGTTGTGGTCCACATTTCATATCCCTCTCTCTGGGTGTATATGACTTTCTTCACTAAACAATAGGAACTGGTTTGAAGCATTTCATTGTTGAAGAGAGTCATGTCCATTAGAACTGATCCTCATATAGTATTGTTGTTGCCGTGTATAATGATTTCCTGGTTCTGCTCATTTCACTCAGCATCAGTTCATGCAAGTCTCTCCAGGCCTCTCTGAAATCGTCCTGCTGGTTGTTTCTTACAAAGCAATAATATTCCATAACATTCATATACCATAATTTATTCAGCCATTCTCCAATTGAAGGGCATCTATTCAATTTCCAGTTTCTAGCCACTACAAAAAGGGCTGCCACAAACATTCTTGCACATGTGGGGCCCTTTCCTTCCTTTAAGATCTCTTTGGGATATAGGCCCAATAGAAACACTGCTGGGTCAAAGGGTATGCACAGTTTGATAACTTTTTGAGCATAGTTCCAAATTGCTCTCCAGAATGGTTGGATCCGTTCACAGTTCCACCAACAATGTATCAGTGTCCCAGCTTTCCCACATCCCCCCAGCATTCATCATTATCTTTTCCTGTCATTTTAGCCAATCTGACAGGTGTGTAGTGGTATCTCAGAGTTGTCTTAATTTGCATTTCTCTGATCAATAGTGATTTGGAGCACCTTTTCATATGACTAGAAATAGTTTCAATTTCTTCATCTGAAAATTGTCTGTTCATATCCTTTGACCATTTATCAACTGGAGAATGGCTTGAATTCTTATATATATGAGACAATTATATATTTTAGAAATGAGGCCTTTATCAGAACCATTAAATGTAAAGATGATTTCCCAATTTATTGCTTCTCTCCTAACCTTGTCTGCATTAGTTTTGTTTGTACAAAAACTTTTTAACTTAATATAATCAAAATTATCTATCTGATGTTCATTTAAGAGTTCCAGATTTTCTTTGGACACAAATTCCTTCCTTCTCCACAGGTATGAGAGGTAAACTATCCTATATTTCCTAGAGACCCATTCTTGAAAACAACAAGAGAGGGGGAAAAAACAAGTTCAGTAAAACTAACTGACATACTGGTGGAAAAAAATCTGACATTATATGCAATATAACACAAGTATAGTCCCCCACTTCTAGAAAGTGAGTGAGATAGGTGAAGCTTTCTCAAGAAGGCCTAAATTCTAAAAATAAGACACAAGGCTTCTACAAAACCTTAGGCATCATGAACAGAGGGCTGGAACAAACATTAATTTCATGGTGTTAGACTTAAGATTGTGTGATGGTGATTAAATCACTTTCAGGTGAGTTGGATTATTCTGTGCTTTATTTGTATATTTTTCTTAAATGACTTCTAAAACCATTTTGGGATTAGCAGATTTTTGCCAAAATTCATGCAAACATTTCTATTTTGAGAGACTGACACCTGAGTCACAGCTTGACACTTCCCCTGATTCCTAGTCGGTTTCTCACTTTGGCTGTCTGTGTACCCAGAACAGACCTCCTCCGCTTTTCTGCTCATATTTTCTTTTCTTTTCTTTTTTTTCCATATAGGAAAAGTGTCACATTATTAAAGCTTTTAAATTTAATCCCCTAGGTCTACTTGTAGTGATGAAAAAAAAAATCACAGTTGGACTCCAGGTAATATATTTGCTTGTTCATTGTCAATTGTTGCAGAGAAAGTGCTTTGGAAAGCTTCAAGTGGTTGAATTCAAATGTGAGTTGTTACCATCACTGCTTTTGTTTTAGACATCAACTTTTGAATTCTTTCCTAAGAAAATGCTCTATTAATTGCTACCAAGAAATTAATATAATATTTGTACTCTAAGTAACGTTTTACTTTAAACTTTTTCAAAACATTGTTTTCAAATTGTTTTAATAGGCTTAACACCAATATTCATATATCAACTCAGAAGAATCCTTTGATAATTTACTTCAACCACCTCATTTTGCAAATGAAAAAATATAAAAAATAGAAAAAAAATAAAAAGGCTTGAATTGAACTTTTTTTAATAATGCAGATTAAATTAATTTATTTTAAAATTTTACTTTTAATTTGTGGAATGAAACAAGCATCTCTATAAAACAGTACAAGAAAAAATAATTTTACATGAATTTGTAAATACACTACTAATACTGCTACTACTATACTACTATTGCTACTATACAACAAAATTATCATGTAAATTTCTTTTTTTTCCCCTTTTTTTCCCTTATCTCCCAAAACTCTAGAAATGTCTACCAAATAGACATGAGACAGACACAAACAGCATAAAATTATTCTATACATTATTTATCAGTCCTTTCTTTGGATGCAAACGCATCTTTCTTCACAAGTCTTTATAGTTAATTGGATATTTAAGAAAAATAACTTATTTGCTCAAAATCATTCTTAAACCAATATTGCTATTACTGTGTACAATGTTCTCTTGGTTCTGTTCATTATGATTTTCATTATTTCATGCAAGTCCTTCCAGATTTTTCTAAAATTATTGAGCTCATCATCATAGCACAATAGTATTCCATCACAATCATTCACCACAACTTGTTCAGTCATAACCAGTTGATGGGCATTCCTTCAATTTCCAGTTTTTTGCCACCACAAAGAGAACTAATATAAATATTTTTAACATATTAGTTTTTCCCGTTTTTCCCTAATCAACATTAGAAATAGACCAAGTAATGGTATTGCTGGATCAAAGGATAGAACTTGTTTAATAATTCTTTGGGCATCATTCGAAATTGTTCTCCAAAATGGCTGGATCATTTTACAATTCCAAAAAAAATGAATTTGTGTTCCAATTTTACTACATTCTTTCAACATTTGTCATTTGTCCCTTCTATTATTTTAGGCAGTCTGGTAAGTGTAAAGTAATATCTTAATTTTGTTGTAATCTGTATTTCTCTAATTAATAATGATCTAGAGCATTTTTATATGAATGTAAATGGTTTTGATTTCTTATTGGAAAACTGCCTATTCATTTCCTTTGGCCATATGTCAATTGGGGAATGGTTTTGTATTCTTAAAGATTTGACAAAGTTCTTTATATATGTTAGATATGAGACCTTTATCTCATAAACTGTCTATGACATTTCCTCCCAAATTTTTTTGCTTTCCCTTTAATTTTGATTGTATTTGTTTTTCAATATTATTGTAAATGTACTTAAAAAGGAGTTAAGAAAGTATCATTGTGTAATGCAATAGATGCTGATTTGGGGCAATGGGTCAAGGAGTTCCTGCTTAAAATTCCTGAATGGGTACTAAACCAGCAAATAATTATTCATTATGTTACTAATGTATTTCTCTTGTGTGACAACAAGCATATGGATATTGGGACACTACAGGTCTGTTTCTGCAGCAATCTGAAGTTATCACAATCATGTGTGCAATGATTTTGTTGTTTATGTAATAATTACATCAAACTCTGACCATTTCTGGTTAAGCACATTTTCTTACATTTTCTCCACCTATAATCAAATTGTTTAAAAATCATCACAAGAGTTTAACATTTGAACACAAACCAGTTCTCGGTGATGGTCAGAAGCATTCATGTTCCCTCTTTTGTATTATTTACATTGCACCAGAATAGTTCTCTCATTCTCTTCTCTATGATTAAAAGATTATCATATATAATCAACTGTGTAATCATGGGATCGAGAAGTTAAGAATACTTGTTTTTGTAGCATACATGTCAGGCTGTTTCAAAACCATAATTGGTAAGTATGTGCATTATAAGCCACTTTGAAAACATCAAATATAATCACAAATGTTTTGCAGAAACAAACCTTATATTTCGTCTAATACTAAGTACTATTTTCACATTTGAACTTATCCTCCAATTATATAACCATTTTCCTTTCTGGCAGATTTCCAAAAGAACTAATTGGCAACAACAGTCAATCTTTGCACAGAATTTCTGTGAGGATATAGCCATTGTGCCAGTGATAAAAGAGAAGAATGTTATATCTGAAGAGATTCTTTCCTTAGAAAAGTTAGTTTATATGTAAACATTATTAAATATGAATATATGCAATTGAACTTTAAATGCATTTATCATTTCATATAGTACTTGTCATTAACCAGGAAAAAAGTAAATTTTTTAAATGGAACCACAGATTAGTCAGAGAGCCATACACTGGGGAAACCTCATGTGCTTAATAATGTCAATGCTATGTGGAAATTTGTTTGTTTATATGAAACAAATTCACATCAATTATACTGGTGCAGTGTTGTTATAAATTAACAAATTTTTGACATAAAATTAAATTTTTATAAAAATATTACTTTAAAAAAAATCACAAGAGCTCTAAGGAATCATTGGATAAAGACATTGGATAAAGAAATGGACAAAAAATCCTCAAAACAACAATGTTTAGGGGCAGATAGTTGGCTCTAGAATCAGCCCTAGAGTTAGGAGGACCAGTATTCAAATTTGGCCTTGCACACTTACTAGCTGTGTGACCCTGGGAAATTGCCTCAAATCCCCAGGGATTGCCTCAAAAAAAAATGTTGAAAAATGTGTCCATGAGGAATTTCAAAATATTCATTCAATTCAGTACAATGTGATCAGAAAATTAGTAAAAGTTATTCAATAAACTACAATTCTAAAAATTAGATAGCTACATTATGACAGGAATGGAAATGAGACGATATAATGAAGAACAGATTAAATTTGTTTTTTCTTTTCCTAGAGATAATGAATATCTACCACCCCAAATTGTAATTGGTGAAGAAATTCTTACAAATAGCAGCTTATGATCTCTTTCATTTGAGTATTTACAATCCAATCATGAAAGCTATTTTGATAAACTCACTGATTTCAGTTAAAAGAACAAAATATGAAAATGAAATATTGGTTAATTTTTGCAGATTAATAAGAAAATAGAAAAGCAATTAAAGCTTCATATTTAGTAAGTTATCAGATCATAACAAAAATGGGGAAGCTCCTATTATTGCAGAAAATAAAATTTTCTATATGCCAAGCAATTGTCAAGTGTATATTTGAAGATGATTCTGTTAAGAAGTTAGAAATGGTAACCATTTCCAAAAATTCAATGGCTTGTCAGATATATGATATGCCTGATTATATAGAATCACTTCTTGTAGAAATAAATGATTTTTAAATGAAACTTATGATTTGTAATTAAATGAGATCACTGATGCTTATAACCCAGCAGTTTTAATTGCATTTGTAAGATATCGGCATGATGGTTAAATGAAGGAAAATATGCTATTTTCTTGTTAGTTATCATTACATATAATGGCAGAAGGCATTTTGATCTAATTAATCTGTGTTTTGAAGGAAAATAAATCAAATGGTCTCTTGTGAAATTTGCACAGATGGATCATAATTGCCAACTGGGAAATTTTTAGACATTGTTTAAAAAATTAATGTAAATGTGGAATGCATACACTGCAGCATACACAAGTAAATTTTGTCATGAAAGAGAATGTCAAAAAAAATTTAAAAAGCACATTAGATGATGCTATCAAAATTGTCTTATAGAATCAAGACTCAATAACTCAATTATTTACTCTTTTTTTTGCAGAGAGATAAGCAGTGAGCATTTATTTTATATTTCTAACACAGACATACACACAGATGTTAAAAGGCTTTCCTATGGCAGTAATAGAATGAACATTATTTGTCTGTTTGAAATAAGAAAAGAATTGGTTATCTTCTTTGCTGATTATCCTATTCCCTGAGGGAGTATATAAACAATATTGCAAGACTAAAAAAAATAGCATAGTTAGCAAGATATCTTTAAAAAAATTAACAAAAAACACATTATTACAGGGTACAAATACAATTATATTCAAAATACATGCACTATTCAGGAAAAAAGAAAAAGTATGATTGAGAAGTAACTATTTTGGAACTACCCAACTGAGAAATGGTGTCTTGTGACATGTCATTTATTAGAAGGGGAATTCTCTTTGGATCAGGTTGTAAAGAAAAACATTAATGACCATTTGCAATTTTTAGAAGTGATTTTCACTGAATATTTTTCTAAAATTTTTAATAAATTGGACCCTCATAGGGAATTCCTTAAATTAAAGAAAATACAGATCTGAAAAAGAAATAGGCACTACTCATTAAAAAAATATATATGTTAAATCTTTTTCTAAGGCAAAAAAAGCTTTATGAAAGAAAATTTTTATTCCCTCATTTGTTTACCCAAATTTCCATTCTTTAGTTATTTTAAAGCAGTCCACTGTATATTTGAAACAAAGCCAGCTTAATCAAGAGATTTAAAATGAACAGCTTGGCATTTTAAAATTAATATGTCTTAAAAAAACTGTGTTCATATAGAATGTATGGTCAATAACTAGGCAGAAGTGTTGAGTTGTCTTTAATTCCTTCACTTCTGTGTTTGAGAAAACTTCCTAATATCCTTCAGCAAAATGCAAGAGAAGAGAAAACATCTTAGCTTTTTGGGGGAAGAGTATGGAAGGTTAGATGAACCAAATAACTGAGATTCTGCTCCTTTGTTCAAGATCCTATCCTTTGTAAGGTTTACTCAACCTTTTTTATCATTAGTCACTTGTTTCTCAGTGAATTGACAACTTGTGGTAAGTCCATGGAGAGCTTTTTTTAAACGAGTTTGACAACTTACTTGAAAACTTATAAAAATGTCTTTTTATAAGCTGTTCTCCATGCCAGGAACATTCTTCTTCTTCACCCCCTTAAACATCACTATTTCATATCCTATCCCAAATCACTTCATATTTTGTAATACACCTATATTTATGTGTATATACATGTACAAGTACATATTGATGTACCCATGTATATACTATTTTCCCTGACAGAATGGAAAGCCACAGACAACATGGTATGTTTATTTTAATTAACATTAATCAATTCATTTATTTTTGTCTTTGTAGCCCCAGCACCTACCAGAGGGCCTAGCAAATAGAAGAGATTAATAAATGGCCATCTTGAGCAATTGCCTGACCATAGTCTTGTCCCTCAGGGGGCTAGTGGATAGATAAGTAGCACAGTGGATAGAGTGCCAGGTCTGAAGTTAGAAAGACTTATCTTTGTGAGTTCAAATATGGCCTCAGATACTTAGTAGTTGTATGACCACAGATAAGTCACTTTATCCTGTTTATTCCTGTTCCTCATCTGTAAAATGAGCTGAAGAAGGAAATGGCAAACCACTTCAATAACTTTGTCAAGAAAACTCCAAATAGTGCTGCAAGGAGACAGAGACAACTGAAAAATGACTAAACAGCAGCAAAACTTTACAACGTGCTTCTCTATAGGAGGAAGATGGAGAATTTGAAAGAAGGGGATTTTCTCTTGAATGAGATTAGGCTCTCCCAATTTGATCAGATATCTTTTCTCACTCATAGCTAAAGAAATCTTTTACTCTTGTGTATTTTTTGGTATTTTTGGTATATTTGGTACATTTTGGTATCCAATTTCTGCTCGCTATTTTGCTTGTATAAATGGGTTTATTTGTTATTGGTGATGATCTTTTGTGTAACCAGTGTTTGGTGAGAAAGAGCTAACCTGACTAATATAATACACTAAGGCCTCTCCTGCCCCTTAAAATTGATCAAAGAGAGTGCCTTTTGTGTCCTGAACTTTCTGTCTCTAGACCAGATGGGTATTTGAGGAATATCAGGTACAATTCAGCCTGAATTCCAAGAGACTTGAGGAAAGAAGGCTCAACCTTGAAAATGCTCATAGGCCTAGTGAAAGAATGACATTTTGTTATCTTCTGCATCCCCGTTGATTCTCATTCATTTTATGTGTATTTTGTTCTTATTCAAATGTTGCTTTTTTTTTTTTTAACAATCTTCTGATTCCAAAAGACTGTTCTTCACCCTAAGTGAACAACTGAATTTTTTGTTATTTCCATTTTGTCATATATAAAAGGAGAGTGATTTCAACTCAAAAATATTTGCTCTACCTAGTAGTATATCTTTTCTTGGAATGCAGAGAAATTTTGCACAGAATGCTTTGGGATTTTGCTAACATAAATGTAATAATGTGCTTATTTACACCAGGGGATAAAAGTAGATGCTACAAGAGAAGAATACTTTAGATTCTGTTGTGAAGTCAAATTATAGAGTTGACACAGGGGTCAGGCAATTTTACCATTTAATGTTCTTCTTGCCATCGAGATTAATGGGCCCAAGTCTTATGGAACTCACTGCTGCTTGCTCAGCCTGCTGACAGGCATTCTTCAGTATTCAGCTGATTTCTCCAGCTTCCAGAGTTTTTTTTTTTATAACAAAAAAAAAAAAGGCACATTAGATACTTGTACATGGAACAAGGAATGCAGCCATAGTCAAAGAGAAATAGCCTGGGGCTAAAATGGTGCCCTGGCAGTAATAGAGACACTTTTAAAAAATGCCCCAATCATTTTCTGCATTGTATCCGACAAAATGCTGAGAAGCGTCAGTAGAATAAATATGGCATGTCAGGAGTTAGTGAGGGAGAAAGCTCCTTGGAGGATTGGGGGGAGGGGAAAGGACAGCTATACTTAATAGTGGCAATATTTTCTGAACCCAAAATTGAGATGCATGGTATTCCAAGATGTCTGCAATTTTTTGGGTGAGTGGGGGAAACCTCATTAAAATATACTTTTTTTTAACTTTTTTTTTCCTTTTTCTGTCTGTCCTTTTTTTTTTTTAATTTTATTTTTATTTTTTTGAGACAATTGGGGTTAAGTGACTTTTCCAGGGTCATATAGCTAGGAAGTGTTAAGTGTCTGAAATTGGATTTGAACTCAGGAACCCTAGCCTCCAGGACAGGGCTCTATCCTCTGTACCATCTAGCTGCCCCTCGTTCTATCCAGGATGTTGGCTTGCCATATTTATTATTGCACTCATAGATATGGGCAGGAAGGTAGAAATAAAATATTAAAAGAAGTAAAAGTAAATGGAAGAAGAGTGTGAAAAGGAGAGGAAGGAGAAACTGAATAAGTAGCTCTCTCATTGTGATAACATGGGCTTATCAAGCCATTTACAGATCTGGAAGTAGAAATAAACTAGGTAGATTAGGGATATCATTTAGATATGGGTCTTTTTTGTTATATGCAACAGCAGCAAAGTATCAATTAAATGCCAGTCTTACAGTGTTCTGTATTCGATATTTAATTAGTTATTTCATGGGGGAAAAATCAAATTTTAAGTTTTCTTTAAAGTAGGAGGAATAGGTTTTACTGTCTGGAGTATAGACAGTCTGAGGGAAGGGAACCAATAAGAAAATTAAGAGGAAAATGAATGAAATAGGGAGAGAAGTACATTGGGGAGAGGGTTTTGAGGGGAGAAAAATAATGTAATAATGTGATTGCTACTTAGAAAGATGGTTGGGGTTATAATATATAAGAATTTATTACAAGATAAAAGTCTTGGTTGCAGAGAACAATTAATTGGTTATGTTATTCCAAGGTAGGATTCAATATTTGATAAGTTATTCACAAATTCCATACATCTAGGGATAAGCTTACAATCTTAGTTCACTAGTTAATTCACTTAGTTGCCTTTCTTTATGTGAAAACAAGGTTGGGGAAAAATCATAGTCCACAAACACTTGTTCAGTCTGGAGACACAAAAGAAAGGAAAAGATGGCACGAACTACATATAGTAAAAATAATTAAAAGAAGAAAGATACTAAAATTAAGAGGAGTTGGGATTTTAACTTGAACTAGGGAAGGCAACAGGCAGAGATAATGAGAGGCAATTCCTGACACTGGGAACATGCAGAGAAAAGACCCAGAGAGGCAAGTGTCTGGTTTGTGGAATAGCAAGGTCAGTGTCCCTGCATTGAAGTGTGTGAGATGTAATAAGACTAGAAGTGTGTCTGTGTCTGTAGGTTATGTATGGGTTTAGGAAAATCATTTTAGTGTCTGCATGGAGGATGGATTGGAGGGAGACCCTCCAGCAGGCTATTGCAATAGTCAAAGGGTAAGCTGATAAAAGCTTACACCAGGGAAGGGAGCACATATGAGAAAATTTTTGAAGATAAAATTGACAGACCTTGGCAACAGATTGGATAGGGGAGGTTTGAGAGAGTGAAGAATCGAGGTTGACGTCTAGATTTTGAGCCTGAGAAAGATGGTGTTGACCTTAACAATAATAGAAGAGAGGATTTAAAGGGAAGATAATGAATTCAATTTTAGACATGTTGAGTTGCAAATCTGGCTTTTATTAAGATTTTGAATTTTTAATTCTATAGAATTAGTAACTTTTTTTTTTTTTGTCCAGTAAACCACAGCTTTCCTTTTGCCCTTTACTAGGCCTTTATTTTCAGGATCATTCTAAAATTTTGTCATTAAGGGTGACTTTGGTGGTCTTGGTTTTGACTCAACCTACCCTTTGCTAGTGTAATGTAAATATGTTTGCACCAGTTATTTTTTTTTAACCTAAAAACATTTGACTTCAAAAATGTGATGCTTGATTTCAGATAGGCCTGGAGAAACTTACATGAACTGGTGCTAAGTGAAGTGAGTAGAACCAGGAGAGCATTGTATACAGCAACATAAGATTATGAGATGATCAGCTGTGATAGACTTGGGTCTTTTCAACAGTGAGGTGATTCAGGCCAGTTCCAGTGGATTTGTGATAGAGACAGCATCTGGAGAAAAGCCTATGGGGACTGAATGTGGATCACAATATAGTATTTTCTTTTCTTTTTTTTAATAATTGTTTGCTTGCATTTTGTTTTCTTTCTTATTTTTTTCTTTTTGATCTGATTTTTTTTGTGCATCATGATAATTGTGGAAATATGTATATAAGAATTACACATGCTTAATTAATATACATTGCATTACTTCCTGTCTAGAAGAGGGGGTAGAGGAAAGAGAAGGAGAAAAACTTGGATAAAATTTTTTCAAGGGTGAATGTTATAAACTATCTTTGGATATATTTTGAAAATAAAAAGTGATTATTTAAAAACCGTGATACTCAAATAATAGGAATTTTAGAGATTTTGAGCCTTTGACTAAAGTTTTTTAAGCAACTCTGACTTCTCCATTGGGTACTGTATACAATGGATTGTACTGAAGATATGGAATTCTCAGGACTTAGAGCAGATGGAATCAATATTTACTACAAACCTATCAACCCATTGTGGGAAAGTAAATAGAGTCACTGAATAGAGGAGAAAAGTGGTTTTTAGCTTCTAAGAAGCACTTTTGTTTAGACCACAAAGTAATGGAAAGGCAACCATTGGTCTAGAAGAATTATATGTGGTTGAACCCAAGTGAATGGGCCATTCTAGGGGAAATTGTTAGAAATCCAAAGCATTCACAAGTGAACGTTAGTAAGTCAATTATCTGTTCAGTAAAATGTATGTTGAATTTGATTATCTAGAGTCATTAGTAATACACTGTTCAGAATTATTCTGAGGAAAAGGAGCTTTTATCTTGACCTTCCATTCAGAACATAATTGGCTTATTTTATAATCTGAACTTTTTTCATTATTGTAGCACTTTAAAGAGCAAGGAAGTCGGCAAAGGTTGCTTCCCAAAATTAAGTTCATTTGTCTCTTGGTGTTCTGTAGTCATGACTTTGTGTGGAATCCTTTTAGGGCCAAGGACTAGATTGCAGAAATAGAGTGGAATGACAAGCTAATCTGTCAGTTGTTGGTGAAAACATTTTGTAACTCTAGATAAAGCCCTGGCTTCTTTCATTGGATCAGAAGACAATAGTATTAAAAAGCAAGTGTCCCCTATTCTCTTTTTTATATGCAACTGTTGAGTCAGAAACTCCTGGACTTGAAGGGCCCAATTACATTTTGGAGTATGTCTCATTTTTCTAATTTGTTTCCTTTTGTTAATATCTAATACTCTCCCTTGATTGCTAACAGCAAAAAAAATATTTTACACATAAAAATCTATCTTTTTAATATTCATTAAAAGTAGCTAAGAATGGTTTGATAAGGAATTTATGTTACTTCACACAAGAAATACTGCCTATTTACTGATAAATTTCAACTTTATCAATGAAATCAGTGGCTTATAATACTGATTTTTTAAAAAAGATTTTATTGATTGTTTCTTACATCATCATAATTTCATCCTATATTCTTCTAACTTCTCCTCCCAAAGGCCCATTCTATATAACAATTTTTTTTTAAGATTTAAAAAATCATTTATTGGTATATTTCGATTTGTATCAGCTTTAATTCCCAGTGTATCTTTTCTTCTCATTCCAAATTGCCATCTCTTAAAGCAAAGTTTAAAAAAATGCATGCAAGAAAAAATACTAATACTTATTTTGTATTTTGTGATTTAGTACCAAATCTTCAAAGCAATAATTGTATTTAGCTTTCGTTGGTTGGTTTGGTTTAGTTTTTGCCTTGTATCTTTAGTAATGAATATAGTTTAGGCCATATGAGAGCTTAATAAATGTTTCTTGATTGTGTGATGAAACACAGCGCTATCCATTTCTGATTGAAAGAGAGAGAAGAGTCAAGTTGCCATAGTTCTTTTATGCTTTTAAAATTTATTTTCATTTTTTAGAGAATGCTTCAATCTGTATTCAGATTAAATCACTTCCTTGTTTGGATATGGATAGGGTTTTTCATCAGAAGTCCTTCAGAGTAGTTTTGGATGATTATATTACTGAGAATAACAAAGTTTTTTTTATAGCTGGTCATCCCAGAACATTGCTATTACTTTGTATACAGTATATGTCATTTTGTTCATGGAGGACATTCCAGGTTTTTTTTTTCCTGAAAGCATCCTGCTCATTATTTCCCAGAAAACAATAATTATTTCATCAAAAACACATACCACAGTTTATTGAGCCATTCCTCAAGTGATAGCCATCCCTTTAATTTCTATTTTTTTTTGTCCTGAGAAGAGAGCTCTTATGAATATTTTTTGTACATATAGGTCATTTTCCTTTTTTTTTTTTTTTCCTGAATCTCTTTTGATACTCATACCTCGAAGTGGTGTTGTTAGGTCAAAGGATATGCATGAATTTGCAGCTTTCTGGGCATAGATCATATCTTTTGATCACATCAACTGGGGTATGACTTATTGTTTATAAATTTGACTCAGGTCCCTCTATGTTTGAGAAATGAGGCCTTATCAGAGGAACTGGCTTCAAATTTTTTTTTTTTTTACAATTACTATTGCTAATTGTATTTCCTCTCATTTATTCTTTCTCTCCTTTCACCCTGTTTTTCCTCAAAAGTGTTTTGTATAACTGTGTTATATGTGCAACAGGAATTGGCAGAAAAAAAATGATCAGTTGGCAAAATTCAGCTTCTGTTTATTTTTGTTATGGCCCTTGAGCTAAGAATGATTTATATATTTAAAATAAAGTGTTATTATATTTAAATATATATAAAAAAGTGTTTTGTACTGAGCACTCCTTCCCCCAATATGTCCTCTCTTTCATCACCCTCCTCCCCTTCCCATATCCCATTTCCCTCCTATATTCCTGCAGGGTAAGATAGATTTCTATACCCATATTAAGTGTGTATCTTATTTCATATTTGAATCAATTCTGAGGACAATAAGGTTCACTCACTCACCTTCTCATTCCCTTCTTCCCCTCCACTGTTAAAACTTTTTCTTGCCTCTTTTTTTAATGGCAGATAATTTGCATCATTTGATTTATCCCTTTCCCTTTCTTTCAGTACATTTCTCTCTCATCCCTTAACTTCATTTTTTAAAAAAAAGATATTATACCTTCATATTCAACTTAAACCTGTGTCCTCTGTCTATATATAAAATATGTATATATATATATAATATATATTCCTAGAATGTTCTAATAAGTTACAAGTATCATCCTCCCATGTAGGAATATAAACAGATAAACCTTATTAAATCCTTTATGATATCACTTTTCTGATATTAGGCTTCTCCAGACTCCTGTATATCAAAATCAATTTTTCCATTCAGCTCTGGTCTTTTCAAAAAGAATACTTGGAAATCCTGTTTAATTGATTTATTATCCAGGTCAGTTGTTTTTCCAATGAGATATTTCACATTTTTTCTATTTTTTCATTTTTTTGGTTTTGCTTTATTGTATCATGATTTTTCATAAAGTCATAAGCTTCTATTTGCTCAATTCTATTTTTTAAGGAATTATTTTCCTCAGTGAGCTTTTGTCCCACCTTTCCCAATTGGCCAATTTTGCTTTTTTAAGGTATTCTTCTCATTAACTCTTTGTATTTCCTTTTGTACCTCTCTGAATTCTTTCCCTAATTTTTCCTCTAGCTCTTTTATTTGATTTTCAAAGTCCCTTTTGAGCTCTTCCATGGCCTAAGACCAATTCTTATTTTTCTTGGAGACTTTGGATGTAGGAGTTTTGACTTTATTATCTTGTGGTGTGTGTTTTGATCTTCCTTGTCACCATAATAATTTCCAATAATCAGAAACTTTTTTTTGTTTGTTTCTATTAATTTTCCTAGCCTATTATTCTGTTTTTAGCTCTTTGTTAAAGTAGGACTTCTTTTGTTTTTCCAGTTAATTTTGTTATTATTTTACCAAATTCTTAAAATAACACTTTGGTAATTTGATTAGCATAATATTAAAAGTATAAATTAATCATTCAATAATATTGTCATTTAATAAAAATATTGGTGTAGCTTAGCCACAAGCACTGTATATATATTTTTTTGCTGAGGCAATTGGGGTTAAGTAACTTGCTTAGGGTCACACAGTTAGGAAGTGTTAAGTGTCTTGAGTCCAGATTTGAACTCAGGTCCTCCTGACTTCAGGGCTGGTGCTCTATCCACTGAGCCACCTAGCTGCCCCATAATTAAGTTTTAATGGAAGTTGTTGCCACTAAGGTCTTTCTCTTTGTACTAATGGGCAGAAGTTGCTTGATCCTACTGAGAAAAGACTTTGTGGCTTGTTTGTTTCTTCCTATAGATCAAGGAAAGCTTGAAGGTTCACATTACAGATTCATAATTTATAGGTTACTAAAGGAATGCCTTAGGCTGACAGTTACTTGGAGCTAGCTTTGCCATTAGATTTCTCTCTGTCATTGGACCCTGTTCTGAGAAAAGATAAATAGAAATGAAAGGTTTTGATATAGTTCAATATATTATGAACAATTTGGGGGGCTGAAGTCTTCAAGTATTTCTAAGAGAGCGAGTACATTTGTTTTTTCCCTTGTGCATTTGCATGCTAAATTGCATAATCTAAATCTTAACTCTCTTCCACATACTATGTTTGCAGAACTGTTGTCCCCTAATATACATTACAGGTTTTCCATCTCTGTGCCATTTTCCACCCCATTCCCTATGCCAGAAATGCCTTTACTGCAACCCCAGCTCTGCCCTTTCAAATCTTAGTCATTCTTCAAGGCTCAACTCAAATGCTATTTCTAACAAAAAAAGCTTTCCCTGATCTCCCCACAGATGGAAATGCAGCTTTTTTGGCTCTCACATAAATTTTCATTTCTCTTATACTCCTACAATCTATTCTGTATTATGATTACATATGATATGTACATGTATATGTATACATCCCTGAAAATCTAAGCCTTATGAAGAATAGGGGCCATAATTCATCTAAACTAAAATATAGCTATTTATTTCACTATTATTATTATGTTGCTCATGCTACCTCCTACTTTTTCACTAAGGGCCCTCATGTGGATTAGAACCCTCTCTAAAACAGAGCTAACAAACCCAGTCTGATACAATTTCTTTCTTTTTCTTTTAAACAGTCATTGATGCCAGACTTAGCTCAGAAAAGGTCATTTGAATTAAATAACAATAAATAAATCACGGAAGATTTGCTCCCATAAAACTTAGTTATTCTTCCTCAAATATGTACATCCTCAAGGGGAATTCTCCACACAGATAATTCACTTGACTAAGGCACACATGTAGAGGGATAACTTGCCTTACACACCACAACTGATATCATGGCACTGCTATCTGCTAGACTTTTTCCCCAGCAGGTGTTACTCTGTGCTGTGGCTTCCCCAGGCCCTGCTCTCCATTTCTGATGGTGGACCATTCTCTAGGCTCCTCTTCTCTCTAAGCAAGGTGCATAATAGGTAAATAATAATAATGATAGTTGAGATCATAATGATGGCTCAAAGCCCATATAATGTCCCCAGAGCAGAGTTCTCCATCCCTCTTATCCAGTACAGAAGTGTTCTGCCTACATGAGAGTTTTCTTCATCTCTCTAGCCGCTAGCATCCCTTATTTATTTTTTAAAAATTATGTTTTATGGGAGTAGAGCAAAGATGACAGAAGGAAGCCAACATTCTTGCTGAGATTTCCCAATACATTCTTTTACAACAACTTTAATAAAAATTCCAAATCAAATTCTGAGTGGAAACACTAAAAAAAGTCATGTGGAGTCATTCTTTTTTAGCCCAGGAAGAAATAAAGCGTGTGAGGGCTGGCCAGGAGTATGGAGGCGGAAGTGTTACCACATCAGCTGTGGGCTAGGGCAGGAGAGCAACCAAGTGCCCAGGAATAGTAAGGAACTGACTACTTGGTCAGAAGAGCAGCAATGAGTGCTAACTGGAAGCTTTGTGGCCTACTACCCTTTCCAAACCCTAGTTCTAGAGTGGAAAAGAGCAGTAGTGAGGAAGCTGGTGTACTGTGTAAGGATCAGAATACAGATTAGAAAGCAGTAGCCAGCCGTCTTCCCAGATTGTATTATTTTATTTTATTATTTTTTTATTTTTAAAATTTTAATAGTATTTTATTTTCCAAATAGATATAAAGATAGTTTTCAAGATTTTTTTTTATTATTAATACTTTTTATTTGCAAAACATATGTATGGGTAATTACTAAACATTAACCCTTACAAAGCTTTCTGTTACAAATGTTTCCCCCCTACTCCCCACCCCTCCCCTAGATAGCAGGATATCCACTACATGATAATTATGTTAGAATACTTAAATCGAATATATGTATAGTTATTGCCACACATCATTTTTTTTGTTCAGGAGAAATTGTATCTATAAGAGAGAATAATCCGATAAAGGAAATACCCAGATTGTATTATTTTGGAAGTATGGACACAAAAGACAGAAGCTCAGGTCAGAACTTTCCCTCATCCCATCCCACCCCCTGAAGTGAATAGAGTCCAATTCAACTTCAAGTTGAAATTTCAAGTCCAAAGTCAATAGAAAGTCAGGAAAATAAGCAAACAACTTCAACAACCAAACCTGATCATAAAAATCTACTAGGACTTCAGGGAAGCTAAAGACAAACTTAGAAGACAACAGTTTGAAAACATCTACAAGCAAAGATTCTTAGAAAAATTAGAAGATTGGAATAAGACCAACAAAAATTCCTGGAATAGGAATTTCTAAAAGAAGGACATTTAAAATGAACAAAAAAAGTGATTTCATAGATCAAATAAGAGTTGTAGAGGAAAAATTAAGGGGGAAAACAAGAACTAATACAAGAATTAGACATGCAACTAAAAAAAATTAGAAAAAAGAACAAATTAAAAATCCTCAATTAAACAAATTGGAAATCATGAAAATCAAAGAAGAGGTAAATAAAACTGAAGGTAAAAAAACACATTGAATTAATAAATAAAACTAGAAGTTAGTTTTATGGGAAAATAAAATAGATTAAAGCATTGCTGTTAATTTGATCTAAAAAGAAAAAAAAGACTAGATTCTAGTATCAAAAATGAAAGGGTAAACTCACCATCAATGAAGAGGAAATTAAAATAATTATTAGAAGCTATTTTGCCTAATGTTATGCCAGTAAATCTGATAATCCAAATCAAATTGATAAATAAATATATAAATATAAATTGCCCCAAATGGATCATTTTCATTATGTAAAATTAAAAAGGTCTTATATAAACAAAACCAATGCAACCAAAATAAAACTGGAAAGCTGAAAAGTGGGGGGAAGGGAATTTCCTAGTAATTATCTGTGATAAAGATAAAATATCTTAAATATACAGAGAATGGAGTCAAATTTATAATAATACTAGTTATTCCTCAATTAATAAATGATCAAAGGAAATGAACAGGCAGTTTTCCAACAAAGAAGTCAAAGCTATCTATAATCTTATGAAAACATGCTCTAAAACATTATGGTTAGAGAAATGCAAATTTAAAAATACTGAAGCACTACTTCACCAGATTGGCTTATATGACACAAAAGGAAACTGATGAATGTTGGAATATATGTAAGAAAATTGGGACACTACTGTACTGTTGTTGGAGTTGTGTACTGATCCAGCCATTCTGGAGAGCAATTTGAAACTATGCCCAAAGAGCTATAAAACTATGTATAACTTGTGATCCAGGAATATCACTACTAATTCTGTATTCTAAGAGATTATAAAAAATGGGAAAGGACCCAAATGTACAAAAATATTTATAGCAGTTCTTTTTATGATGGCAAAGAACTGGAAATTGAGAAAATGTTCAAGTCTGGGAATGGCTGAACAAATTATAATATACAAATGTTATGAGAGAATATTTTGCTGTAAGAAATGACAATCAGGATGATTTCAGAAAAACCTGGAAAGACTTATATGAACTGATGTTAAGTGAAGTGAGCAGAATCAGGAGAACATTGTACACAGTAATAGCAATGTTGTATGATGATGAATCATGATAGATTTGGCTCTTCTCAGTAATACAATGATCCAAGACAATTCCAAAAGACTCATGATGGAAAATGCTACCCATATCTAGAGAAAGAACTGTGGATCCTGAATGTAGATTGAAGCATACTATTTTCACTTTTCCCCCCCTTTTCATGGTTTCCCCTTTTTGTTTTGTTCTTTCACAACATGACAAATGTGAAAATATGTTTAACATGATTGTATTATGTATAACCTATATCAGATTACTTGCTGTCTTGGGAAGGGGTATAGGAGGAAGGGAGAAAAATTTGGAATTCAAAATCTTATAAAAAGTGAATGTTGAAAACAATTTTTAAATACAATTGAAAAAAATAAAATACTATTTACAAAATAGATTTAATTAAAAGAGAAACAGAAATTATGTGTCATCAATATTATTCAATATTGTTTTAAACCATTTAAAATAACTAAACAGTATAAAAGTATAACTGCCACAAAAAAGACACAGGAACCACATGAGCATAAACATTAAAACATGTTTCATACAAATAAAATCAGATTTAAGTAACTGAAGTATTATTTGTGGGTAGGTAAAGCCAATATAATAAAAAATGATAGCTTAACCTAACATCTTTTTATTCAATGCCATATCAACCAAATCACTAAAAATTATTTTATAGAGTTGGAAAAAATAATAAAAAGGTTATTTGAAAGAATAAAAGGTTAGGAATTTCAAAGAAACTAGAAAAAAAGATGTAAAAGGAGATTCAGCAGTATCAGACTTTATGTTATAAGGTTAGCACATTGTTGAAGTATAAAATGGATAATTTTTGGTTATTTTTAAATTTAAAATTTCTTTTATAAATGAAACCAATATAGCCAAGAATAAAAGGAATGCAGAAAACTGGGGGAAAACTTTCAAAGATAATCTCTCATTTAGGATGTAATTGTGTTGGCATACTTCTGTGGTGTAGGAAATGAGCTGGTTGATTCAGAAAAACATTGAAAGAGTTGGACCTATGAAGGAAGATGCTAACCACCTCCAGAAAACAAGATGATGAGTGGAAATGAACATAGTAAGCTCTTACAAGTGTGTGTATGATTGTATATGTGTATGTTTATAGATATCTATGTATATTATACATATTTAATTGTAACTTTCTTTAGGGTAAAGGAAGGGGAGAAGGAGGAAAAAATAAAATAAGAATGCATAACAAAAACCAAAAGAAAATCTAGAAGGAAATTTTAAAAAGCTGGGTAGCTTTGAAAACAATGTGTAATATTTATTATATAAGTTTTCTTGAATGTTTTATATTGAATCCTCTCATGTTCTGTTATGTACATGGAAATGTTTTTTTTTTCTTTTCTCATTTTGTATTTAAGTTTAAAATGGATAAAAGTTTTACAAAATTAAAAAAAAGAAAAAATCTTTCAGTGGTATATAAATGTAATGGAAGATTACTAGGTCATAAAAAATTATGAATGTGATGAATACAGAAAAGCAAGGGAAAATTTATATAAACAGAGGGAGAGTGAAATAAGCAAAGCCAAGAGAACAAAGTACAAAAAAACCTATGTCAATATAAACCAAAAGAACAAATGATTATTGAGAAATCATAAAGAAAAAGCATGACCAGGGGCAGCTAGGTGGCGCAGTGGATAGAGCACCAGTCCTGAAGTCAGGAGGACCTGAGTTCAAATCTGGTCTCAGACATGTAAGAGCTGTGTGACCCTGGGCAAGTCACTTAACCCCCCCCAAAAAAGGAAAAAGCATGACCTGAAAGAAATAAGGAGACATTCCCCTGCTCCTAGTGGGAGGTCCACAAATATTGTATACTGAGTATAAATTTCTTATATGGGATGTCTTTCTGGGAACGGAAGGAGAAGAGATATTAGTACAGTTAGGCATAAAAATAAAAGATATTAATCAAAAGTTATCTTAAAAACATAAAAAAGAATAAATCTTTCTGTAGCCTAAAAGATATTTCTTTGCAAAGATATTTCCAGCAAAGTAGACTGTTCTCTGTGTGTTTTTTGTTTTTGTTTTTGTTTTTGCTTTTTGCTGAGGCAATTGGGGTTAAGTGACTTGGCCAGGGTCACACAGCTAGGGAATGTTACGTGTTTGAGACCAGATTTGAACTCAGGTCCTCCTGACTTCAGGGCTAGTGCTCTATTCACTGCGCCACCTAGCTGCCCTTCTCTGTGTGTTTTTAAGCTTTTTTTTCAGATACAGTGATTATGACATGTACCAGTGCTGGAGACACTAGGTAAAAAATGTAACAATACCTGGTCTCAAGGAATTTATAGTATATTAGGGAAAAAACAACATGAGTGAATCTATCTACCTACCTATCTATCTACCTACCTACCTGTCTGTCTGTCTGTCTGTCTATCTGTCTGTGTATCTACCTAAAGACAGATAAAGCTGTAGATAAGTGTGTATAAAATAAATACAAAATAAACACAAGCTAGTTAGGAAGGAAGGGCACTAAATCTTTTTGGGTGGTAGTGGGGATCAGAATTACAAAATTTGTGGGTTAGAAGGTACCTCAAAGGCCATCTTGTTCAACTAACATACAAAAGGAATCTGTTCTAGAACCTACCTGACAAGTGGTTGTCCAGCTGAGCTCTCCAGGGAAGGGAATCCAGCAATTCTTAAGGTGGCACATCTTACTTTTGCATAGCTCTAATAGAAAGATTTTCCTAACATTTAACCTAAACCGGGCTCTTTGCAACTTCCATGTGATAGTCCACTGGGGCCAAATAAACAAATCTTATTTCTCCTCCATATGACAACCTTTCAAATAATGAAATACAATCTTCTCTTCTCCAGGTTCTCTTCTCCAGGCTCCATCACTATTCTGTTTGTTTTCCAAATTATGTGTCTAAAAATCCAGAACTGAACTCCTGATGAGGTCTGATCAAGGCACCCAGGAGGGAGCAGTGTAAGGACTCCACACAAAGAGAGTCCTATAGTACCCAAAGTTTGAGTTTTATTGGCTCTTTAAGTTGCCTAAGAGTGTGGCTCATTGCTGCCAGTGTAATTTAAGTTTTATTGTCCATTCTACTCATGAATATTATATGTATTTGTTGGAGTATGCTCAAGGTTTAAGGTGTGAGTAGGGGATTATAGACCCAAAGAATGCACAGGAACCTGTGAGAAAACTCAACTATTCTCCTGGGAACTGTCTGCAAACCTGTGACTATCACATTGGAGAGGTCTCCCAGAGGAAGTGCTAGACTCTCTTGGACTAAAATACTAGAGGAAGTCACCCCAAGAGGGACAGGAGATACAAAAACAGGAAATTCTGACCACACAGTGAGACAATTCCACTTTCAGTGGTATTTAAAAGATCAGAGAAAATGGCAAAGAAAGACAAGGTTGTAGGAAGATAAATGTTCTAATTTTCAAAATAGTGCTGCAAACATAGTATACAGACTATATAGGTAAATGAGATTGATTTTGATTCATGATGAAATTCTAGAATGGATCATTAAGGAGATGGTTAATGAATTAATGAAAATCTAGAAACGAAATCAGTGATTATGAAGGAACAGCATGGCTTTTTGAGAACATGTCTTAGATCATGACAGATTAATTTTGTTTTTTTTCTGATTTTAGCAAAATTTTGATATACAATTTTTTTGTGGAGAAAATAGAGAAATATGGACAAATAAATGGGTTCAGAACTTGTTGGACAGCCAGACACAGAATAGTTGGTTTTTGTTTTGTTTTTGTCTCCTGGACAAAATTACTGATTGGTAAGGAAAATAGTGTGGATATAATTTCCCTAGATTTCAATACTAGTTTCTAGTGTTGGAGCTTCCAATCAATAGAAGTTAACACTTCTTGATCCTTTCTGTCACTATTGCTCCTTTCTGACACAAGGATTAAAAGTAGTAATGAACTATGATAGGCAAGCTAATCATGCTAATGCGTGAGTCAACTGATTAAGGTATTTCTTTTTTCAGATAATTTAATGTCTTAATCCAGTAAAGCTACCTATATATTAAGAAGCCCCACATCAGAAAATTTTAATTTCTAAATTTATAGGGAACTAGTATGAACCTAGAAAGACAACATCTTTTCTCTAAAGGACAAAGGGCAAAGGGACATTAATAGACAATTCACATATAACAAAGAAATATTTGAAAAATATTCAGCTTCATAAAAATGATAGAGCTTCAAATTAAAACAACAATAAAGTTTCATTTCATGTTCACCAGGATAAATAATGATAAAACTCAAAGTTGGTCACTCTATGAGAAATAGGTACATTGTCATGTTGCTGGTGGCAATATAAATTGGTGCAATTTGGAAATGTGGAGGAGGAATAATGAAATAGAACATCTCTCTGTCCCCCCCTCCACCCTATCCTGCCTCAATAATTCAACTATTTATTTACTTCAAGTATACCAAGAGAAGCAATCTTATATCTCCATCAATGCAGATTATAAACCACTAAATGACACAATAGATATTTTATGAATTTGCCACCAGATGATGACAATGATTAAAAAATAATTCAATAATTAAATTCACCTCACTGAACTATCATCCTAGTTATATTTCTTCATCTTATCCAAAAAACTTCAATAATAATATATATATATATATATGTGTGTTTTTTTGGATAAGATGAAGAAATATAACTATATAATATATAATAAATGTTACAAGCCTTGGGTAAAACTAAAGAAAAAGATCCCATATTATTTCATTTGAGGGATACTCCTACATAGAGTCAGTGGCTGGCCACAGTGCCTGAAATTCCCAGCATTAAAGTTAGTCTGATGTAGTAAGGTATTGTTTTTATAGAAGACTTCCATTGATTTGTAAATGTGATCATTGAAAGGGATCACATATTGTCATTAATAACAATCAACATGGGTGTATTTATAAATTAAAAATGGAAATCAAGGCCTCAAAGGGGAAAAAAGGTATAAAGAAGGTAAATTCTGAGGAAGCGATAAGTTGGATGAGAGAGAGAAGAAAAGGTCTGGACCACTGGACATTCATTACCCAAAGGTCTGGGGATGGTGCTGGATGAGAGTACAGAATTAAACTGCTGTTGTGGGAATGCTATGAAAGGAGATAGCCAAAAGGAAAGTGGATGTTGAAGATGAGATGTCTTCAACATTTTTCTTAAGCCTAGCTTTAAATCCACTGATTATTCACAAAAAAGGCAGTTCTTTTCCCCCAGGACTCTCTGCCCCTTTAAATGATATCTTCTTTTTGTAAGCTTTATTAACTAATGACAATTAGTAAGACTACATTTTCCAAGAAATTTGCAGTCTGAATTCAGTGAAATGTCAATGTAAATTGTTACTATGTGAGATAAGAACAGTGTTAATGGGGGATCATTTGCAATTATCATGCTATCTAACATAACCATTTCCTCTATAGCTTAATCATGAAATGTAGTAAAGCAATTATTGAGGGGAACTCCTAATGAGATTAATTTACACTATAGAAATCACACAAACACATTAGTTTGTATCAGTCAATCTCTCAATTATTTTAAAGAGTTGATGGGCCCTGAAAAAACCTGAAAAGTTGCACCAGCTCATTTTGGATATAAATGTTTCTCTTGCCTTTCACTGCTCCCCCTCCCCCAACACAGTCATAGGATTTTGTACTATTAGCAAAGTTGAACTATGGTATAAAATCATAAGTAATAGATAATTGTTATAAGACCACAGAGTCTTTGTCTCCTGCCCCCATCATCATCCAGTCATGTAGCTTTAGGACTTATGTGACATCACTAGAGAAAGTGTAATATCTATGTCAGCCAGATAAAATATATCATAACCACAGGAATAAAATCTGATTACAGATTTTATTTCTACCAGTAATATAAAAAGTTAGCAAAACTAAGAGCCACATTCTATGGGAATATGGTATTTGGTAAAGAAAGAAGATAAACAAAGGACTATTGCACTGTAGAAAAATTAGCTTAAAAAGTATGTTGAAGGATGTGAATGTAAAATAAATTATCAAGAATATAGCCAAGATGTACTGATTAGCAATTTAGTATTTGAAATAAAGATGGGATTCTGACATTTAGTCTATTTTGGGAAAAATTTTTATTCTAATTCCACTGGATTTTTAAACTTTTAAAACATTTCAATCCTCTCTCACTTGAATTGGTTCTTTAATAGTTCTGGGGGAGTCGCTGAAAATGGACACCATTGTACTGTGGAAAGAGCATTGACTCTGGAGTTAAAGTTAAAGTTTAACTTGGGTTAAAATCCAGTCCCTGACATAATTTATGTGATTTTGTGCAAGTCACACAACATCTCCGCATCTTAATTCTCCCATCTGTAAAACGAGGAGTTGGATTCAGTGATATCAGAGGTTCCATCTAGCCCTAACCTGATGATCTTAATTAACTTACAAACAAATTTTAGTTTTGGCTTTGTCACTATTAAAATTCTAAGCAATTTATTTGCCTTTGATAGTTATGTACTCAGTGAAGACTTGTACATTTGTAAAGTGATAGTCCAATTTTAGATTTTCAGTCTAAGCTTACTCATAACAAACTGTCAGGTCAATATAATTTCAAAGAGGGCAAAAAATTATATAAATACCAAATAATCTCCAAATTGAACCAAGGAGACTAAATCAACCTCTACCCAAGGGGAACCTGTCTTTTTTGTTCTTTCAAAGTTTTTATAGTCAAGTACCCCTTTGATATATTCCAAAATACCAACTGGAATGAAAGCTCTAGTCAAATATCTGAAAGATTTCATGCAGAAAAAGGGTTGGATTTGATCAGAGCTTCACCTGAGAAGGCTACAGGGAGGCAGATTTGGGTCTGTTATTAAAAAAAAAAACTGTTTAACTAGGAAAAATGTCCTGAAGCAATGAGTTTTCTGATATTTGGAATTACCACGAGCATACTAAATGTCCACCAAGCAGAACTGTTGTAGAAGATTTTTCTGCATGAATGAGTGAATTAATAAATAATCAAGCATTTATTAAGTGCTGATTATGTGCTAGGCACTGTGCAAGCACTGACGATACAAGTATAAAAAGCAAGATAGTTCTTGTCCTCGATGTGCTTTTATTCTATTAGGGAATAATAGCACATATAGGAGCATGGGGGCCCCAGAGAAGTGTGTGATGGGAAAGCTGTAGGAATAATGAGAGTCAGGCTCCTTATTTCCAGGAATGTGTTAATTTAATTACCTTTTCCAGAGCCAGAATTAGGAAATAAGCTAGGACTAAGAAATCTAAAGACACTTTTTAACTCTGAGACGACATATAGAACAATATTATTGCTTTTGTGGATAAGAAACAGTGTGTATAACAGAAAAAGCACTGGAAAAATCCTCAGACCTGGGATGGAGTCTTTAACATTTTCTGGCTATTTTCATGCACAAATCATTGTACTATGCTGGGTCTTACTTTCCTAATATGTAAAAAGAGGAGTGTAATATTTATAGTACTTACTTCACAGCATCACTTGGTAAACCATTCAATGATACATAAATGTGAGTTATTACTATTATATCTTAGTATACTAAAATAAAACAAAACATTTACTCCAGGAAAACAACTAGGAGAAGAAATACATTCTCAGTTTATGTGTCACATTGGTATATTTTAGCTTCCTTAGTAATGTCAAAAATAACATAAATATTAAAAGACCTCATTTATTTCATTATCTCATCACTATTAATTTTCAGAAAGGACTTTTTTTTTTTTTTTTTTTTTTTTTTTTAGCAACTTTAAGACAGAAGTTGAAAAAAAACATTTCAGAAATAACATTTCAAAGTGTCAGAATAGTGACATCTAGTGTTAGAATCAAATGCTTATTTTTTGGCCAGGGCTTTGATTGGGGCTAAAGAGATAAAAATTGCAGAAAGAATGACAGATCTTATAATACAACTTTCCAAAGCAGTGGATGAGGAAAATCATCTAGGATAATACCTCGTCTTATTATGCTTTATTTTATTGTGCTTTGCAGATATTGTGTTACTTATGTGTGTATATTTTTAATATACACAAATTTGAAAGAAATTCTACTGTGGGTAATATGCTATCAAACAGCATTGCATGATATCTTTCATGAAAGGAAGAGTCAATCTGTGTGGTAAATTTCATTGTTTTATTTTAAGAAATTATCATTTTAAGGAATTACATATTTAAGGAATTTATTTTAAGTAATTTTAAGGAACTGTCAGCAACCACCATCCTGATCAGTCAGCAGACATCAACATCAAGGCAAAAAAAGATTCTGACTCACTGAAAGCTTAGATGAAAATTATTATTTTTGAGCAATAAAATATTTTGAAATTGAGAAATTAAAAATTGTACATTTTTAGACACAATTCCATTGCACACTTAATAGATTATAGTTTAGTGTACATATAACTTTTATATGTATTAGTAAATTTTAAAAATTGTGTGACTCGTTTTATTGTGATATTTGCTTTACTGCTCTGGTGTAGAATCAAACCCACAACATCTCTGATATATTTGTACATGGGTCAGAAATAGGATAAAGGGGAAACATGGGATTATCTGAACAACCTTTCTCACTACCTGCTCCCATGATGGCTATGTATAATTTTTTTACATTTCAAAAAGCCATAGGCATTCCCTCCAATATTAAACAACATATATTAATACTCACCTACACTTTAAGATAATCCTTGTATTTTGTTTGATACCCTATCCCCATTTATTTTGCAATACCTCTTTCCCAACATTATTACTACCCAGAAAGCCATCCCTTATAACAAAGAATAAAAAGGGTTGAAAGGAAAAAAAAAACCCAATTTGGCAACAGTACCTAAAATATCCATCAGATCAAAATATATAGTATTTCAAATCCAAAGATCCTAAGTGACATAATAAATAGGGCCCTGGACTTTGAGTTAGGAAGACGAGAGTTCAAATCCTGCTTCAAACACTTACTATGTGGAGAAGAAACTTAACTTCTTTTAGCCTTGGTTTCTTCATTTGTAAAATGAGAATAATGATAACACTTGCTTCCCAGGGTTACGGTGAGGTCCAAATATGACAACTTGTACAGTGTTTTGCAAACTTCAGAGTACTACTATAAATGCTAATTATCAACATTATCATCATTTTAGAGTAGGAAATCAGGAAGATATGACTTAAAATACTTCTGCAGACACTTACCAGCTATATGATCTTTGGAAGATCCTTTAAACTTTTCAGCCTGAATTTCCTCATCTGTTAAATGAACTTTAAATTCCAAGATACATGCATTTGGATTATTCTTTGAAGCCAAGCTTGATCATTATAATGATGCAGTCTTTAAGATATTTTGGTTTTAAAAATTCATCACCTAGTGACCTACCTTCTGATAATGACCCTCTCTAGATTTAAGAAGGCTATTCCCCAACTGATAAATGTGCCGTAGTACACTTCCCTGCTCAATGAGAGTTGATTGGAAGAACATTCAAGAAGCTAGGACTGTTTCCATAACACAATGAAACATCAGGATAGAATCCTATTTGTAAAGTGCAGTTTTTGAAATTTTAATAACAGGGAGTTATTTGAAAACAAGGAATTTGAAGAAATATCAGTGGTTATTATTTAAAAATCTTAAGGATTTTTAAAATCATGTAAGCTATAAACTACCACAGGAAGTCTATCTTTGGAATGATTGCTTTACAAATATTTTCTTATTATTTTGCAAATCATGGTTTCTACCCCATCATTTGATAGGCTAGAGGAATAATACTACAAAATAATTGTTCTTAATTTTTCACACTGACAATCAGGCCTTTATACTATTCCCATTGGCTATTCAAAAATGAATGTTTAACCAAAATTTGTTAGATAATTTGGGATTTCACTGTAAGCAAGTGTAGAGGGAAGGAGCAAACCATTGTCTACCCAATGCAATGGCTGCCAGTGAGTATGATCAGAATGCAGGATCTGCAGGAGTCTCAACCAGGAATATGTAACTTGAGATCTTTGAAACAAATGATTACTCATTGAATTTTTTTTTTTTTACATTTTCCTACCTTTTTGTTGTTGCTATTTGGTTATTTTTCAGTTGCATCCAACTCTTTGTGACCTCATTTGGGATTTTCTTGGCAAAGATACTCAAGTATTTTACCTTTTTTTTTTCCCTCCAGCTGATGTTACAGATGACAAAATTGAGGTAAGTAGGTTTAAATGACTTGCCTAGAATCACATAGCTAGAAAATGTCTAGGCCATATTTGAACTCAAGAAAATGAGTGTTCCTGACTCCAGGGCTGATACTCTATTTATTGTGCTACCTAGCTGCCCCTTCCTACTTTTAATAAGACTTTATGCTTTAATTTCTGTAATAATATGAACCACAATCAGATCAGATAAAGACACAGAATCAAATACAAACACTGGGAGAGGAAAAATGCTGTTTCCCAAGTTTCTTAGGTAATGAGGGGATATGTGGTGGGAGGGCTTGCTGAGCCCTTTTCTCATCCATCTGGCACTCAACTTTCACCTGTCATTCCAAGTAAACCATCTTGGCAGATGGACTAAATGGGGCTAAGGGTAATCAATAGGTCACAAACCCAACAGTGATTTAGGGGGTGTCTACCCCAAGCATGTGAAATGTCCCTCAGTGGCATGGGAGGAGAACAATTTGCTCCAATGGCCCTGACAGCGGCTGAAGCAGGGGCTTTGGAGAGCTGACTGACCTTCACAGAACTGACCTTCACTGTCTCCCATGAAATTGTCAGATGTCTTGGCTGTTGTCTTGCCCCTAGACTTTGGTGACTTTCGAAGAGAGAGACTAAGGACTTTTGCAACTGCATTACTTAAATCCAGTGACAAACAAGTTAAAACATCAGTCTGTACTGTCATTGGTCCTCTTCAAAAACAAAGGACAAACAACAGCAGGTTAAAACAGCCATCTTGAACCAAAAAGCGAGAAAACTCTACAAATGTAGCTGGACCTTTCAGATCATAGAAACATTTGATATTGGGAGTATAAATGATTTTGGATTGAGGCTAAATTTGGGAAGTAATTATAAGGTTAATCTGTAAATGCTGTGTAATTTTTGTGTGACAGATGCCTATGGCATGAGGAATTTGGTATTATACTTTTTTTTGGTGGGGGGAGGCAAACCAAAAGAAATATGAAACAGAACTCTGAAATCCATATAATTGGATAGTCCCATACTCTTTTACTTGCAGTTATGTTTATCCTGAATTACCAAAGAAAAATATTTAATTCCTGATAGACAATAGTACTTGATCTGTGTAATGACATCTTTTTGGACTCCCAAAGTCATTTGCACTTCCAATAGAAGGTTTTTATGTTTCCCTGTGTGACATGATCTTGGAATTCTTTGTGTATGTTTAGGTAAAGAACCAGAGCATTACATAATCTGAGGAATCCCCCAAAAAGGAAATTATAAGTTTATGGACAATCATGAGTTTTAGATGTTTTTGTATTTTTTTGTAGGGTGAAATAAAAGCTGCCTCATTCCCAATATGTATTCAATGGTGCATTTATGCAACTATGAAGTCTTGTATGGGGGCTGGAGACCCTTTCCTCCCACATCTGTGGAAACCTAATCCTCTATGGGGGAAAGTGAGCAAAAGAGATGCTTTTTTTTTTTTTTTTTTGAAGAGGTGAGGTAGCCTTCAAGACTGAACCAATTTTGGGTAAATTCATTGCTTGGGATAACAGATGAACAATTTTGCCAATTGTGTTAATTGATGCAGTTTTGTTCTTTGATGTATTATTAAATTCTGATCCTTCTAGTGTTGTTTTAAAAATAGAAATTTTAAAGAGGATCTTTTAAGTGTTCATAGGATCAAATATTTGGAGCCAGAAAGGACCTTAGAGATCAGATGGTCACAGTCCTCCTCCTTTTAAAAATGAAGTAAACCCAGGGAAAAATGCTTTTTCTAAGTTTACACAACTGATGAGCAGAGCCCAGATTCACACCAAGTCCTCTGGATTCTGCACGCAGGATTATTCCCACTATACCACACAGCCTTGGGATGGAATATTCATAGTTAATTTTTCTATTGACCCATTTTTTTCTCCAAAGGATTTTTGTGAAGAATTAGAATTTTGCATAAGCAAAAGATTTGGGAAGATAGGACCTAAGTTCAAATCTTAGCTTTGTCACTAACTACCTTCATAACCCAGGAAGAATCACTTAACTCTCTCTGTCTCACTATCCTTATCAGTAATGAGGGGGTTAGACCAGATTTCCAGATTTAAAACTATGGTATACAAACCAGTTCATTAGATGCTTTTAATCATTTGAAAACACAGGAAAAGTGATAAAATAATTTTCTCATATGATAGTGATGCATAGTGTTCAGAACAATGTAAGATAAAGTTATTGGTAGTTAAAAAAGCATTACATTCCTATTTAGTCTTTTCAAGGGCAACCTTGTCCTGAGGGTGAGTTTAAACTCATAGAATTAGAACTTGAATAATGGTTCATAGGGTGATTTGATCTCTAGATTATATAGATGGGGAAATTTTGGTATATAGATATAAAATAATTTGTCTTGTTCACGTAGCTGGTAACTGTCAAAAGTGAGACAAACCCAAATATTCTAAGTATTCCAAGTAGATATATGCCATTTTCAGACATTGGGGGAGGACATAAAATCCAATGCCAAGTTTATTACTAATTTCATAGTCTAAAACTGAAAATAAAGACTATGTAGAAAATCAGCTCTCCTGCCAAATCACAAAGGATGTCATAGAGGGTACAAATGGAAAAGTTCTCTATTTTATGGTGAGTTTCTCCAAATGATCCTCTTTTGCAGATGATGTTAATGTCATCAAACTCAAAGTTGCTACCAAAGTCATTTTATAAGGGATTTTGGCTCCAGGGAGAGAGTCTAAATATGGAGTCATAGGACCTAAATTGGAACCCAAACTCTGATACTGAATAGCTATGTGACCATGAATAAGTTACACACTGAATGTCAGTTTCTTAAATTAAAAATGAGATAAGCAAACCCTTTTTGCCTCTAAAGTACTTTAAAGTTTTAAATTTATGATCTTGTTATGGTATTAACTAGGATCTTTAGTTAAATCAATAATCCTTTGAAAGATCAAATTAATTATTTAAATTAAAGACAAAAACAAAATGATGAAAAACAAATATCCGTTGAGTGGTTCAGGACTAAATAAAATATGGATAGGGTGAATCCAAATGGGCAATGAGATGAGTCATGGATTCAGTAGAAGGAGCTTGGTGGTGAATCACATTTGGAAAGTTGCATAGTACTTTCAGTGATTCCACACTACTGCAAAAGTATGTTGAAAGTATTATCCTCCTAGTGAATATATATTTCATGATCTTGGAATTAAATTGCAGGTAATCCAAAGAATAAAGAAAAGGTCTATGATAGGTATGTTAGCTATTGCCATTGATAACTGGCTTGTCTTCAGGGGCATTAAAAACCATCATCAATGACATGTATGATCACAAAAGGAGATGGATCAGTCATTCAGTAAGAATGAGGGAGAAAAGATAGACTGAGGGCTGCTGGTATCTCTAAAATATGAAAAAAAATCAGAAGACGGCCTCTAGCTTACTAAGAAGATCATCTATGGAGGTCAACATGGACAAATATATCACAGAAAAAAAGCAAGAAGATGTCACAAAATATACCAATGGAGAGAGTGCCTATAGAATGATATTTTGAAACCATTTAAGTGGTCAATTAAAGAAAAATTTATCAATATTATTGGGAATAGAAAGACAAAAATCAGTTTTTACCCTCATGGAGTTTATGTCCTACTAAGAAGTACAGCAGGGGTCTGGGATATACAGGCATTCTTTGACTATTTCTCATCCACTTACTGCTCAAAAGCCTTTCGTTGGATGCTGAGAGCAGGAACTGAGAGGGCAAAGAACTCCAGAGGAGAAATTCATTCTTGCTCTAAGATTCTGGAAAGGGAAAGAAGTAGCAACAGCCTACTTTTCCAGCTGGGCTGCTATGAAGCCATGAACACTGACTATTTATTTGTATGTACAAAGAATATACAAAATTATTTCAAAAGGGACAGAGCACTAATAATCTGGGCATTAAGGAAAGGTAACACCTGAGCCTTGAAAGCAGAGAAGAATTCCAAGAGCAGAGGTGAGCAGGGAGAGCATTTCAGGCATGGAGGACACTGCACAAAGATGTGGAGGTGGAAGATGAAATGTCATATATGAGGAACATCAAGAAGTTCAGTTTGCTTAGAATATAGATTGTGAATGGGAGTAATCTGGAAAGATGGGCTAGAATTAAAGTTTTTATAGGCTTTATTTTTTAAAATAAGATATTTATTTATTAATTATTTATTAATGTAAAAACAATTCTTAACATTCACTAAAAATTTTTTTAGTTCCAAATTCTCTCCCTCTCTTCCTTTTTTCTTCCCTTACTGAGAAAGCAAGCAATTTGATATAAGTTATACATATGGAGCCATGCAAAATACATTTACATATTAGTCATGTTGTGAAAGAAAACAGAAAAAAAAGCCACCAAGAAAAATAAATGATGTAAAAGAAACATTTGCTTTGATCTGCATTCCCTCTACATCACTTCTTCCTCTGAAGATGTTAAGTATTTTTCGTCATAAATCTGTGAAGGGCTTTAAGTGACAAATACAAGAGTTTGGATTTTATATTTAATTTAAAATTTTTGCAGTTTTATATTCCAGCACAATTCATCAGTGTGGGAGTAAAAGTGTAGAAAACAGGCATTGGGGGTAATGCAGGATTTGGGTCTGGCAAGGAACAAATGGCAAGAGATAAAAGGCTTGATTTTGCAGGATAAAGTTAAATTGATTAATTACATGCTTAAGATTTTAAAGGATAGAAAATGGCTTATATCAGGGATTAGAGAGAGGTGAAATGCTTGAAAGATCCCGACACATACTTCAAAAATTAGGTTTTGAAGTGAAGCAGAGGGAGATTTAGGAGGATAGGAATTTGCGCCCCAAAGAAGAATATCAGGATTCTGGATCATGGAGATAGAACAGTTATCAGTGAAGGTGAGAACAAGGAGTTAGAAATATCTGTGAATAGGGGTTCTGGGGTAGTTGAGGGAATACCAACATGAATACTGATAGCCCCAAGTATGAGTACAGGGATTGGAATATGTTTTTTATAGTTAGAAAGAACAAAAAAGAAATCACTGTCACTGCCATTTCAATAGAATGATTAATAACTATTTTTGTTTTGTTTTGTTTTTTTGGCTGAGGCAATCAGGGTTAAGTGACTTGCCCAGGGTCACACAGCCAGGAAGTGTTAAGTGTCTGAGACCACATTTGAACTTAGGTCCTTCTGAATTCAGGGCTGGTGCTCTATCTACTGAGCCACCTAGCTGCCCCGATTGATAACTATTGATGACAACAGAATTTACATGAACATGTACAACAGTTTCAGTAGACTTACTGACTTAACTAAGTTTTGGTTCTTCCCACCATTAAAAGTGGTGCCTGCAAAAATCCTGGGTTATTTGGAGTGATGGTATAAATACAAGTCAATCCAGTTTATAACAACGCGCTCCAAAAGCCAGATTCTTTTCTAAGCTAAGACATTCAACTAGACTTCAATGATTATCAGTGAGGTTAATTATAGGTTCTTCACAGAACAGCCACTAGAGGGCAAAGATGTTACAAACATTTCATTAATTCTGATGGAAATTGAGGAGTGTGTTGACAAAAACAAGCCATTTAATATACTTTGTCACTATCCCTAAAAATAGGACATAGCATGCTTTTTTAAAGTATCGTATAATTAGATATTTCACTGAATCATAGTTTTAGAGCTAAGCACAGAGTTTAGAGCCTCTATAATTCAAACTCCTCAGTTTTTAGTTGAAAGGCCCTAGGATGCAGAGGACAGTGGGATTCAAACCCTCAGCTTACAGATAGTCTAGACTATAATATTTGGAAAAATGTTTGCTCCTTTCCTATCGTCATTCTGTGAAATTTTTGTCTATGTTTTAATACAAATCCTCAAATGACCATTTGCCCAAGCATTGGAATTTTTCTTTTAATTCTTTTAGAATAATGGGGTGACTACTTCTACTCAATCTCACTACATGTCCAGTACATCTGAAAGTCCAATCATATATGTTTTTGAAGACATTCTTAACTAAGATGCATGAAATGCTCTGATACTGAAAGAATTTAGAAAATGTATTTGATGAGTCATTACTCATCAAATGATATTTGAAAGATCCTGGAGAAGGGGAAGGTTGCTATAGCATTGAAGAAAGCAAATCACTGTTCTGATTTTCAAAAAAAAAGGAAGAGAGTAAAATCTCCAAAGTATAAGTCAGAGGGTTTGACTTTAATTCCTGGCAAAATACTGTATGGTATTTTGCAAGTTATTATATGGGAAAAGGTAGGTGATGCATTCAGAGTAAGTAACTTTAGAAGGGATGGCATTAGCAAGTGGGATTCCAGGAAGGACCTTTGGAAGAAGGTGACATTTGAGCTGAATCTTGAAGGGCTAGAAGGGAGGAAGAAAAGAATTCTAGTCATAATGGATATCCAGAATAAAGGCAAGGATATAGGAGAGAGAGCATCATGTTTGAAGAACTGCAAGTAGATTAACATGGTTGAATTGTTATTATCTATAGCTAACATCTATAGAGCATCCTAAGGTTTGGAAAGCTCTTTATGTATTATCTCATTTTATTCTTGTAACAACTCCATGAGTGGGTGCTATTAGCATCCTCATTTTTGATAAGGAAACTGATTCTAAAAGAAATAAGTGACTTGCCCAGAGTCTCACAGCTGGTAAACATCTTTTCTTAGGTAACTAAGTTGAACAATAGATGGAACACTGGACTTGGACAAGAAGAGTTCAGTTTAAATCCTTCTTTAGACACTTACTGGTTGTGTGACCCTGAGTAATTCATTTAACCTTTCTCTTCAATTCCTCATCTGTAAAATGAAGGCGTAGCTCTTAATGAACTTCATAGTCCCTTTTGGTTCTATATCTATGATCCTATGATCTTACAAGTCTTCATCATATTTTGGATCAAGGCTCTTTTAGGCAGTCTGCTAGAGCTTATATATATCTTCTTGGAAGAATATTTTAAAATGCATAAAATAAAATACACAGGAAACCAATTCAATTGAAATAATTATTAAAATATTAAAAACAATCCATGGGGACAGAAAGGTGGAACAATGGACAAAGCAGTGACTCTGGAATTACTAGAACCTGAATTCAAATCCAGCATCAGACACATACTAGCTGTGTGACCCTAGGCAAGTCATTTAATCCTTCCAATTGCCTTCTCCTCCCCTCCCCCAATGAAGAAAGTTAAAGGACTCCCCTTCATGGACTTTTGTTCTGGGTCTGGTGTCCTTTTCACTATATGATGTTCCTTCTCTTTATTATGTAATAAACTATTTCCACAGATTCTATCATTCAACTTTTTCTCTTTGAAAATTATTTTCTGAACTTTACTTTCATGTATTCTAAAAAAGCAAAAAGTTCACACAGCTCAAAATATGCAGTATAGAAGTCAACAGGCATTTATTAAGCACTGACATGCCAGCAATGTACTAAGTGCCAGAAAATACAAGCAAAAAAAAAATAATCTTTTTCTCAAGGAGCTTAGACTGGTGAAGTCTAGAGAGTCGGTAATGGAGGTAGGAGGAAGGAAGGATGGCTGGTGTGGGCCCATCCTTAAAATAGAGGTTTAAGGAGAAAGCAGGGATGGGGCTGGAAAAATGTTCCAGAGTAAAAAGGCAGAGGAAACTTTTAGGTTGAGAAAGCAATTGTGCCAAGGGCCAGAGAATCAGAATCAGAGCGGGGGTGGGGGGGTGGGGGGGGGGTGGGGGTGGAGAAACAATTTCAGTTAAATGGATAACTTGATGATAGAAAAATGCCACCTGTTACACGGTGAGTTTAAAGACAATTCTTGCAGTCAGAATGTAATTAAATAAGAGACTTTTGACATGAAGTTGATTGACAGATGAGGATATTTTGCTTGCTTTATCTCAAGTTGTGTGCTTTTAGTTTCAGAACCAAGGTAGACAGTTAAGAAATTTAAATTTTGCTAAGTACATTTAGAATGCATACATCTTTTACAGCTAAAAAAAAACCCAAACCTTTCATTTTATAGATGGAAAAACCAAGGACCAAAGTACCAATTAACTAAGGGAAAATCATTTGGAAGACAGTAAGTAATATACAAACAATTTATTTTTAGGCATCAGCACTTCACATTCTGCAAATGTAGATTTGTTTATTTTGCTCAAATATTTCCAGGTGGGCTGAAGTTTTAATTATGCCAGTTCCTTCAAAGATATAACTGTAATAATATGTTTCTATGGGTAAAATAAAGGGAATGGATGAGATTAAATAGATAAATAGTGGACTAAAATGGGATAATTCTTCTTATAAGGCAACAAAAAATAGATACACCATATTCCAAAAACATCTTAAACTATCAGGGTTCTTCATAGAGAATGCTTCTTCTCAATCTTCAAAAATAGAGCAACCAAAGAGATCTAGCCTCAAAGACCTTTACCTCTTTCAACCTTTCTCACTTCTTACAGGTTCCCAAGGTAATACCAAAGATCTAAATCTAGTGTCTGAGCTACATAGTGACAATGGGTATTCAGACTTAAATGAGCTTTTTAAATTGAGTGTGGTTGGTTATATAGGCGATGTTGAATTGTGAGCCTGAGCTATGGCAGTACAAAAGGCAGAAAAATGTCTTAAATAGTTGTGGAAGTATTTGCTGCTGATAATTTATTCTTCTATTAAGACTACAGGCTTCCAAAAGTATTGCTGCCTTTGCCTGTCTGCCCCAGTTTCTTAATTTACACTGTGAGTTTACCAGTGGCTATCCTAAATTACAGATTTTATTTCTTTGCTGTTGTCTCATCAAAAGACAGCAACATTCTAACTTACCTGGTAGTTGGTAATGACTATAATGCCTTTCCAATGGTTGATTTGAATAACTGACCTTGAACTGGTCTGATCCCTGGCCAGTTGCATAATATATACTTGGCTCTGATAGCAAAGCCTGCCTGTCTTTTGACAAATACAGAAAACGTTTCCAACTATGGTGACTCACTTACTGTAGTTTTTCCTCTTTTGTTAACAAATCTTAAGTTAGACATAAATGTCTACTGTTTAAGCTGTATATTTTTAGAAACCTATATTGTACTATTGCCAATGTAGAATTATAGGTCTGAAAGGGAACTTGTGGGGTCATTTAGTTTTATTTCCCTTACTATCAAAGAAATAATATTTATATCAATCCAGACATAAAATTGTCAACCTTATTCTTATTATCTCTGGTGTCTCATTATAGACAAGACTATGATGACATATATAATTGGACTAGTGTCTTAGTCTTAATGATGCATGAATTAGAGGGAGGAAGGAAAGTAATTGTTAAACTGCAGAAGAATCCAATCAATAGAAACCTAGAAGAAACAGAAGAAAAATATTCCTATAGAAAATAGTTCTCCCTTTTAAGTTTCTGTAATCAAAATGGAATTACTATCTTATCAATGGAATTCTGCTCTGTGTGTGTGTGTGTGTGTGTGAGAGAGAGAGAGAGAGAGAGAGAGAGAGAGAGAGAGAGAGAGAGAGAGAGAGAGAGAGAGAGAGAGAGATGGATCCTTTGGAAGTCTGATAAAGCTTATGAACACTATCTCAAAATAATATTTTATAAAAGTGTAAAATAAAATATATAGAATTACAAAGCAACCCGTTTGATCTCTAAATGTAGTTATCAGTAAAAAAAATTTAAAGATCATGGATCTCAGGTTAAGAGTTCCTGCTTTAGACTGTGGAGGGATAATTCTTCTTAGAGATTCTACCTAAAATTAAAGTGAGAGAATTAGAGTACCCATACTTATTATAAGAATCTGCTGAACTAGACTATATCTTCTGTATATCTAAGCATTATGTCACTTAATAATAAAATGCATTTTGCATAGTACAACAGGCTAGGAAAATGTATAGATATTTTGAGGTTAACAAAGGAATTCATTACTGTAATAAAAATACTGATTTTTAAACACCATCAACTGTTATTAAGAACAACATCCCATTTTCCATTATAGCTAACTGCCTCCTAATGGATCCTCCACTGTAAGAAAGCAACTGTCAACAGTGATCTCTCTAAAAGTATATGTACCACTCTCCACTTGTAGTCATCCTTTTCCCTCCCCTTTTTTTAGTTTGTGGAGCAAAATATGCTTACTCATTCATTCTTTGAGAAGATTCGTCAGTGTTATTAATTTACTGTGTTTTAGTATGATTTTCATTTAATTATGTAGTCTCTGTATATTTTTCTTGGTTTTGTTCTCTTTCCTCTGTATGAGTTCAAAGAAGCCTTTCTGTTTACCTAGATTCTTCACATTCAGATTTCTTTCTTTCTTTCTTTTTTTTTTCTTTTTTCTTTTGCTGAGGCAATTGGGGTTAAGAGACTTGCCCAGGGTCACACAGCCAGGAAGTGTTAAATATCTGAGACCAGATTTGAACTTAGATCCTTCTGACTTCAGGGCTGATGCTCTATCCACTGTGCCACCTAGCTGCCCCACATTCATAATTTCTTAAGGAGTGATAAGATTCCATAATATCCATGTATTACAGTTTGTGTAGCTATTCTGACTGCTATGGTACCTACTTTACTTACAGTTTTTTTGCTACCATCCAAAATATTAACTCAAAGGGTAGGAACAGTTTCAAACTTTATTTTACTGTACATTTATTTAAATATTTATTATAAGATTTGGTCTGCATTTTAGATTTAAATTTCTATTATAATAATCACTGGGTAATTATGCAAACAGTGTGTAGCTCAATGTTAAGAGTTTGATCACAAATCATTTATCTACCATTCTAATGAAACACATTGAAATTTATACATTTTAATATCATTCCCTTGAAAACAAACTCTAGTGCTGATCAATTTGAGATAAAAATTAATTGTTTATCTAGCCATTATATGAATGAGTCACACCATGATGCTGGGTGTATAACATTAAAAGCAACTTTTTGTTTGTGTTTGACTGTGATTTGCATATTTAATAAATAAAATTGTCTTTATAAGCAAATTTACTTGCATTTTTTTCAGTCATGAGCCAGGATTCAGGAATATATTCCTACTTCTGTCTCAGTGGAAAAGGAAATAAAAAGTGATTGGATTCTCTGGCACTAAACTGATTCTAATGGTACATTAATGAAATGCTGTTTGGTTCTAAAGGCCCTATCATGTGAGGTGAAAAAGCAAGTCAATGGCACAGTCACCAAAGAGTAGAGGATCCCAGTGGATTCCTGGTTCTGTTTATCTCAATAAATTTTCTGCTGTTCTTAGAGCCAGAAAAATAAGGAAATATCTCCTTCAGAATAATGCCTGCATTTATAATTTTTCCTTACTTTCTCTTTTCTAGAAGTAATCCATGATTCAATCCTGTTCATTGTAGTTCAAATACAAAGTAAGTTAAAATGCAAAAGTAATCATTACTATAGTGAGAGGGAATGTTTTTATACAAACTAAATATAGTTGAGATGAGCTTGGTTTCTCATTAGTCAGTTACAAAGTATTGAACACTTCCTTCCATGTGTTCCCTAATATCATTCCTTTTTTCCTTCTTTATTTTGATCCCTGAGAATGCACTTATTTTTTTGCCAGTTTACCACAGTACTACCTTCCAAATACAAGCTGAACTATCTCCTTTAGCCCCTTAAATCTCAGAAGCAGAAGCTTTCTCTTTCTTGGCACTAACCTGATCCCTTGAATCTATAATCTGGATAGTTTCAGGTAGTTTTTGTCCCAGAAATTGTTTACTAGCTTTTACTCAATGTCCTAGATTAGAACGACTTGTTCTTGAGTCAGGTTAGGGAATTATTAAAGGGATAAGTACACACAAATAGGAGACAGGTTGAGAGGAGGGAGTGGGAATTTCACTGGCAGGGGGTTCCTATCAAGGACTTAATAAGCTGGACCAGAAAGAATTAGAGACACAGAGATAATAAGAAGGATATAAAACTGAAAGAGGGACTGAAGGAGGGCTAAGCTTTGGTATAAAAAGAGAGAGATCAAGGAGGGCTATCAGTTTCCTACATATTTCTTAGAGAAGATGTCTCACAAGAGAACATTTGGGATGAAGCTACCAATTATACCCACCTCTCCAAGGAGTGAGGGGAGTTCTAACAAAAGGTCCATTCTTTCTACAACTTCCCTTCTAAATATGGGGCTGGTAACAGGTATGGTGTTACTGTATACTGTAACATACTCTATCCCCAATTCTTACTTAATTCCTTGCTTGGCAACATTCTTGCTTTTCAATAAGAAAGAACCTGAAAAAGGAGTTAAAACTCAAATACAAATTAAAAATACTAGAACCAAGGTTCCAATAGATAGTCACACCTACAAAAAAAATCAGAGAAGTAAGAGCAGACTGCTAGAAATCTAGAAAGCCACAGGAAAATAAAGCAGAAAGGGAAGATGTTGGTAGAAGATAGAAATAAAAGGGTATTCATAAAATCAACAAACTAACGATGACATAGTGGTCAGCTTTTATAGCTTTCGGTATCATTAGCTATCTCTCTTAGCACAGAAATTCAGAATAAGTGTCTGACAATTCAGGACAGGAGTGCTGAAATGTGATATTCTAGAAGGCAAAAGAGCTGGGATACCTACTCCAAAAAAACTGAGAATATTCCTTCAAGGGAAAAAATGGATATTTAATAAAATAGAGAACTTTCAAGTACACCTGATAATAAGATAGAAAATTTGATTTTCAAATACAAGATTCAAGAGAAGCATGAAAAAGGAAAACAGGAAAGAGAAATCATATGGGGCTCAAAGTTAAATGATTTGCTTTTTTATATGAGAATATGACACATATAACTTTTAAGAATTTATTCATTATTAGGACAGTTAGAACTATTCTATGTAGAAAGAGGGTATGGGAATGAATCAATTAGAATGGGATGATGTTAAAAGAATCCTCTTGGGAGAAGGGGAAAGGGAGAGGAAGAATAGGAAAATTATCTCACATGAAAGAGCAAAGAAACGTTTTTACAATGGAGGAAAAAATGGTGTTTTGGGGGCTGCACAGCATTTTACTCTTACTTATATCTAAATTAGTTCAAAGAGGAAAATATATATACTTACTCAATTGATAACAGAAAACTATCTTACAACCAGGAAATAGAAGGGAAAGAGGAAATAATGCAAAAAGGAAGGGCAGGTAACAGTAGTCAAAATCAAAACAAACTTGAAAAGAAGGACCGGATAAAACAGAGACAAGGATAAACAGAAGAAAATAAGATGGCGTGAAATGCACAGTAAGTAATCATAACTGTGACTATGAATGAAATGAACGCACTCATAAAATGGAGAGAATCCAACAACATGTTGTTTACAAGAAATACATTTGAAACAGAGAGACACATATGGAGTAAAATAAGGGGTTGGAGCAGAATCTAAAATGCTTAAGCTGAAGTAAAAAGAAAAGGTGGAGTTATTTTTATTGTTCAGTCATGACTGACTTCATTATCTTTTGTAAAATGTGGGGTTTTCTTGGCAAAGATATTAGAGTGGTTTGCCATTTCCTTCTCTAGCTCATTTTACAAATGAGGAAACTGAGGTAAACAGGGTTAAATGCTTGCTTTTGGTTTTAGAGAGATTCTACTTATCATTTTAAGAAAGACTCAATCATCTTTTCTACATTTCATAATACTCTCTATTTTTTGTTTGGTCACAAATTCTGTCCTTATTCATAGATCTGACAGGTGAACTATTTCATGGTTCCCTAATTTGCTTATGTTATCACTTTCTATGTCAAAATCATGTATTCATTTTAACATTATCTTGCTTTATGATATTTCTACCAGACTGCTTTCCAGTATTAGCAGCAATTTTTGTTAAATAGTGAGTTTGTATACCAAAAGCTGAGATCATTTTGTTTATAAAGCAAAACACGTTTATAATGGTCCTTATCTACTCTGTACTATAATACCTAATCTATTTCACTTATCTGCTAATCTATCTATAGTTTTCTTTCTCTGTTTTTACTTTCCAGATTTTTTTGACGATTGAGTCTTTCTTAAAATAAGTAGAATCTCTCTAAAACCAAAAGTAAGCATTATCTGTAAGGGGGATAAACTTAAACGTTTGTAGTAAGATTAGGAGTGAAACAAGGATGTCCATTATTGCCTCTATGATTCAACATTGTACTAGAAATGCTAGCTATAGCAAGAAAACAAGAAAACAGAATGAATAAAAATATACTAGAAGGAAATAAACTATCACTCATTTCAGATAATATGATGCTATATTTAAAAAAACCTTAGGGAACCAATTTAAAAACTATTTGAAACAATTAACAACTTAAGCAAAATTTTAGTATCTAAAATAAACACATAAATTATCAGCATTTCTATATTATTACCAATAAAACCCAGCAGTAAGAGATAGAAAGAAAAATTTCATTGAAAATAACTTCAAACAATATAAAATAGTTGTGATAGATATCTGCCAAGACAAAGCCAGGTGTTATAAGAACATTTCACTTTTCACATAAAGACAGATCTAAACAACTGGAAAAATATTAATTCTTCATGGGTAGATCAAGCCAATGTTATAAAAATGACAATTCTATCTAAGTTAATTTACTTATTGAGTGTCATACCAATCAAAGCACCAAGTAATTATTTTATAGAATTAGAAAAAATAATAAAATTCATCTGGAATAACAAAAGGTCAAGAATATGAAAAGAACCAATGAAAAATGTGAAAGAGGGCATCCTAGCAGTACCACATTTCAAACCATATTACAAAGCTGTAATTATGAAAACAATTTGGTACTGGATAAAAAAATAGAAATGTGGATCACTAGATTAGGTAAATGACTATACTAAGCTAGTGTTCGATAAAACCAAAGATTCAAACTTTTGGGACAGGAATTTCTGGGAAAACTGGAAAGTAATTTCATAAAAACTATAACAGAAGAAACACAGAACAACGTCTCACACAGTGTTCTAACATAAGGTCAAAATGGGAAAATGATTTGGACATAAGGGTAATACAAATATTTTAGGAAAACATGAGAAAATGTACCTGTCAAATCTATAGATAAGAGAAAAGATGACCAAATAAGAGATAGAGAGAAGATCATGGGAAACAAAATGGCCAATTTTGAATATAGGAAATTAAAAAGGTTTTGCAGAAACAAAACTAATACAACCAAAATGATAAGAAAAATAGGCAATTAGGCTAATATTTTTACAAGTTTCTCTGAAAAAGACCTGTCTCAAATATACAGTGAATTGAACCAAATTTATAAAAATAAGAGTCATTTCCCAATTTGATAGGTGGTTAATGGATATGAACTCATAGTTCACAAAAAAAAAATCAAAGCTATCAATGATCACATAAAAAAGTGTTCTAAATCACTAGTTACTAGAAAAATATAAATGAAAACAGCTCTGAAGTATCATCTCACATCTATCAAATTGGCTAACGTGATAGAAAATGAAAACTCAGAATTCTGGAAAAGGTATGGAAAAATTGTTGATAATTTATGTGTGTTTATTTTAGATACTAAAATTTTGCTAAAGTTGTTAATTGTTTCAAATAGTTTTTAATTGGTTCCCTAAGGTTTTTTTTAAATATAGCATCATATAATCTGCGATGAGTGTTATTCATTGTTGGTGGAGTTGTGAACTAGTCTAACCATTCTGGAGAATGATTTGGAATTATATCTGAAGAGCTATAAAACTGCATAAGTTTTGACCTAACAATATCACTACTTTGTATCTGAGGGAAAAATGACTTGTTTGTATAAACAGCTTAACAGCAACTCTTTTGGTGGTGGCAAAGAATTAGGAATTGAGGGGATGCCCAATAATTGGGGAATGGCTAAACAAGTTATGCTAAAATTGTGATGAAATATTACTTTGCTATAAGAAATAATGAGCAGGATGGTTTCAGGGAAATCTGGGAAGATTTAAATGAACTCATATAAAGTGAAATGAGTAGAATGAGAAAAATATTGTATATAGTAATATTGTATATAGTAACAGTAATATTGTAAGCACGATTAGCTGTAAACTCTTCCCCCCCCAAAAAAAAATCTTAGCTAATCTGATCAAAACAATGATTCAAGACCCTATCAAAGAACTAATGATGAAAAATGCTATCTATCTCCAGAGAGAAAACTAATGAACTCTGAATACAGATTGAAGAATACTTTTAAAGCTTTCTTTATTTTTCATTTTGTTTTTTGTCTGTTTTCTTTTGTGACATGACTAATATGGAAATGTTTTTCATGACTTCACAAGTATAAATGATACCAAATTGCTTGATTTCTCAAAGAGGGAGAGTGGTAGGAGGGAGAGAGAATTTGGTACTTAAAAATTTTTTAAATTGTTAAAAATTGTTTTAAATGTAATTGGGAAATATTTAATGAAATAAAAATATATTTTTATTTTTATTTATTTATTTTTTTAATTTTATTTTTTAAATTTTATTTGCATAACATATGTGTGGGTAATTCTTCAACAATAGCCCTTACATAGCTTTCCGTTACAAATTTTTCCCCCAACTCCCCACCCCTCCCCTAGATGGCAGGATATCCACTTCATGTTAATTATGTTAAAATATTGGTAAATCGAATATATGTATACATATTTCCAAACTTGTCATTGTTGTGCAAGAAAACTCTTGTCTACACAAACGATATATCAGATAAAGGAAACACAATGTAAGCAAACATCAATCAAGGAGTATGAGAATGTTATGTTGTGGTCCACATTTCGCATCCCTCTCTCTGGGTGTATATGGCTTTCTTCAGTGAACAATTGGAGTTGGTTTGAAACATTTCATTGTTGAAGAGAGCCATGTCCATCAGATTTGATCGTCATATAGTACTGTTGTTGCCGTGTATAATGATCTCCTGGTTCTGCTCATTTCACTCAGCATCAGTTCATGTAAGTCTCTCCAGGCCTCTCTGAAATCATCTTGCTGGTCATTTCTTACAGAACAATAATATTCCATAATATTCATATACCATAATTTATTCAGCCATTCTCCAATTGAAGGGCATCTATTCAATTTCCAGTTTCTAGCCACCACAAAAAGGGCTGCCACAAACATTCTTGCACATGTGGGGCCTTTTCCTTCCTTTATGATTTCTTTGGGATATAAGCCCAATAGAAATGCTGCTGGGTCAAAGGGTATGCACAGTTTGATAACTTTTTGAGCATAGCTCCAAATTGTTCTCCAGAATGGCTGTATCTGTTCACAGCTCCACCAACAATGCATCAGTGTCCCAGCCCTCCCACATCCCCTCCAACATTTATCATTAACTTTTCCTGTCATTTTAGCCAATCTGACAGGTGTGAAGTGGTATCTCAGGGTTGTCTTGATTTGCATTTCTCTGATCAATAGTGATTTGGAGCACCTTTTCATATGACTATAAATAGTTTTAATTTCATCCTCTGAAAATTGTCTGTTCATATCCTTTGACCATTTATTGATTGGAGAATGGCTTGAATTTTTATAAATATGAGACAATTCTCTATATATTTTAGAGATGAGACCTTTATCAGAACCCTTAAATGTAAAGATGATTTCCCAATTTATTGCTTCCCTCCTAATCTTGTCTGCATTGATTTTGTTTGTACAAAAACTTTTTAACTTAATATAGTCAAAGTTATCTATCTGGTTTTCAATTAAGAGTTCCAGTTCTTCTTTGGTCATAAATTTATTCCATCTCCATAGGTCTGAGAGGTAAACTATATTACATTCCTCTAATTTACTTATAGTATCACTCTTTATATCCAGATCATGAACCCATTTAGATCTTATCTTGGTATGTGGTGTTAGATGTGGGTCAAGCCCTAATTTCTTCCACACTAGTTTCCAGTAATAAAAATATATTTTAAAAAAAGAAATTTCACATCACTCCCAGTGCCTGACACAAATGCTCTCTACAATGCTGATTCCTCCATAATGTGGTAGAGAAAAGAAAGGTGACAAAGTAGTTTTCTTTCTCTGAAATTATTTATTGATATGTACATCTCTCTGTCTCTGAGGTATACAGAAACTGGGGTAAAATAAGTAGGGACTCTAAGACTACGTGAGATAAAAATAAATGTGAGATATCCAGGGTTTCCAAAGAGTTTTGATGGAATTTTAAGTTTTATATTCTAGAGGATATATTTAGCTTTTTCATTCTTTGCTAGTACCATATCATCTTAAGATCTACTTAAGGTCTTAAGACCTTACTTAAGACCTCACATTTAATTCTATTTAAGTTTCTTCTTGCTAGCTTTAGCTCCACTGTTTTGGCTAGTTAAATTATTTTTTTTGAATTCCAATTATTTTATCTGACATTTTAGTAGTTTCTAAGCTTTTTGACACTCATAAGTTCAGTTAATATGCCACTTAAGTAATTAATTAAAAGACACCTGATGATACTAATGGTGATAAGCTATAAAACAGAGCTAAAGCCAGAAGAGCCCAGGGGCCTTGTAATACAAAAATTACTCCAGGTTGATGTCCACTTATAATTCACTACTTTTTGGTCTCAATCAGTCAACCAGTCCATATTGTCTAATCTATATTTCCATCATGTTCATAAGGATATTGAGTGAGAGACTTTTTCAGATGCCTTGTTAAATCTAGATGTATAATCACTTATATTCTCCTGATCCAATAATCTTATGAGAAAAAGAAATGAGGTTAATTTGGCATGATTTCTCCTTAATAAATTCATTTTAGTTTTTTTATTAAAGCTTTTTATTTGCAAAACATATGCATAGGTAATTTTTCAACACTGACCCTTGCAAAGCTTTCTGTTACAAATTTTCCCTCCTTACCCCCCCCTTCCCTTAGATGGCAGGAAGTGTAGTACATGTTAATTATGTTAAAATATTTGATAGATCAAATATGTGTATATATATGTATATATATATATACAGTTATCTTGCTGTACAGGAAAGGAAAAAAAAACCTGAGAAGGAAAACATAATGCAAGCAAACGTCAATAGAGAGTGTGAAAATGCTACCTTGTGGTCCAGACTTGGAATCCACAGGCCTCTCCCTGGGTGTATATGGCTTTCTTTATCACTGAACAATTGGAACTTGTTTGAAACATTTCATTGTTGAAGAGAGCCATGTCCATCAGAATTGATCATATAGTCTTATTGTTCCCATGTACAATGATCTCCTGGTTCTGCTCATTTTACTTAGCATCAGTTCATGCAAGTCTCTCCAGGCCTCTCTGAAATCATCCTACTGGTCGTTTCTTACAGAGCAATAATATTCCATAACATTCATATACCATAATTTATTCAGCCACTCTCCAATTGATGGGCATCCATTCAGTTTCCTGTTTCTAGCCACTACAAAAAGGGCTGCCACAAACATTCTGGCACATGTGGGTCCCTTTCCCTCCTTTAAGATCTCTTTGGGATATAGACCCAGTAGAAACACTGCTGGGTCAAAGGGTATGCACAGTTTGATAACTTTTGAGCATAGTTCCGAATTACTCTCCAGAATGGTTGGATCCATTCACAGTTCCACCAATATCCATTTTAGTTTTTAACAACAAGCTTTAAATAGTCACATAAATAATTCCTTCGATAAATTGTTCCAGGAATTTAAGTCAATCTCACTGTCAAACTAGTTTGAAAAATATACTTTTTTTTGACTTCTGATAAACTGGGAATAGCTATCTGTTTCTAATCTCCTCCCCCTCCCCCACCAAGTTCTTTCAGAATTTTGAAGTAGAGTGGGTTTTTTCCCCCTCTGGGCTGATGACTTGAATTCATTCAGGTAGCTTTCCTTATAGAAACTGTCTAATTATATGTCAACCAACAGACAAATAACTGTTCTTCCATTTTGAAGACCATTGTTTGTGGGTAGAGAAAAATGAAAACTCCTGATGGAGAACTCCAGGTTTAATATTATCCTACTGTGCCTGATTAGCTCTCCTTGTGGTTGTAGCAGAACTAAATTCTTTTACTCTTGTCCTTGCCCTAGGTATCACCCAGGCTGACCATATTGAGCTTTCCAGAGGACATAACTTGTTGGAAATTTGT
>JAJPUD010000373.1:46871-121908 GCA_023553655.1 Myrmecobius fasciatus | reverse complement strand
AATAAGAAGGGTTCCTTGGAATATATTTGCGGTGGATTTTTTCCTCCTTAATGTTGTTAAATGTTTTTCTCCAGTCAATCATAGTTTAGGATGGTCACTGAGTTTGAACCAAGCTTTTTATTTATTTATTTTTGCTAGAACATTTTTGTGAGGTAGTTACCTGGGGCTATCATTATATTCTCTGTTAGGCTTTGCAGAACTAATTTCTGTTTGAAGTATGGAAATAATGCTATTATTGTAGGCTATCCATGTTAAAGATTAATATATACTTGTAAAATGGTTGGGAAATATCTAACTAGGGTATATATTTTTAAGAGCTGTAGTGTTTACAGGCATATTGGTATCCTACTCCTTCAAAGGTATTTGAGTTTTAAAAGAACTAGAGGAAAGAATTCTCTTTCTAAAGGAAGTTAATCACAAAATGCTTGCATATTGAAACAGAGCATCAGAACTGAAAAGGAACTTAGAGATCATTTAACATACAAATCTCTTATTTATTGATGAGAAACAGAGATATCAGTAGAACCAAAAAGAGAACCCAGATCTTTGGACTCCTTCACAAATATTATGATGCTTACAAACAAATTGTTAAATATTGGAGAAATGTATAGCTCAAAGTTTTATTGCACTTAAAGAATAATTTCTTTCCTTTTCTTGAGATATCTGTACCATTCCTTTAGGTCCTCGATGTCTTGTCTTTCAAGATTTCCTATTTTTTCTTTCTGTATTTTTTCCTTTTTTAAAATGGTTCCTCTTATTTTTTCCCCCTTTTTTCAATTATAAGCTGGAAGTTCTTGTATGAGACTTATCTGTGCTTTGTAGGTTCTGGGCAAAGCAAAATAGCACTATGAGTAACAGGAAGCTTTTCCTTAGTGGTTGTTGTAGCCAGTCCCACAAGTTGGTCTTTGGTCACTGTGTAAGTAGGTTGCTTTGGTATTGTTATTCTATCTGCTAGCTTCATCTTTTCTATCAGTTTGGGGTGACTCTCTTCTGGACATATGACACTACTGACCACCCCCTCCTCTTTGTCTCTATGACTTTCATGACACTATTCTTTTCCTGTAGGCATATATATTTGTATATATATATGTATGTATGTACATATATATACACACATATACATATATGTGTGTGTATGTATGTATATATTGCTTCTTTTTAGTTTCTTATGCTGGATCTTTAGCCATATTCCACTTTCTAAGCCTCCAAAGCTCTCTGGTCTCTTTTCTCCTCTCTCTCAATATTCTCTATCCATCATGCCATCTGGCTGCCTAGGTATCTCACTGGAATTGATCATCTTTCACCCTAAATATGCCTCTCCTTTCAACTTCCCCATTTCTTTTGAGGGCACCATCCCGGCCACTCAAATTTATAACTTCAGAGTTTAATCCTCATTCCTCACACCTGGATTACTGTGCAGCTTCCTGATTCCTGCCTATGTCCTTTTCAATCCATTCTTCAAACTAAAATGCTAAAATGGTATTTCTAAGACAAGGTCTGATCATTCAATAATCCTGCTGAGAAACTTCAGTGATTCAGTCCTGTTGGCCTGATGTTTAAAGCTTTCTACAATTAGACTTCATTACCTTTTTCTTCTTAAAAAAAGTTTTATTGACACTTTTATATTTCTGCATATTCAGTTACTTAAGTCCTCTCTGACCCCCTTTGAGGGGTTTTCTTGGCAAAGATACTAGAGTGGTTTGAAATTTTCTTCTCCAGCTAATTTTACAGATGAGGAAACTGAGATACACAGAATCAAGTGATTTGCCCAGATTCACACAGTGGGAAGTATCTGAGGCCAGAGAAAGAATTCTTCCTGACTTCAGGCTCAGCACTCTATCATGTGTCACCTAGTTGCCCATTTGCATTTATATCATATTCTAATAACTATCCCCATCCTAAAGAATTTTTTCTTATTGTAAGGAAATGCACCTAAGAAAAATAAATAGTCACACTGGTCATATCTGACAATATATACCTTTCTGCACCAATAGTCTACCACCTCTCTGCTGAGAAGCAGGAGATACTTCACTGTCAGTCCTCTGACTGGTCATTGGTTTGATCAAAATTCTAAAGTCTGTTTTCCCTTTCACTATTATGATGATCAAATTTTTTTTTCAGTTTATTTTTTCATGTTTTTTCCCCTTTTTGATTTGTTTCTTCTTTCACAATTGTGACTAAAATGGAAATAGGTTTTACACATGTTATACATGTCACCTATGTGTCACATGTATCACTTTAGCATACTAAGAGCTTTACAATGGGGATTTAAAAAAAGAGTCCAAACTAATTCCTGACCTTCAAGAGCTCACATTCTAATGGGAGAAACAACATGCAGAAGGCTATGCAATACAAGATATATACAATATAAATATAATACTACCTAGGAGCTAAGGCACTAGCAATGAGAACTGAGAAGAGTCTCATAGTTAATGGGATTTGAGCTGAGTCTTGAAAGAAACCAGGGAAGTCAGGAGGCAGAAGTAAGATTTTAGAGAATATTCAGACAGTTGGACAGGTAAAGGAGGACCAGAAAGGAGCAGTATTATGTCAAACTAGAAAAGAACATTCAGGAGAAGAGATTGATTAAGACTGTCAAAAGTTGTAAAGATTGAACATATTACTTTATCAGACTCACGGATAGAAGAATTTATGAACAAGAGATAGATGTAAAAAGGTAGTTTTGATTACATTAAATTTAAAAGGTTTTCTACAAACAAAACCAATGTGGCCAAGATTAGAAGGAAAGCACAAAATTAGGAAAAACTTTAATAAACTTTTTTAGATAAAGGTCTCATATATCAACTATATAAATTACTTTGTCAAATTTATAAGAATATGGATCATTTCCCAATGGACACATGATCAAAAAATATGAAGAGGAAGTTTTTGGATGAAGAAATGAAAGCTACATATAATCATATAAAATGCTCTAAATCATTATTGATTGTAGAAATCATTATAGATTATAGAAATGTGAATTAAAATAATTTTAAGGTATCTCACACCTATTCAAAATGGTACAAGAGGAAAAATGACAAAATGTTAGAGGGGGTATGGAAAAATTGGGCCACTAATATACTGTTGGTGGAACTGAGAATTGATCCAATCACTTAAATTTTTTCTTTTAAATAGTATTTTATTTTTTCCCAATTGTATGTAAAGGAAATTTTTATCATTCATTTTTACAAGACTTTGAGTTTCAAATTTTTCTCCCCTCCTTTCCCTTCCATACTCTCTTTCTAAAATGGTAGGCAATTTAATATAGGTGATATATGTATCATTATAGGTGATACATGTGATATATTGGTGACATGTATAATATGTGTAAAATATATTTCCATTTTAGTCACAGTTATGAAAGAAGAAACTAATCAAGAGGGAAGAAACATGAAAAAAGAAAGTGAAAAAAAAAGTATGCTTTGATCTGCATTCAGAGTCTATCAGCTCTTTTCCACATGTAGATAGCATTTTCCTTCATGGTCTTTGGTTATTGTGCTGCTGAGAAGAGCTAAGTCATTTATACTTAATCATCCTAAAATATTGTTGATACTATATACAATATTTTCTTGGTTCTGTTCATTTTACTTCGCATCAATTCATACAAGTCTTTCCAGGTTTTTCTGAAATTTGACTGCTCATCATTTCTTATTGAATAATAATATCCTATTACATCTAGAATTATGCTCAAAAAGTTATAGAATTGTGTGTACCCTTTGACTCGGAAATACCAGTATTAAGTTTGTTTTCCAAGGTGATTGAGAAAAAGAAAAAAAAACCCTATATGTTTTAAAATATTTATAGTAGCTTTCTTTGTGGTGGCAAAGAACTGGAAACTGAGGGGATGCCCATCAATTGGGGAATGGATAAACAAGTTGTGGTATATGGTTGTGATGAAATACTATTGTGTTGTAAAAAATGATGAGCATGTTGATTTTTTTATTAAAGCTTTTTATTTACAAAACATATGTATGGATAATTTTTCAACATTGACCCTTGCATAGCTTTCTGTTACAAATTTTTCCCCCCTAGTCCCCACCCCTCCCCTAGATGGCAGGAAGTCTACTACATGTTAATTATGTTAAAATACTTGATAATGTGTGTATACATATTTTTACAGTTATCTTGCTGTGCAAGAAAAGTCAGATCTACAAGGAAAAAAAATCTGAGAAGGGAAACATAAAGTAGGCAAACATGAATAGAGAGCGTGAAAATGTTATGTTGTGGTCCACATTCCTATTCCTTTCTCTGGGTGTATATGGCTTTCTTCATCACTGAACAATTGGGACTGGTTGAGCATGTTGATTTCAGAAAATATAGAAATTGGGGCAGCTAGGTGGTACAGTGGATAGAGCACTAGCCATGAAGTCATAGAGGATCTGAGTTCAAATCTGGCCTCAGACACTTAACATTTCCTAGCTGTGTGACCCTGGGCAAAATCAAAATTTTGCCTCAGCAAAAAAAAAAAAAAAAAAAAAAAAAAAAAGGAAAGAAAAAATAGAAATATCTGCATGAAATAATAAAAAGTGAAATAAGCAGGACTTAGAGAATGCTATATACAGTAACAATAATATTGTTAGAACAACTATAAATGATTAAGTTATTCTGAGTATTATAGGTATTCATATCAACTACAAAAGTACCTATAAGTTGCTATCTACTTCAAGTGAAGAAGTGATAAATAGACATTTGCATAGTATGGTTTTGCATAAACATTTATCCCTCTGTCAAATGGTGGCCTTTTCTAGTGTGGGATGGGGAAAGAAAAGGAAGGAGAGAGTTTAGAACTTAAATCTAACAAAAAATAAATTTAACTTAATTTTAAAAGGAAGGCTAGGTCTATATTGATAAGGCAAAGTGGAAAATTGATCCAAATGCTAATACCCATCATCACCTGACAGTGAGGTGATAGACTCAAGATGTGTAAGGATACAGATAATATTGGATATGTCCAATTCAGGAATTTGTTTTGCTTAATTATGCATACTTGTTATAAAGTTTTTTTCCCCTTTCTCCTAACTAAATGTGAATTTACCAAAAATGGAGGATGTAATTGTGGAAGTGAAAGAAAGTAAAATCTTATTAATTGAAAATTTTAAAATTCAAGAAAAAGAAAATAATTTGTATTATCTAGCAAAAAAATTCACTATTGTAAAAAAAGTTGCAAAACTCAAGAAATATGGAGAAAAGACCATTATATTTTTTAATTAAGAGATCATTGGTAACTTTGGAGAGAATAATATCAGTTGAATGGTGAGATCACAAGCCATACTACAGAGAATCTAGATGAGAATGAGGGGAGACTGTAGGTGGGTTTTTCATGGAGTTTGGTCACAAAATGGAAGAGGGATTTTGGACAATAGCAATGGTAAGAACAAGTAAGATTTTTTTTTTAATGATGGGGGAGAGATAGTCATGTTTTTGTAGGTAGACAATCAACTGATAGAAATTGAGTATTAGTGAGAATGGGGGTAATAGTATAACAGCATATACTGGAGAAAACAGAATAGAATGTGATCACTTGTATGTATAGAAGAAAAGTTTGCCTTGAGAAGATGCACTATCTCATTTCATGAAACAAGTAAAGGAGAAGATAGAGGGAAAAGCCATTTAAGTAATGTGAAATGAGAGGAGGGAAGAAGAGAGTTCTTGGAAAATGTTTTCAACTTTTATTCACTGAAGTATGAGACAAGGGTGAAGACAAGGGTCATGGAAGGTTTAAGGAGAGCTGAAAAGATTTGAAATAGGGATTCTGGTGAGTAGGATAAGTGAATCAACTAGGGAGGTATAAAAGGATTGTCTTCCTATGCAGTAAGGACTCAATTAGTCTTGTTATTAACATATTGTTATTATTAATGATGATAATGAAATATAATAAAGTGAGGATCAGGAACTAATTTAAGAATATAAGTTTTGCCTCTCTTCACAAGATACTTTATAGACCTTAAAGTACCATATAAATGTCTATTATGGTAAGTCTAATTAGCAATGTTACAATGCACTTAAGCACAATACAGGGAGTCTCAAAAGTAATTGGTTATTTTAAGTTTACATATAAACTTATGAAATGCTATTTGTTTTATATTCACTTTTATTTTGTTTATTTTTAATTTTTTAATTTTTGACTGTTTTTCTCTTTCTTTTTAAAAGTTTTTATTTTCAAAACATATGCACAGATAATTTTTCTTTTTTTTATTAAAAGCTTTTTATTTACAAAACATATGAGTGATTTTTCTACATTGACCTTTGCAAAAAACTTTTTTTTCCAAGCTTTTCCCCTCCTTCCCCTCACCCCCCACCCCTAGATGACAGGTAATCTAATACATGCTAAATATGATAAATTATATGACAAATCCAATATATCTATACATATCTATACAGTTATCTCACTGCACAAGAAACATCAGATCTAGAAAGAGAAAAAAAAACAACCTAAGAAGGAAAACAAAATGCATGGAAATATTCACAGAAAGCATTAAAATGCTGTGTTGTGGTTCACACTCAGTTCCCACTGGCCTCTCTCTGGATGTATATGACTATCTTCATCGCTGAACAATAGGAACTGGTTTGAATCACATCATTGTTGAAGAGAACCATGTCCAACAGAATTGATCATCGTATAGTCTTCTTGCTGTGTATAATGATCTCCTGGTTCTGCTGATTTCACTCAGCATCAGTTCATGCAAGTCTCTCCAGGCCTCTCTAAAATCATCCTGCTGGTCGTTTCTTACAGAACAATAATATTCCATAACATTCATATACCATAATTTATTCAGCCATTCTCCAATTGATGGGCATCCTTTCAATTTCCAGTTTCTTGCCACTACAAAAAGGGCTGCCACAAACATTCTTGCACATGTAAGTCCCTTTCCCTCCTTTCAAATCTCTTTGGGATATAGGCCCAGTAGAACCACTGCTGGGTCAAACGGTATGTACAGTTTGATAATTTTTTGAGCATAGTTCCAAATTGCTCTCCAACAGATAATTTTTCAACATTGATCCTTGCATAGCCTTGTGTTTCAGATTTTCCCCTCCTTCCTCCCAAGCCCTCTCCTAGACGGCAAGCAAATCCAATATATGTTATGCACATTAAAATATTTGTTAAATACAATATGTGTAAACATATTTATACAATTCTCTTGCTGCACAAGAAAAATTAGATCAAAAAGGAAAATAAACGAGTAAGAAAACAAAATATAAGCAAACAATAATAAAAAGAGTGAGAATTCTATATTTGATTCACATTCAGTTCCCATAGTCCTCTCTCTGGGTGTAGATGGCTCTTTTCATCACAAGATCATTGGAACTGGCATCAATCATCTAATTGTTGGAAAGAATCACGTTCATCAGATTTGATGGTCCTATAATATTGATGTTTCCCTGTACAATGATTTACTGGTTCTGCTCATTTCGCTCAGCATCAGCTCATGCAAGTCTTTCCAGGCCTCTCTGAAATCAATCTGCTGGTCGTTTCTTACAGAACAATAATATTCCATAATATTCATATACTATAATTTATTCAGCCACTCTCGAATTGATGGGCATCCATTCAGTTTCCAGTTTCTAGCCACTACAAAAAGGGCTGCCACAAACATTCTTGCACATGTGGGTCTCTTTCCTTCCTTTAAGATCTCTTTGGGATATAAGCCCAATAGAAACACTGCTGGATCAAAGGGTATGCACAGTTTGATAACTTTTTCAGCAGTTATATTCACTTTCTATACTTACCATTACTTAATTTATCTAGCTAAAACTGTCCATTATTGGAAGGTGAAAGACAGAATATAAAACAACTATAAAAAATATGCAAAAGTTTAGAGGGTTAAAACCATGTTTCATATGAATTTGTAGAAAGAACCAGTTGAACTAGGGTCGATTAGCCCAGAGAAAGGAAGACTAAATGTTTGATAAACTGTCAAGAGCAAGAAGAATGAGACTTGTCTTTACTTAGGCCCAGAGGTCTGAACCAAGGAGCAAAGAGCTAAGATTTCAGGAGACAGATCCAGGATTACTATAAGAGAAACAATTTCCTAATAGAGCTAACAAAATATGGAATATGCTTTCTTTTTTTTTATTAAAAGCTTTTTATTTACAAAACATGAGTGATTTTTCTACACTGACCTTTGCAAAAGCTTTTTTTTCCAAGCTTTTCCCCTCCTTCCCCCCACCCCACCCCTAGATGACAGGTAATCTAATACATGCTAAATATGATAAATTATATGATAAATCCAATATGTGTATACATATCTATACAGTTATCTTAATGCACAAGAAACATCAGATCTAGAAAGAGAGAAGAAAAAAAAAACAACCTAAGAAGGAAAACAAAATGAATGGAAATATTCACAGAAAGTGTTAAAATGCTGTGTTGTGGTTCACACTCAGTTCCCACAGGCCTCTCTCTGGATGTATATGACTATCTTCATCGCTGAACAATAGGAACTGGTTTGAATCACATCATTATTGAAGAGAACCATGTCCATCAGAATTGATCATCGTATAGTCTTATTGCTGTGTATAATGTTCTCCTGGTTCTGCTGATTTCACTCAGCATCAGTTCATGCAAGTCTCTCCAGGCCTCTCTGAAATCATCCTGCTGGTTGTTTCTTACAGAACAATAATATGGAATATGCTTTCTTAGGCAATAATGGCAACAGGAAGGTGATGCAATGACTAGAGCATTGGACTTTAAGTTCAAAAGACTTGTAAAATCTGACTTAAGACATTACTAGTTTGTGATCCTATACAAACTCCTTAACTACTTTCTGCCAGTTTTCTTCTTAGTAAAATGGGTATAATAGCACTTAGAGAGTGTGGACCCATTCTCTGCTATTTGTGTTAATTTTGGATTGATAATAAAAACCAAGAAAACAGAGGCTCTCTATCAGCCAGCATCACATAGGTAGAACTACTGGTTATAGCAAATAAGGAAATTCTGAATGCTATGGATAAGCTAATTTACTTTGGAAGCATACTTTCTATGGATGTCAACACAGATGATGAGATTGATGTATGAATTGCCAGGGATAGCTCAGCATTTGGAAGGCTTCAAAAGAAAGTGTGAGAGACTGCATATCACATGGAAGGTCTTCATAGCCATTGTGCTGATTTCATTTATGACTGTGAAATTTGGACAGCCTACCAGCACCCTGCCAGAAGATTGAACTACTTTCATTTGAATATCTTAGGAAGGTTCTGAAGATCACCTGGCAAGATAAAGTACTGGACACTGGGGTCCTTTCTTGAACTAAATTGCCAAACATAGCTTGAATATTTACCTAACACCATTTTCTGGAGAACTCATAGGAGATGAATGTTCACATGAAGGGCAGAAGAAGTAGTACAGGGAGACTTTCAAGTTCTGGTTAAAGAACTTTATTTTATTTTATTATTATTTTTTTTAATTTGCAAAACATATGTATGGGTAATTCTTCAACATTAACCCTTACAAAGCTTTGTTACAAATTTTTGCTCCCTACTCCCTACCTCTCCCCTAAATGGCAGGATATCCACTATATTTTTAATTATGTTAAATACTTGACAAATCGAATATATGTATACATATTTCCACACTTATCATTATTGTGCAAGAAAAATCATATCTACAAGAAAGAAAAATCAGATGAAGGAAACACAATGCAAGCAAACATCAATCGAATGAAAATGTTATGTTGTGGTCCACATTTCACATCCCTCTCTCTGGATGTATATGGCTTTCTTCAGTGAACAACTGGAAGTGGTTTGAAACATTTCATTGTTGAAGAGAGACATGTCCATCAGAATTGATCATCATATAGTATTGTTATTGCCGTGTATATCCAAATGTTTATTGGGACTATTTGTGCTTGACCTGTGGTAGAGCCCTCTAGAGCTTATATTGGACTGACTAGTTACTGCTGAATACACTGTATTTTGACTCTAACACTGAGATGTCATTGTTCATCTTTGAGTAGGAAGGCTGAATAACACCTTCCAGAGTTGTAGAGAGATAGAATGGGATATTTCTTAAAAGCTTTGCAAACTTTATTTTGTGGAAGTCTAAAATGGAAACTTGAATGACCGTGGCTCATTTGTTTGTTATTGTCCTTTGTTTTCAAAGTGATCCAACACTCTCCAGTAGAAAGGAATCTTAATCAAGTATTAGTTGTACTGTTTAGCCTTTGAAGTCTTTCTATTTTGAAATTCATGATTTGAGTTGCATTTCACTTAATCAATTGAAGATTAGAGTGATTTGTTTTTGGTTTCAAAGTGACAATGAGAACTAACATAAAAATAGGGAAAATAGCAGATGTAGTTTTATTGAATCTAACAGCTGTAAATGCAAATGTTATTGAGTTTAATTGTTTTGAGCAGCATTCAATTAGAAATATAATAGAAAACAAGCATAGCCCCAATAGTAATCAACAAATATTGGCAGATATTCAAATGAGTTAAAGGCCGTTTTAAATTTTGATTAATGGATCTGATTTTATCATCTAGTGAATGTCACATATTTCTGGAGACACACTGTACTTTTGGAGGTGTGTTGGCTCTTTCAGGTCTTTAGGGAATGTTTATCAATGTGAGCAATGAGTTTTGCATAGTAATCTTCCACTAGCCTGGAGAAGTTGATGTGCTATGCAGCTGGCCAATTTTATCTAGGGACCCTTGCTAGTATTTGGCCCATTATATTTAAGCAAGTAATGCATTTCTTTCAGAACAAAGACTATTTGTTTTTATATTTGTATCCCTAATACCCAGTACAATATCTGGAATATAGCAAGTACTTAATAAATCCTTGTTGACTGAATGTTTATATATATATATATGTATATATATATATATGTGTATATATATATATATATATATATATATATTTCTTCATGAATCAGATTAGCATTTTGCCAGAATTTATTCTTGTTAACCTGATTTCTTTTGGGGTTAGAAAACACACCCATGAGAACCAAGCAAATTTTGGATCCATCTTCTTGCCAGGACATGGTCTAATAGATGTGGTAACCAATAAAAGACAGGTGAGGGATATTAAGGTCTTAATAGCAAATGTCATGCAGAACAGGCAACACCCTTTTGCTCCAGGGACATTTACTAGTTGGGCCCCTTTCTCTAGGAATTATCTCTTGACACTACAAATGACCTATTCCGTTTCAATCTTTCTATTCTAGGAAAGATCTTGGAATTCTCTTTCCTTATTTTCTACAGTAGTGGCTATAGAAAGCAAATAATTTCCAGATATTACTTTATCATCTGATTAGATTATGTTGGAAAAGTGTGCAAGATGCATGCTTATGACTCTTATTAAGACTAGTCATTTGATAACCTATTTGAAGAGCTTTATTTTATTTTATTTTTGCTTTTTGCTGAAGCAATTGAGGTTAAGTGACTTGCCCAGGGTCACATAGCTAAGGGAATGTTAAGTGTCTGAGACCAAATTTGAACTCAGGTCCTCCTGATTTCATGTTGAAGAACTTTAAAAACATATTTTAACATAGAAAACTATCTTCAACATTACCTATTAATAAAAGTAATAGAGATATAAATTGTGCCAGTGATTTTGTTGTTATAAAGGACTCCTGGATGGCAAAAGTTCCTTCTTCAAAGCAGGTATACCCCTGCAACTTCTAGTCTTTTTTTTTTTTTTTTAATTGGAGTCCAATAAAATTCATTGATTGTTCATGTCCAGGGTATAATCCTTATCCTCCAAGGGCTTATTATGCCTGGGAGAGATGAAACATGAATACATAAAAATTAACTATCGATAATTTTTAAAAATAGCCTTAAATTATATAATTCTGAAGAACTTAGGGGGTACTAGGGCTATGTATATCACCATTTTTGATTGAATAAAGTCCTTTGACAAGCTGGCATCCAAAGTAAGTCCTATGAAGCTTTGAGGGGGATTCAAAATTGTGACATATAGGGATCCCTTAAAGGAATGGGGGATGTTTAGTTCAGACAAGGGAAGACTTGATCTTCTTGGTTCTAGAAGGCAGAACCAGAAGCAGTGTGAAGAAACTGTAGAATTATGTTTCAGTCTGCTATCTCTATTCTTGTCTCCAACTGGGTTGCAGCTTCTCGTCTTCAAGAGTTTCCTGGGTCAATGAGGGGCTAAATAACTTGCCCAGAGTTGCACAGCCATGAATGGTCGGGACAGGACTTGAATTCAGTTCTTCCTGGCTCCAAGGCCAGTTTTTCATCCATAATACCACATTGCCTATGCCGTCTCTAATAAGAGTTAACTATTGCATAATCGAATTGAATGGAAAGATTGTACAATTTGAAAGAATAAGCAGAGTTTTCAAAGAATCACAAAAATCTTTTTTAATTTGTCCTGAGGAATTTCCCTTCTAATTAATCCCTGCAGCAATAACTGGACTCATTATTCTCCAGAATGGGTGCATAAAATATCATTCAATGTACCCATTCTACAAGAGAAGAAATTGAGATCCATAGAAGAGAGAACTGAAATCCTGAGATGTCAAGTGATTTTCTAAAGTCACACAAATAGTCACTGCTTAATCCAAACACACTTTGGACTCCAAATCAAATGACTTTTCTATTATATCATGTCTCTCAACAAATGGTTTGAATAAATATTTAGTAAGCAGCAGATATGTTCCTAGTAATGAAATATGCAAAGTTTAAGTGAGGCTTACAGCCTAATATGTAGATAAGTAGATGAGATCTAGATTTCTAGAACATTAAACTCAGAACCAGGAGGTCCTGACTTCAAATCCAGCCTCTGGTACCTACTGTTTGTGTGACTCTGGACAAATCACTAATCCTCTCTTTGCCTCAGTATCCTTATTATAAAATAGGGATAATAATGGCACCTACAGCAAAGTATTGTTGTAAGGATCAAATGAAACAAAACTTGTAAAAAGTTTTCACTTAACGCTGTTTGTCTCAGTTTCCTCATCTGTAAAATGACCTGGAGAAGGAAAAGACAAATTACTACGATTTCTCTACCAAGAAAACCCAAATGGGGTCATGAACTGCCAGACATGACTGAAAAATGACTGAACACCAATAAAAAACCTTTTTTGATGAAGGCACTAGTTCCTTAAGTGCTTTGATATTAGGAACAATCTTTCTTTGTGATTGTAGTTGTATTTTCAGAATCCGACACAGTTCCAGGCACATAGTAAGTGCTTCATAAATATTTGTTGACTGGGTAAAGGGACCAGAAAAGGATTCCTGGAGGAAGAGATCTTTGAACTGAGATTTATAGAAAGGCAGAGATTCAAACCATTAGAGGAGGGAAGAAAATCATTCCATGAATTGGAAATAACCAATGCAAAGATATAGAGATGGGAGATGGAATAATGTGTGTGAGAAACATGAAGTAGGACAGAATGGCTGGACCAAAGAAGTAAAGAAGGAAGCAGAATGTCAAAAGATTGGAAATGGAGAAAGAGGTGAGTTGTGAAGAATATTAAATGCTAAAGGACTTTATATTTTAATTTAACAGACAATAAAGAACTACTATATTTTATTTATAGGGCAGTGAGGGTGATGGTGTTAAGGGTCTTAGACCTATATTTTAGGAAAATTATTTTAGTATCTGAGTAGAGGATGGATTAGAATGGGAAAAGATTTGAGGCAGGAAGGCCAACCGGAAGTTATTGTAATAGTTTAAACATGAAGTGGTGAGGTCTTGAACTACATTGATGCCAATGTGAGTAGATGTTGAAGAGAAAGAAATCATTAGATTTGGTAATAAATAAGATATAGGAAAAATGAAAATGAGGGGTTGAGGATGAGGGATTGTAGGCCTGGGTGACTGGAAGGATGGTAACGTCCTTGACAGTAACAGATAAAGTCACAGAGTTTGGGGGAGAAATTATGAGTTCTATTTTGGGCATGTTAAGTTTTAGACATTCAATTCTAAATGTCTAAATGGTACTTGGAGATGTATAACTGGAGCTAGGAGAGAGATCAGGGCTAGATAAATAATAGATAAAAATAGATAAATAAATCTGTCATCTATATAGAAATGGTAACTTAATTTCTGGGAGCTGATAAGATCACCAAGTAAAAGAATATATAGAAAAGAAAAAAGTATCCAGGACAGAACCTGGAAAGACATCCACTGTTATTGAGTGTGACATGGTTAAAGATCCAGCAAAAGAGACTGAGAAGAAACAGTCAGAAAAATAGGAGAACCAAGAGGGCAGAATCACAAAACCCAAAAGAAAACAGTGTCAAATCTATCAAGATTCCTAGAAGGATGAGTATAATGAAGAGATCATATCTGTCAATTAAGAGATTACTGATGAATTTGGAGAGAGGAATTTCTGTTGGATGATAAAATCAGAAATTAGATTGTCTGGAAGAAACAGAAGACAGAAAGTAAAGGCATTGGTTATAAATAGCTTTTTAAAGTTTAGCTGAAAAGGGGAAGAGAAATAGAGGAAGAGAGCTGGTGATCATGGTAGCATCTAATGAAAGGTTTTCAAGGATGGGAGTGCCTTGTTTTTATGCAGCTGGGAAGGAAACAGTCAATAGGAGGATACTGACTGAAGATTAGAGAGAGGGTATTGTGGGCAATCTGCTAGAGGAGAATGGAGGAAGGGGTCAAAAGGATTTAGTCGGGGAGGGATGGTCCTGACAGAGAGAAGGATCCTGGTATAAGAAATTAGGCAGAAGGAGAAATTGTTAGGGGGGAGGTATTTGAGTGATAGAGGAGAAGGGAAGAAGGAATTCTTGGTAAACAGATTCACTTTTTTTTTTTTTTTTTTTTTGGTAAAGAATGAAACAAGGTCCTCAACAGAGGGGTTGATGGGAGGGAATAGTGTATGAGGCTTAAGGATAGAAAAAATGGTTTGTGATAGTTAAGCAAAATAGGCAATCAATAATGAAGAGTAGAATTGTCTCACCTTAGAAAGGACCCACTTGAAATAAGGTAACATGAATTTATAATGGATCCAACAATGAAACTTTTAGGATTTCCTCCAATTCTGTTCAGCAGCATATGAATAGGAACAAAAGAGATGGTTAGTGGGAGTCATGTGGAGCTGGGATTTGGCAAGGCATTATCACAGTTAGGGAAAAAAAAACAATTTGAGAATAGAGTATAATATAGAATTGATCAAGGGTAATGATTTGAGATAGTACTGAGGGGTTGAAGATAATAGTGAGGATTAGAAGTACGTTTAAGAGGAGTAAAGCATAGGGAAAGATAGAAAGATAAAAGATTATTATCAGATAAAGGAAACTGAAAAAAGAAAAATTCTTGGAAATGAAAGAAAAAACACATTTGTGGGCAACTTTTGAGTATAGCTAAGGTGTGGTAAAGGAATACGTCATGGGAGTTGATTAAGGAACTGGAAAATTAGGGTATTTAAGAAATATCTACGTATGTTGAAGTCACATAGAATGAAGTAAAAAAGGAGGGAGAATGTCCTGGTATATTGGTGACTGACAGCATTGGGGGATAGAATGAATCTCAAAAAAGGAGAGATTGTTGAGTAATGGATAATAAGGGGAGTGTTTGGAAGTGAGAATGGGAAACAAGGAATAACTCTACCACCATAACAAGTGAATTAGGAAACTAATACTGGCAAGGGATGGCAAGGGAAGCAAACAATGATTTATCTGGAGGGAGGCAGATACAATGAGCAGCAAAAAATGAAAGAGTGATAAAGGAAGAGATTTGAGGTAAAAGCATGTTTGTTAAATTATGGAGTAATCCTTCCAGAAGATGCCAAGTACAGACACAGCTGAAGAGGCAGGGAAAGGTAGGAGTTGAGGGGGTTGTGACTAGAGTAGTAGAGAGCTGAGATTAGGGAGGATGGTTTGTTCTTTAGCAGCCAGGAACTATTACAGGGATAAAGAGTATAAGAGGGTCACTGAAGAATGAGTTTAGGCAAGTAAGCAACAATGCCAACAATGGATAAAGACAGAGAATCAGAAAGTTCAAGTTAAGTGATTTGTGTTAGTGTAGTGATCAAATGTTTGACAGGATATATTGTAGTAAATTGTGGCACCAGCTTCATTTACTAGTCTAGAAGCCTAAGGAGAAGAGACAGAAGGTGTTTTATACTCATCTGAAAGCTCCCTAGGAGTAGTGACTGCCTAAGTTTTCATTAAGCAAGAGTGTAGGATAAAACCAATTTAAAGAAAGCTAGGTCAGATTCCTAACTAAGCAAAACTATCCAGAGGGCATTTAACAATGAAAATGAAAGGATAATAAACAGAATAAAAATGAAAATCATCTACAAATTTTTTAAACTGCAAAGTTTTTTGTATTGTACTGATGATATCAAATCCCAGAATAATGTAGAGACCCTGGAAAAGATCTGTTCACACTTAAAATCATTTGACTCAACCAACTACACAGAAATTGAAAAACAAGTGGAAACTCTAGACTCCACTGGCATTTTCATGGTTTCACTTAAGATTGCATGCTCCAGCAGAAAGTTAGCCTCAAAAGCCATGAAAGCCTGGGTTAAAGTCTCACCTCTGATACATACATATTGGTTCTCAATTGTTATTCTAGAGGTTTCAAACAAGTGTCCCAAAGCATTCTGGTGTGCAGCTCAAATCAGATTGAAATGTAATTGGAAAAATATTTAGCAAAATTAAAAAATATAAAACAGATCACATTAATAAGTGATTTTTTAAGTCAATATGCTGCCAGCGGGAATCCTTATGTAAGATATAGAGACCCCATTTCTTTTTGAGTTTGATACCACTATTCCAGACAACTCTATAAGATGATGGGTTTCAGAGAAGGTGGTTGACCTCTATTGATAGAAAAAGTTTCCTTACCTGGGAGTTTTCTACATCATTGAAATCAAGCTTCAGTCTCTGCCTCTCCCCTATCTTGCTTTCTTTATAGTGGTTTTAATTTAGAGAACATGAATATATTTATAACAGAAATCAAAAAGGAAGACTTTAACAAATTTGTTTTAATAATAAATTTCATTGGGAGGCTCTGATTTCATTATTTAATGCATGCAAATAAAAAATTTATGTAGCTGTAAAATTAGCTTTCCAATTGGATATTTATTAAATACCTATTAAGGCATTTGCTAGGTTGGTAAAAAATATTAAAATGAAAGTTGTTCCTTTTAAAGAGCTTATATTCCATTGTTCAAAGAAGGTAACAATAATATACTATTTTTAAAATGGAGCCCAGATCTCTATCTAGAATTGTTTAAAAAGTATAAAATGGTCATTCTAAAATAAATCTATATTTGTATGGGTCTTTTATTAATAAATTACAGGTCTAGGGGCAGCTAGGTGGCGCAGTGGATAGAGCACCAGCCCTGAAGTCAGGAAGACCTGAGTTCAAATCTGGTCTCAGACACTTCCTAGCTGTGTGACCCTGGGCAAGTCACTTAACCCCAATTGCCTCAGCAAAAAAAAAAAAAAAAAATTACAGGTCTAGTTCTTATTTCCTCTTTTATTTGATAAATTGGTATAGATATATTAAATATCTTTACATAAAAATATCTCAAAGCCTGTTACAAAATCTCATCAGTTTTCACAACATTCCTTTGAATAATGGCATCATCCAACGTGATTAGACAATTTAATTAGACATTCATTCCATTGAGGTACAAAACAAACCTAAAAATGGATTTGGTGAGTCTGTCTAGTGATGAGGTAACTCATGAAATTTGGTACTTTGGTGGCAAAGTAAACAGATTGATGGTATGGAAGTGATAAAAACTTTGGGGTTAAGGCACTGGCAGTAGAAAAATGGCAGCAATGTCCAGAGAGCTCTGAAAAAAACAGAGGGTGAATGATAGTACAAAAGTGCTGCACTAAGAATCAGAATGGATCCAATTTGGATTCTGCCATTTGTTGTGTGAACAAGGCAAGTCAGATCCTTTCTGGATGCTTCCTCATCTATAAAATGAAATCGTTGTACTAATAAATGACTAGAGGCCCCCTTTCTAGCTGTAAATTTATGATCCCAAGACGAATTCAGTATCTTCCCAAACTTAGCATCTCTGGAAAAAATTACAAAAAAATCATCCAAAAAAAAAAAAAAAACACACAACACACAGTTTGAAACAATGTGATATGCAGGTCATTAGACACCAGATGACCTCCCCTGCAAATGGGGGCCTTTTAAACAACAAAAAAACTGATAGCAGATCTCTAGGTGGTTTGAAAACAATTGGAAGCTTTGCAAATTGAAGGAGTGCAGCACCGAAAAGGCCTGCCGATGTACATGGATCTCTTCAGTGATGACTAAAGTCAGAGCTACTGACCACCACTAAATTGTAACATCATCTTCAGACTGACCTATAGACCGAATACCTGCAACCCTGCTAAAAGTAGTATAAATCTAAGGTGTGTACGTGGAGAATGGGAGCTGGATTTTATTTGATCCGGGTTGCCCAGTAGCTCCTACAACGGACTGTCCACTTCCAGGGCATCACCTGTGACCCAGAGCCCTTCTGTACCATAACACCTTAATATACTCAAGACCCTGTACTTAGCTTCAGAAAGACCCGAAAGCAAGACGGGGGCAGCTCCGCCTACAGGCCCCAAGAGGGCTGACCGACCCCAAGGGCAAAGCGGAGTGGTAGCAGAAGCAGCTGGGCGGTGACGCACGAGGTGGACGCGGGTTCCTCCCCTCCACTCCCCTCCCTCCCGCGGAACAGACCAGAAACACGAATTGGGGGCGGAAGTTGAGAGGGTTGGGGGAGGGTTAAAGAAAGGGCTGGTTTGTTTGGCAAATTAAAGGGCATTTTTTTTTCTGGGCAGAGGTAAGAGATGGCATCGACTGCGGTGTTTGTGCCAGACCTTTGGTTTTCCGCAGTTACCAATGAAGATCAAGTCCTCTTTCCCCTTTTCCCCCCTCTTTACTGAGTGGTGCACTCGGCCTCGACCCCCGTTCAGGCTCCGCGGTAAATGCACTGCAGAGAGTCGTGGAAGGGAGGGGGCACGTGGGAAGTCCCACTGGGAGCCGCGAGCGTCCCCTAGTCTTCCCAGTTTGCTCGCCCCCTCCCCCTACTCCAGCCGCTTTCCTCCCTCCCGCAGAGGCGCGGCTCCGGCGCCGCCCAGTCACCTCGCACCCCGCCCTCCTTTCCCTCCTGCGAGCAGGAGCTCCACTTCCCCGCAGCCCCCATCTCCCAGTCGCTTTCACATCTCTCCCTTACTTGCCAGCGCGCCGTGCGGGGGCGGCGCCGGGGCCCTGCTGACTTTCCCCGGGGCTGGGAAGCGGGGATGCTGCCGCCGCTGCTGTTGCTGCCCCTGCGCCCGGGACAGCACCTGGAAGAGGAGGCAGTGGTAGCGGCTACTGCAGGACCACTAGCTCGTGCGCCAGTCCCGAGAGGGATTCTTCCTACAGCTCCGCTGCTTTCCGGGCTTTCCCCGTGGTCGCTCGGCTTCTGCTGCCGCCGCTGAGCGCCGGGGCCTCGCCAGGCATGAGGAGACGCAGCACCGGCCAGCCGAGACCTCCCGGGCCCCTAGGGACGCCCCCGGCCACAGAGTATCGCGCATGCCGGAGGCGGCCAGGGCTTTTGCTTTAGTCTCGGTGATAAGAGAGAAAAACCGGCGGAAGAAGGAGAGGTTGCGGCTGCTGCAGAGGCTGCGAGAAACCGGGAGAGCCCGGGCTGGGGGCGACTGTCCGAGCTGGAGATTCTGGTTCCCGGGGACTGGACACCTTGTCCCGGATCCCGAGATGAGGATGCGAGGCTGGAGCGCCTGAGGCGGTGGCGCCTTGGCCACCGCCACTACGCAGGGTTGTGCTGCAGTTTGGTGCCCCTTCTCCGCAGGGAAGGCTAAGCCGGGGCTCACCGCCTGTGCTTCATCCCGCACTGATCTTCCGCTGCTGCCTTTTCCTACCTGCGCTCTAGTCCTATAGTATCTGATTGAAACTCCCTCCATCCCTGCGTCTTCTCATCCGTCTCCCTCTCTTAGTCTTTAGTGCATTTTCACCTTTTCCACCTTTGCTTTTCTAAATCCTTTTCCCAGCCACTTTAGCTTTCATCCTGTCCCCTCACTTCCCCTCCCCCTCCGCCAAGTTCATTCATTCCTTCTGAGTCTACCCGTCACTCAGACCTCCTCGCTTTTTTTTTTCTCCGATCTCCCCTTTCACCCTTTGCCGGCTTCGGCTTCCCCTCTGCATTTTGCGGGGTGGTTTAAAACAATCCATGGGAGAGTAAGGCCTGGACAGTTTCCTTGTGCTCGGGATCATTGAGCATCCTGCTCGGCTAGTTAGGAGGAGGAAGATGTCTCTGCTTAAGTGGTTGCTGCGGGTCTCCAATCGCTCTTTGCTCGCTTTCATCTTCTTCTTCTGCCTCTCGTCGTCTTGTCTTTACTTCATCTATGTGGCCCCAGGGATCGGTAAGCACTTAGGCAATTCTTTCCTTACACCAGAAATCATAAATCTCCATACACTCGCACCCAACAAAATCCAGATAGGGAAGATAATTTGGTAATTACTAGGGTAAGGGTCTTTAGGAAGTAGTTTATTTCAAACTTTCTACCACTGGATATTGTATGTTTCACAGTTTTGTTGATTTGAAACTAGGACAATTTCAAGTAAGTAAATTGAGGATCTAGATTCAAGTAGAAACAATTTGCCATGAATGCCCCTGTATCTTTTTTTATATGTTCATGATAGTGTTGTACTACTGCACTGTCCAGATTTATTCCATCACCCCAGATCCGTTTATAATCCTAGTAATCTTAAAAAAACCCCAAACAAAAAAAACCCAAAACCCCAAACCTCTGGTTCATTAGCTGTGGGGTAAAATAGATTGAAAAAAGGAACTAACCCCAAGAAATTGGTTTTTTTAGATAGCTGAGAGTTTTGGAATGTATTTACTGCATTTCCAAAATGAAATCAGATGCTCTACTGTATGGACTTCAGGGGGAGTTCCATAATTTGTCTTGAACAGTTAACACAGTTACTACTCCTTGTGGAGATAGTAAATATGTTTGCATTTAATGATAGATTTTCTCACCTGCTACCTGTTTGGGTGTTTTCAGAAATAGAGCAATGTTAAATATTAGAGTGAAGGTTATATTTTTGAACCACAGATATATTAAAATTCATATTACAGACCAGATCTGGCTCATGCTTCTTTGCCATTGAATCTAAAATACAGAACTAATGGCTTATTTAATGTTTTAAATAATTATTTCCCTAGGATTTTTTTCCTCCCTAGCTTGACTGATTGACAATCTTAACATATTGTTCAAGGGTTGTTTTATTCTAGCATTATGGTTGGGACCTGGGAGTATTTAATGTTTATGGGAATCTATAGATAATGTATTTTAAGTAGTTTTACTTCATTTCTCCAATTGCTGATTTTCTCACTTAAATGTTTTGTTTTATCCATCATATGTGTTAAAGACCATCAACTATGTAACTTGAATATATATATATATATATATATATATACACACACACACATATATATATATATTTGGAAAAGTCCAAAATTTACATGTTGTTGAGTCCTAAAAATGATAGGTTTCTAGTTTTGAATCTAAATCTAAAAATTATAGGTTTCTAGTTTTGAATCTAAATCTAAAAAACTGTAATTTGCTTTTATGGAGTGATTTTGAAATTTTCAAAGCACTTTACATATGCTTATCTTATGCCTACCACAAGCCTGGGAGGGAAGTGATATTTATCTTTATTTTTCACTTGAGGAAACTGAGGCTAAGTGATTTGCCCAGCATCATACACTTAACCAAATAACTGAGGTGAAATTTGAACTCGGGTTAACCTGACTCCATGTGTTTTGAATAATGGTTGGTTTGAGTGATGAGAGGAAGGGAGAGAAGTAGTGTCACAGAAAGCTGGGAATATTAGCATTCTTAAGAATGAAATTTTTTTTTTTGGTCCTTTGATATTTAGGGGTTTTTTTGATAGAAAAAATATTAAAATCTGATGTCTGGCAAACCTTAAATTTAGCTGAAATCTGATGTATCTAAATTTTTTTTTGACATAGCATGAGTACTGTAATTGTTTCTCTGAAATGAAGTAAAACATTTACTAAGGTCCTACTATTAGCTTTACACTATTTTTTTTTTTTTTTTTTTTGCTGAGGCAGTTGAGGTTAAGTGACTTGCCCTGGGTCACAGGGCAAGGGAATGTTAAGTGTCTAAGATCAAATTTGAACTCAGGGCCTCCTGACTTGAGGGCTGGTGCTCTATCCACTGCACCACCTAGTGGACCCCAGCTTTACACTATCTTTAGGAGGTATTATTATTATTATTATTATTATTATGGAAACTTAGGTAGAGAAAGGTAAAATAGCTTGATCAGGATCACAACTAGGAAATGTCTGAGGTTAGATTTGAACTCAGATCTTCCTGATTTTTAGCTACACCCAATGCAGCCAATCACAATCCATTGTACCTGACTCCAGTCTCAGCTGAGCTAATTCCATTAAATGAAAAATCCCATGGCATTGACTTCACTAGCTGTAAGAAAGCTCAGTAGAATTAATTGCCAATTTATAAGGCAAAAACCATAGTAAGTTTTCTATTTCTAAAGGCCTATCATTTTTTGGAGCTTACAAATCAGTTTCTCAAAATCTATAATAATCTTTACTTTGTGATCTTATTATTATTATTATTATTATTTGCTGAGGCAATTAGGGTTAAGTGACTTGCCCAGGGTCACACAGCTAGGGAATGTTAAGTGTCTGAGATCAAATTTGAACTCAGGGCCTCTTGACTTCAGGGCTGGTCCTCTATCCACTGTACCACCTAGCTGCCTCTGTGATCTGATTCTTTCAAGTCCTTTTTTAGGGTGTGCTTTTTCTTGAGGATGTCTAATTTTTTTGTTGTTGTGGTTGAGGCAATTGGGGTTAAGTGACTTGCCCAGGGTTACACACCTAAGAAGTATTGTGTCTGAGGTTGTATTTGAACTTGGATCTTCCAGAAGTCAGGGCTGGTGCTCCATCTACTTTGACACCTAGCTGCCCCAAGAATGCCTACTTTTCTGAAACCTCCAAGGAAAATTACTTAATTTATAAGCTACAGTTATTCATTTAATAGCATTTTGCAACAATCAGACTTATTGAAAGCAATTTAAGTTATTTACAAGTCATACAAAAAATTAGTAGATTGAACCTAGCCACTTTATTCAGAAGATCATTTACCTTTTTCTTTGAATTAGTAGGTTTAATTACTTATTACATTTTATGTAATGTATTACAAATGCATTAAAATATTATGGATATGACCTCAAAATTTAATCATTCTGAAAATCAATGCTACAAAGACTCAGCAGTTTACTAATATACCATCCTTATCTGAGCATGCATTGTATGTGTATAATTTTGTAATAGAAGATCAATTTATTTACTTCCATAAAAACTTTAATAGCCCCAAATTGAAATGGTTGAAATGACTTAGGCTTACTTTTACATTAGAATGTGATAGCTGTTCAAAGTTTGGAATTGGACTTCTTGTATAATAAGACCATCAGACTTTATTAGTTTTATAAAGCATGGTCTGTTTTAATATGCCATTATCATCATTTAAAAGCAGTCACAAGTAAAATACCAACTTGTGAATAGATATCATTTTGTTCCTCTGAATCATTTGACAAGATGTAATACTATGAACTCAAAATAATCTCCCTCTTCATTAATGGCAATTAGCATGACACTGCTATTTATACAAGGTTATGTTTAGACTAAAATCTTGTATTAGTGATCTGCATTTACAGTAGTAAAAAATAATTCTGATAGTCTATTTACAGGATATGACTTGCATTGTTTATAATAAAAACATGATGGCTTTCAACATTTCTAAAAACTTACTGTTTATTTGCTTCATCCCAGCAGTGATACTATGTCCCAGCAGTGACATCCCAACAATGATACCATAGAGATGAGGATTGGACTGTGATTTCATTGCTATTTTATCAGGGCAGCCCTTTTCAGCAGCATTTGGTCAGTTTCCCAGAGCAGTGAGAGGTTGTTACTTGCCCTGAGACACACTATTAGTAGGTCTCAAAGGTGAGTTCCTGGATCCTTATCCAGGTCTTCCTGGTTTACTGACCAGCATTGTATTCACTGTACAACATAATAATAGTAGTAGTAGTTAATAGCTAACATTTTATATAGTGCCTTTTATGAGCCAGGTACTGTGCTAAACTTCTCCTTACAACAATTCTGTGAGGTAGTTGCTATTTTATCCCCATTTTACAGATGAGGAACTGAGGCAAACTTTGATTAATTTACTTGTCCAGTGTCACACAGGTAGTAAGCATATGAGATCAGATATGTACTCAGGTTTTTTCCTGACTTAAGGCCTATTATTCTATCCATTGTGCCACTTAGCTGCCCTAAATTGAAACACTGCCTCTCTGCTAATCAGATATATAGATATTATAAATGAAAATTGTATGTATATTATTATAAGAGAGGGTCAAAATAAGCTTATGAATTAAACTAAGAACTATTTCTTGTCTTCTCAGTAGAAGAGATGATACTTGAACTGAGACTTTTTTATGGGGGCAAGTCTTTCTTGAGCTAATACAAAAAACATTTATTATTTTTTTTATTAAAGTGTTTGTTAAATCCTTTTCACATGCAAGGCTCTGTCCTAAATTCTGGAGATACAAATAAGGACAAATAAGAAGGAGCTCAAGGAATTTATCAATCTGATGGGAGAAGATAGTATGCAGAAAGAAGCTTAAAGGGGAGGATGTCAGAGGGTAAGAGACAGGGGGCCCGAAGAAGATGATGATGATGATGATGATGATGATGATGATGGAGTTTCTGCTTTTGGCAGATGAAGAGATGGTTGACATTTTGAGCCCTTTATAAAAAGAGAGTACAGGGGAGTTTTTTGTTCTGTCCCCCAATCAGAGAGGCAGAAGCAACTGAGGTGATTGATGAGGTATGAGTAGCAAAGCTCAAGTGGACTCCAGGATGATGAGTTTATCTTGCATGGGATCTGATGAAAGTGATGATGATGGAGGTGAAAGGAAACATCACACCTGGCATCAAATGAAACACTCACTCAGATTCTGTCCTTTCTAGTTACATCTAAGGTTCATGTCTTTTTTTTTTAACTTTTCCAAATGCTATATTGATACTTTGTATATCACTTATTTCTCAGTAACCATCCTACTCACCAGATCCCTCCCTTGTAATAAAAAAGTACTGTTAAAATACATCAACATATTGGCCATATTTGCTTTATATATAGGCTACTTGCTCTTTTACTGCCTTCCAAGGAAGTCACAGTTTAATCCAACTATCTGGATTTCTACTTTACTTCTTAAACTCAAAATGTCCCAAACTGGTTATCTTTTCCTCCAAATCGTTTCCCTTCCAGCTTTTGCCATTACTGTGGAAGACAATCCCTGTCACTCGGGCTCACAATCTAGGGGTCATCCTTCACTCCTTAGTAGCTCTAATCTTGCTCCCTTCTTCCCTATTCCATCTCTTGCCAAAGACCTGACAATATCTCTTTAGCACCTCATAAATACCTTCTTTTCATCTCCAATACTGCCAGCATTCTTATGCAGGCTTTCATCACCTCCTGCCAGAATTGTTGAAATATCCTGCTAGTGGGTTTGTCTACATTCTAATCCATTCTTTATTCAACTGTCAAAGTGATTTTTTTTTAAAGTGAAGGTATGAGCATTTCACCTTCCTCCTTAAACTCCAGTGGCTCCCTATCACTTTCAAGATAAAACATAAAATCAGTTACTAAATATTTATTACCAGTTGTATGCCAGGAACTATTCAATATTTTCAATTTGTCCTGTAAGTTCCTTGTTTGCACAGAGATGTATGCATATCTATGACCTTAAACTGTGAGCTTCTAACCCTTTCTCTTCATCTCCAAGGTATCATAACACAGTACTTGGAACGTAGTAGACACTTAATAAATATTTATGGACCAACCGATGAGATTTTCTTCATTCTGATAAGTATAGAAAGAACTGAGGTATAAAATCCTAATGCTATTTTTTTTAATATGTAGTCTCAAGGTTACACACACTTGCATAGTACCTCAAGAGGGTCCTATGCAAGTTAATTTGTAAAATATTTTCCCTAAATTATCAATTCAGACTAGCAAAAGAAGTACAGGCATTTTCTTGTTTATAAACTTAAATACTATAAGAAATTAGTTTGCAGGATGATATGAAGTCACATATTACCCCTGAGAGGTCTGTGATCCACATTTTAAAAAACTGGGCATTGTTATAGTTCTATTGAGAGCTGATCATGTCTGTGGAAGGTTTCCTGTACTTATAATATCCAAACACAGTGTTGATATAAGTTGCCCCAGTTGCAAACCTATATCTTCTACTATTAATGGGGTACGTGTATATATTTGTGTGTGTACATATATGTATATATGATGACACATGTGTATATATACATAGATGTATGTGTATACACATTCATATCTTAGTTTTCTTGCTGTTTAGTGTAAGTTGACCTAGAAATATGATGACAATGAGAAATTTGTTTTTAAATTTGTTTTTGTTTTTGTTTTTTTTTTAAAAACACTACAAACATCAACATTTTTGTATTTAAGGGACTGAAAAAGAGGATTACCTTTGAAACCATGCATCTGTTATAGACATCTTATTTTTGATTCTATTATGAATTCAATACATTAGAGCTAGAGGTTCCTTGTTTATTTGTAGTCTGTTTCTGTCTGAAATTTCTACAGTTTTCTTCTGTGCATAAACTCCCCCAAAACTTAATTGAAACTAATTTTTCCTTTTGGGAATCACTATTACTGTCCTCTCTCCAGCCTCAATGAAAACCCTTTTTTTTGTTATGAATAAGTAGTCGGTCAAGACATACAGATACACTGATCAAGTCCAGAAAAATATGTCTCATTTTGTAGGTTTCATCATTGATTCCCTCGAGTTAGTCATTGCATTAATTGGAGTTCTTAAGTCTTTCAAAGTTTTTTTTTCTTTATATTGTTGTAGTTAACACTGGGTCTGGATCCATTGTTATAGATTATTTATTATTGGTTATTAATTACTATGAGAGGTTCTATATTCACCAAAATATTCGCAGCAGAGCTTCTTCAAATAGAAAAGAACTAGAAACAAAATCCATATCCGAGACTGGGAATAACTACATAATTGTGATGTGTGAGTATAATAAAACATTACTGGCTGTCAATCTATGAGCATTTTGTGCCAGGCACTGGGCTAAGAACTGGGGATACCCCAAGCACCTGGTACATCTGGCAGAGAAGGGAGGGATGAGTTTATGGAAATCAGAAACCTGGCATTCAAAGACCACCATAATTTGTTCCTTACATCTTTCTTGTCTTCATAAACCTTCCCTCTTACTCTTACCCCCATGGAGTCTGTGAACTAGTGACACTGGCCCCCTTACTGTTCCTTGAACCAGCACACCCCATCTCTCAAGGCTTTTTCACTGGCTGTAGTCTGTTTATTCGTAATGTTTCCTTCCTTCTTTCTTTCTTTCTTTCTTTCTTTCTTTCTTTCTTTCTTTCTTTCTTTCTTTCTTTCTTTCTTTCTTTCTTTCTTTCTTTCTTTCTTTCTTTCTCTCTCTCTCTCTCTCTCTCTCTCTCTCTCTCTCTCTCTCTTTCTTTCTTTCTTTCTTTCTTTCTTTCTTTCTTTCTTTCTTTCCCTCCACTTGTCCTATATATAGCTTTTTTGTACATAGTTGTTTACATATTGTATCTACCATTGGTCTTTGAGCTCCTTAAGAGCAAGGACTGTCTTTTGCATTTTTCTTAAATATCCTTAGACTTAGTGGAGTACCTGGCACATAGTAGCTATTAAATGTTTTATGGACTGACAGATGTATTGTGGGGGAGAGACTTGCACCTGGAGAAACAGTATCCTCTTATTCTTGTCTTACCATGTATCACCAGCCCAGAATTTTTACTGAGTGGAATAGTCTAGTTTGACTCATGGTGCCAGTTTGGCCACCTAGTATTTTGGAATGAATACTGAATTAGGCCTAGTCCTGGCTCCATTATCTTACTATCTAAATCACTTTATCTTTTAAGACCTCAGTTTCCTATTCTACAAAATGAAGGAATTTGATTAGCTCTTTAAAGTTCTAAATCTCTAAAATGTTGTGGAAAATGAAATAGCCATTCCTATTTTTAAAAATTAAATTTATTTTTATTATTCATAATAAATAATAAAATAATAAAATGTTCTTTTAAAAAATTAAATTTAATCTTTTAATTAACAAGAATTTATTTTCTCTCCCAGCTTCTTCCCCGAACTGATTGAAAAAAGGAAAATAATAACCTTGTAATAAATGTGTAGTCAAGCAAAATAAATACCCATATTAGACACAACAAAAATGTGTCTCATCCTGCATGCTTAGTCAATCATCTCTCTGTTAGGAGATGGTGATCATTTTTCATCATTAGTCTCTGGAATCATGGTTGATTATTTCCTTGATAGAATTCTTGTCATTTATTTTATTGACTTTATAATGTTGTTATTATATAAATTGTTCTTGTACTACTTACTTCATTCTGTATCAGTTTATACAAGCCTTTGCAGGTTTCACTGAAACTGTCCTCTTCACCATTTCTTTCAGCACAGTAATATTCTACTACATTTATATATCATATTTTTGTTCAGATATTGAAGGCAGTTCCTTATTTTCAAATTACTTGCTACCACAAAAAAGAGCTGCTCTAAATATTTTTATATGTATAAAGCCTTTTCCTCTTTCTTTAATTTTCTTTGGGGCAAATGCTTAATTGTAGTACAGTTGGGTCAAACTGTATGCACAAATATTAGGGTACTTTTCCAAATTGCTTTCAGATTGGCTGTGCTAATCCATAGCTCCACTGACTGCATTAGTCATTTCCCATTTTCCTTTATAACAGGGATAGGTTGAGTATTTAAGGGTTCAGGATATTTGAGGACCCTAGGGCCTTTTTTCACCTTAAGAAGCATGGACTAGAGAGAAAAAAAGTTCCTAATGCTAAAGGTGTTATCATCCCTTCTTGGGACTTCTACTGATATAGATGTTCAAGTAGCTATTTACAAGAGATACTGAAATTCAAGGTAAGGAAGAAGATGGAACCCATGCTCATTCTTTTTCTTAAAAGATTCTGGATCGGGGGCAGCTAGGTGGCGCAGTGAATAGAGCACCAGCCCTGAAGTCAGGAGGACCTGAGTTCAAATCTGGTCTCAGACATTTCCTAGCTGTGTGACCCTGGGCAAGTCACTTAACCCCAATTGCCTCAGCAAAAAGAAAAAAAAAAAAAAAAAAAAAAAAGATTCTGGATCTTAGTAATCATTATCTAATCATAGGATCCTCAAGAGCCTTTGCTTGATTTTCAGTAGAGGATAATTTGATTTAACACTTAATTTATGAGGCTTCCCAGCATGCTATTTCTGACAAAGTTTTCTTCTCTAGGGAGAGAAGAAGCAAGTTAGGTTTCTTGAGTATATGAACTCTAGTTTAGGGCTCAGCTCATATGGTTACCAAAGGCATTTTCCTAGTAATCAGTCAAGTAGAGTTGCATTAGACCATAGAGTACAGGAGATGGGTATGAGAAGACTGAATAGGTGGCAAGGGGCCAGTTGATAAGGACTTTCGAAACTAAATGAAAGAATTTGTATTTAATTCTATGTGTTCAGAGCTAAAAGTATAGTCTAGTTTTCTAAGTGATGCAAAGCTAGAGAAATGTGAATTGTTTCTTATAAATCAGGAAAGTAAAAGTAGAAAATTTTTAAATGGTTTGTTTACTTAATTAAATTTGAAGGGTTCCTTTCTTATAGACAAATGTCCTCATTTCTGTTTTACTTTTCTTGTTTATATGTGATTAAAAACATGCTATTAATATTATGCTGGAATTTAAATAGAATGCTTAAGGAAAAAATATAACTTTTTTTTGTTTTTCAGTATTGCATCCCATGCTCTGAACTTTTTATTTTCATTTTTCTGAATGTGTTCCAGTCAGAATTCATGAGTAAATGGATTCACTGCCTTTCTGTTTTCAACCTTATGAAGTCATACATATTCAAAGCTTTAAAAAAGCATTTCCATTCAGGTTTGATTTTTTTTAAAATAGGAAATCTTATTATGAGTTTCTTAACTGATTATATTTAATCTTCTTAGTTACTAGCCTTTTCTCCCTGATTCCCTAATCTATTCCAGGGTTTCTTAATCTAATTTGAAAATCAGTAAGAGTTGCTTTTAATCTTTGGCATTAGATTTCTTTTAAGGCTACTGATATGTTCTACATAGTAGTCTATTTGAAAAAAAAAACTAATGTATTTATCATTAATTTATTTTTCAATTTTCATTTTCAGGTTTTTCTCTTTCTCTCTAATCCCTCACCTCCTCATTGAGAAAGCAAGTAATTATAATACCCATTCTACATGTGAAGACATGTGTAAAGCATATTTCCATATTAACCATGTTGCTAGAAAACCCCCCAACAAAAATAAAGTGAAAAACTATGCTTCATTTTGCACTTATAGTTTATCAGTTCTCTCTTTGGAAGTCGATAACATTTTTATGAGCCCTTCAGAAATTGTCAGATCATTTAATTTATCAGTGCTGCTAAGTCTTTCATAGTTGATTATTGTTACAATATTATTTTTACCTTTATTCTGGTTCTTCTCACTTCACTTTGCTTGAGTTCATAATGAGTCTTCTCAGGTTTTTCTGAAACTATCATGCTCATCATTTCTTATAGAACAATAGCATTCTATTACATTCATAAACTACTTGTTTAGTCATTCTCCATTTGATGAGAATCTCCTCACTTTCCAGTTGACACCATACATATAGGCCTTATTCCTTTTTCTTTAATCTTGTAGTACAGACCTAGTAGTGGTATTGGTGGGTCAAAGGATAGTCCTTTGGGAATAGTTTCAAATTGTTTTCCAGAATGGAACTCTACCAAAAGTGCATTAGTATACCCATTTCCCCACATTTCATTCATCTTTTATCATTTTTCTCTTCTGTGATTTTAGCCAATCCGATAAGTGTGAGGTGGTAACTCAGAATTGTTTTAATTTGCATTTCTCTAGTCAGTAGTGATTTAGGGCATTTTTTCATGTGATTATTGATAACTTTGGTTTCATCCTCTGAAAATTGTCTGTTTATAATTTTTGATTCTTAATTGGAGAATAGCTTTTATTTTTGTAAATTTGGCTCAATTCCCTATATATTTGATAAAGGGGACCTTCATCTCAATATATGGTGAAAGATGTTGCTCTTAACTAATTTCTGCCAGAAATTAGTTTTCTAATTTCCAGTTTTCCAAGCATTATTATTTTTTTCTTTTTGGTCAAAGCTTAGATCTTTGGGATTATCAACCACTATTATATTATCATGATCATTTACTATATATTATGCACCTAATCTGTTCCATTAATCAGCTACTATGTTTCTTATGTAATACCAGACTGTTTTGATGATTACTAATTATTTTTTTCTAGCTGTATAAATTTTTTTTTTCTTAGCTTGATTGGTATGACAATGAATAACTAAATTTAATTTAGATTGAATTATCATTTTATTTTTATTGCTTTAGTCTATCTATGAGTGATTAATATTTCTCCATTTGTTTAGATCTGACTGTGTATCAAAAGTGTTTTTTAATTGTGCTCTTATAGGTTTGTTTATATGTCTTGGCAGGTAGACTCCTAATTGTGCATTTATTTTAAGTGGAATTTCTCTTTCTATCTCTTGCTGCTGGGGTTTATTAGTAATATATAGAATGCTAATAATTTAGGTGCTTTTTTTATAGCCTGCAACTTTGATAAAGTTGTAAATTATTTAATTAGTTTTTGGGTGGTTTTCTAGAGTTTTTTTAAACATGCTTATTTGCAAAAGTGACAATTTTGTTTTCTCATTGCTGATAAGAGTAGATATTTAATAAATGATTATTAATTGAAATATTTCTTGACTGGCTGGCAATCTCATGTCTTAAGAATTTTAGGTATTCACTTTTCTGCCTTGTCTCTTATCCTGGAACCTGATAATTATGAGTTCCATTTACTCAAGGGAAGATTAACCAAGATTTGTGATTTTAAGTTGTAATTTTAGACCATGGAAACACTTTTAAACAATAATGAATTAGTTGTTTTCCTTAGATATTATTTTTGTGCTGTTTTAACTTGACATTTTCTTATTGAGAAATCTGCCTTTTCAAACAGTGCTTTGTTTTCTAATGGTTTTTCACCTTTGGGGATTAGCTCTCTAAGGATAATAATTTGAATAAGGCTGTTTAATTAACAGGAAATTATTTTTAAGATAGTTAATTGATTTTATATTGGTTTCTAAGGGCATAACATGACAAATTTTTATTCCGACACCATCTCACCATGCATTCTAAAAATTGCAATATTGGAAACTATTATAAAACATTGTCACAGATAATTTCAGGATCACGTGTTCTCATTAGTTTTTGATTTTGACATCTTGGGGTATAAAAGCATGAATTTGATATTTAATTCCAAATTTCAATTATCATCTGATTTTAAGATATTAAGCAGTTTTCTGTTATATTTGGATGATTTAGTTTTGGTAAAATCTACAGTGCTCAGAGCATAACAGTTTTCTATTTTTCATTTCCCAGAGTGTTGAATTGAAAACAGGCCCTGGTCTTAAGACTACAAGTCCTTAGTTTGATACTTACTTTACCCTTAGGAAATCAATTAATTACTCTTTGCCTTAATTTTTTACTTTATAAAATAAAGATGATAGTTATGTCTGTCTTGCATTATTGCTGCAAAGAAAAAAGTTTGTAAATTTTATAATGTGATGTAAACATGGGGGTTGAAAATAGTATTCTGAAAGATATACCTGTATGAGTCTGATAATCAAAGGCAGACTTCCTTTTTTTTGTGGTTTGGAGGTACTGTATATATATATATATTATATATGATATATATGCCTATATAATTATATATTATATGTAATACATTAAAGATTAAATTTTTAAAAAGGGGAAGAGATACACATGTGTATATATGTATATATATTTGCTTTAAACATTTTTATATATGTATATCTTTTTAACTTTTATTTAATTTTAATTTTTATATTATGAATTATATATATTATATATTATATATATTGATTATTTTAATTTTATTTTTAATACACATTTCTTTATGAATTATGTTGGGAGAGAAAAATCAGAACAAAAGGGAAAAACCATGGGAGAGGGAAAAAAAAACCAGAAAAAAGTGAACATAGCATGTATTGATTTACATTCAATCTTTATAATTCTTTTTCTGCATGCAGATGGCATTTTCTGTTCAAATTTTATTGGGATTGTTTTGGATCACTGAACTACTTGAGAAGAACCAAGTCTTTCATAACAATCACACATTCTTGTTGTTATTGTGTACAATGTATTCCTGGTTCTGCTTGTTCACTCAGCATCAGTTCATGTTAATCTCTCCAGGCCTTTCTATAATCGGCTTGTTCATTATTTTTCATAGAACAACAATATTCCATTACCTTCATGTGCCACAACTCATTTAGCCATTCCTCAATTGATGGGCATCTACCCATTTTCCAATTCTCTGTTACCACAAAAAAAGCTGCTACAAACGTTTTTGCACGTCCTTTTCCTTCCTTTATGATTTCCTTGGATAGATCTATGAATGGCACTGCTGGGTCAAAGGGTATGCAAACTTTTACAGCCCTTTGGGCATAGTTCCAGATTGCTGTCCAGAATAGTTGGATCGTTTCGCAACTCCACTAACAGTGCATTAGTGTCCCAGTTTTCCCACATCCCCTCCAACTTTTATCATTATATTTTCCTGTTGTTTTAGTTATTCTGAGACATGTGAGGTGATACCTCAGAGTTGTTTTAATTTGCTTTGCTGTAATCAATAGTGATTTAGAACATTTTTTCATATGAATATAGATGGTTTTAATTTTGTCATCTGAAAACTGTTCATATCCTTTGACCATTTATCAGTTGGGGAATGACTTGTATTCTTATAAATTTGACACAGTTCTTTATTTATTTTAGAAATGAGACCTTTATCAGGAACAGTGGCAATAAATCTTTTTCTCCAGTTTTGTATTTCCATTTTAATCTTATTTGTGTTGATTTTGTTTATGCAAAATCTTTTTAATTTAATATAATCAAAGTTGTCTATTTTGTGTTTCATAATATTCTCTAGTTCTTTGATCATAAATTCCTTCCTTCTCCAAAGATCTGTTAGGTAAATTATCCCTTGTTCTCCTAATTTGCTTATGGCATCACCCTTTATGTCCAAATCATGTACCCATTTTGACCTTATTTTGATATAGGGTGTGAGATGTATGTCTATGCTGAGTTCTGACATTTTTTCCAATTTTCCCAGCAATTTAGTGAAATAATGAATTCTTATCTCAGAAGGTGAAATTTGAGAGTTTATCAAATACTTGATTATTATAGTAATTGATAATTATGTCATGTGTATCTAACCTATTCCAATGATCCATTACTTTATTTCTTAGCCAGTACCAAATGGTTTTGATGACTGCTGCTTTATAATACAGCTTTAGGTCTGGTATTGCTAAGCTACCATCCTTTATATATATTTTTTCATTAATTCTCTTCACCTTTTGTTCTTCCAAATGAATTTTATTATTATTTTTTCCTAGTTCTATAAAATAATTTTTTGGCAGTTTAATCAGTATGGCACTGAACAAGTAGGCCAATTTAGGCAGAATTGCTAAATATATTTTTGTCTGGCATGAAGGAGGCACTGTGGTTTTGTAAGGATTTTGAGTCAGATTGTTCAGTTATATTTAACTCTTTGTGACCCATTTGGGGTTTTTCTGGAAAAGATCTAGTATTTTGCCATTTCCTTTTCCAGCTCATTTTGCAGATAAGGAAACCGAGGCAAACAAGATTAAAGATTTGCCCAGGTCACATAGTAAATGTCTGAAGCCAGATTTGAACTCGGGAAGATCTTCTGGGTCCTTTCCCCTCCTTTATTATTTCCTTGGATAGACCCAGTAATGGCCCTGCTGGATTAAAGGATGTACAAAGTTTTATAGCCCTTTGGGCGTAATTCCAGATTGCTCTTCAGAATGGTTGGATCATTTCACAACTCCATTTCACAACAATTTCACAATCAGGAAGATTCATCTTTTTGATTTCAGGTCTGGCACTCTATCCACTGTGCCAGTTAACTGTTTCTTTGCATTAAAAGATTAGTTTAGATAGCATCTAGTACATAGTAGTCACACATTTGAAAGAAATGGGGATGTCTTACCTAGTGGGGACAAGATTTAGCTGGAACACATTAGCTCTCTTTAAGTATTTGAAAAACTATCTCAAAGGGGAAGAATTTAGGGATTATGTTTGGAAATGACAAGAAATCAAAACAGTCTGAGGATTGCCTCGAAACTTAATGTGGGGTTCCCTTTCCTTGGAATTCTTCAGTCAGAGGCTCAGTGACCATCTGTCTATTATATTGTAGAGAAGACTAATGTACAGTCTAAACTAGTTGCCTTGCAACTTAATATTTTGTGACTTTCACCAGACTACTTAATCTTTTTGGACCTCAGTTTCCTTTATCAAGTAAACTTGATCTCCAAGGCCTCTCTTAATGATCCTATGAAAATACAAGTAAACATGGTACTTGATTTAAAAAGGGTAAGATTTTCAGAAATTCATGTTATAGATTTGATGAAGGCAATTTGTGATGACAACTGGTCATCATTTTGACTTCCTCTATTGGGGATTTAATCAATTAAGTCTCTATCATTTAGAATCGTAGAATCATTGATTTAGAACTGGAGCCACCTTAGTCTGTCTACCTTATCCTTTTATTTTATTTCACTTATGAGGAAACCAAATAATTATACACACGCACACACATTTTTTGAGGTATTGGGATGGGGAATGGAAGTTAGACCTGTGATTTTTTTCAGTGTGGTAAACTCCTAAGAGAGGAAACTTCCTCTAGCAATGCAGATCTCCAGCTGTTCTGCCACTTAAAATTTCGAGTTTCCTGGGGCACTGAAAAGTTAAGTGTTTTGTCCAATGTTATAGAACTAGGATTTTAATACAAGTTGACCTGACCCCGGGGAAGGCCTTGTAACCATTCTGTCAGGCTACCTATCTCATTTATTAGTGTAATAAACATTTGAACTGAATTAAAATTATTTTCCCAAAGTGGTTAATATCAAGGTATTGACCACTTTATTCGAATTGCTTTTAGAGGCAGCTTTTTATGGAAGACTAGAAAAGAAAAGAAAAATTTGAGTGTTTAATAAAAGAATATAAAAATTTGAGTGTTTTATCATATTGCCAATAGTACCTTATATAAAAGGTTTTTTTTCCTGTTTTTTAAAGGATATTTTTAAATTATTGAAAATCTAGACTGAACAGAATATGATTGATGCTGTTTTCATTTTCAATTGGGCCTTTCTGTTGATAACTCAGAAAAGATTTCCAAATTTCTCTCCATGTAAAGAATTTTTTTCTATTTCTTTATGTTCTCTTGTTCTTTATTGATTGTCATTAGACGAACTCCTCTGGCTTTAATGTGAACTTCTGATAAGTGTTTCATTGAATTAGAAGTTTAAAAGATGGATACTACCTTCAAAAATTCTGATTGAAACCCATCCATTCTTTGCAACCCTTGTCTTTATGTATATAAATACTAATGAGTCCATCTTATGTAGAAGCCTTTCTCTAGATCTCCTAATATTACTTACATATTAATGCATCAATTATCTATTATTCTTTCTTCCTTTTACTGCTTACTTTTCTGGTGATAGATTGGTTTTATGTCTTTTATAGCACCTTTAGGATTCAATTTGTTATTGTTAAAAAGCCCCTTATGATTTAAATTTTTTTAGATATTGTAGCCACATAGCATTGTTGGAGAATATTGTGTTAAATAAATGAGATTTTATTTCAGGGAACAATTCTCTTCATTGAAATGTCTTTGTAATTTGTCAAATGTAATCTAACCCACCTCCTTCTGTTCAACTCACAGCCTATGGTTCATTATCTTTCTGTGGTGTCTATCCAAGAGTTATGTAATAATGCTCTAACTGTCCAACTGTATAACATAATATGAATAATAGACCTTTATTTATGTGGATAGTTAGACCAAACTTATTTGAGTAATTAAGGCTCACTTGGGAGCTTGATGCAGTCATCACAATATCATTCTTGAATAGGAATACTTCATTTTTCTTATAAAGAATTTTTCTTTCATTTGGATTCTGAATTGAATCTCATCCATGACAACTGTAAATATCTTTGGGCATATATGTCTCACTGTTGTCTTAATTGATATGAATAGTCTTAATTATTCCTCTTTTGCTTAGTTCAGTGAATTAGAATTCTTCTATCCCACTTAGCACATCAGTTTTGGTGTCTAGGCCACAATCTCACCATCACCTTGAACTTGTTTGGTAACATAAAAAGGAATTTCTTGACCTCATTATTTCCAAATATTTGTCTTATGTAAAGTGGTAAGTTGAAATAAGTGATTTTAAAAGCCTTTTTTTTCTTTTGGAAGTTATTTGTTTATCATTTTCATTACTATATCACATTTTTCTCTTCCTCCCTCACCCATTCCCTGAGATAGTAAACAATTTCATATCGGTTATATATGTTTAATCATGCAAAACACATTGCCATATTAGTTATGTGATGAAAGAAGACAGAACAAAAAGGAAAAAGAATCCTCAAAAAGATATAGGAAGTGAAAAATAGTATTAATTCAGGCAGCATTCAAACTTCATGAGTTCTTTCTCTGAAGGTAGATAGCATTTTTCATCCCGAGTCCTTTCCAGTTGTCTTACTGAGAATAACTAAGTCATTCACAGTTGATCATTGCATAGTATTGCTGTTACTGTTTATAATGTTCTCCTAGGTTTTCTTATTTCACTTTGCATTAGTTCATATATATCTTTCCAGGTTTTTCTGAAATCTTTCTGATCATCATTTTTTGTAGCATGATAATATTCCATTATACTCATATACTTGGTTGGACATTCCCCTAATGGGCATCCCCTCAATTTTCAAATTGTTCTCCTAAACTCCAAAAGAGTTGCTATAAATATTTTTGTACAATTAGATTCTATCCCCTCTTTTAATCTCTTGAGGATATAGACCTAATGTTAGTGGTGGTATTGCTGGATCAAAGGGTATGTATAGTTTGATATCCCATTGGGCATAGTTCCACTTTGCTCTTCAGGATGGCTGGATCAGTTCACAACTCTATCAGCAGTGTATTGGTATCCCAAATCTCCTACATTTCCTCCAAAATTCATTATTTTCCTTTTCTGTTATATTAGCCAACCCAATAGATGTGAGGTGGTACACCAGAGTTGTTTTTTAGTCACTTTTAAAAAGTGTAGTTACACTTAAAAATATGATGTTTGGACCAATTCAGTTTTACCAACGATTAGTATATTAGTTTGTCAACATTAATATTTTCAACTTTTGTGATTTTTAAGAGTTTGGTTATATGATAAAGCCTTAGCAATCTTAACATTTTATCATTTTCAGGTTTAATTTTTGAAGGGTGTCTATTATGTATATGTATGTGTCTGTGTTCAAGTTCATAGTTTCTCTTTTATTCAAAATTTAGAAAGTTTTATGACTTTGGAGTCATATTAAACTAATTTATCATTTAATATCTATTTTAAAATTAAACCATTACTATCAAAACGTTTATTAAATAAATGCCTCTTATATAGCAGGCATTATGTTAAGTACTGGGAGGTGCATTTAATAAAAAAGACAATCCTTGCCCTTAAGAAGCTGACATCTGATTGGGGGTTGGGAGGAAGAAAACATACAAAAAAGAGGAAGAAAATGGGGAGGGGGAGATGCCTGAGTTATGTGATGTGGGGACATCTTATTCCCTGGGGTTGAATTCAGGCACCAGATGCAAAGTGGAGAGTGAATTAAGCATCCACTTACTTTCCTCCATAAAGAAAAGCTTTGGGAGGCTTTGATACTCCATCCTTCAGTCCTCCAGAGGGGAGAGGAAGGTGGAGGAGGTCAATCAAGGCTTGAGTTAGCATCCTGGTAGAGTGTTTAGAAGTGATGAACTTAGCCTGGGAGAAACATCTTGTTCCAGGACAGCAGATACAAAGTGAAGTGAATTAATAAAGAAGTTAGAAACTAATGCTTGATTTTAGCAGAATGATTGAAATGCTATAAATATCTTTGAAAACAGAATAAAAACATTGCTAGCTTATTTTAGGAATGCAATTCTCCTGTAAATTGAATGTATTAGGTGTGCTATTATGTAAGTCACTTGTTTCAGCAGAAATTATTTTTAGAAGAATCTTGTAGTTTTTTTTTTTTTTTTTTTTTTTTTGTTTTTTTTTTTTTTGTGATTATTCCTTTAGTCTATAGCTTGAAAAAATCCAGAGCTAGAAGAAAGATTGCTGTCTGTAAGCTCATATGGTCAGGAAATCCTGCCTGAATAAATAAAATGTATTTACTGTTCTGGTTTCTAGAAAGATTGTGGCCATGCTTGAAGTAAAACTGGATTGAAGTCAGATTTTTTATTTCCATTTTGAAAGACTGGAAAGCAAATGAAACATATAACTTTGTTTCTTTACTAGTCGTCTTTCATTGCTACCCATTTGTTTTTAAGAAGATTGTACTTAGTACTCTTTCCCATTTGGGTTTTGGGAAATTCAGTTTAATACATAGAAAAGGTAAGGATGTAAGCAGGTCAAACAGAGCAAATTATTATTTTTTCCAGCTCCATGGAGTAGTAGACAGAGTGGTGAACTTGAATCAGGAATGCTTACATAAATCCTGCCTTAGACATTTACTAGCAGTGTGACTGGGCAGGTCATTTAAAATTTCTTAGCCTCAGATTCCTCATCTATAAAATGGGAATAATAATACCTGCCTCACAAGATTGTTGTAAAGATCAAATAACATATAAAGTACTTTGCAAATTTAAAAGAATATATATGCATGTGTGTATGTGTGTGTGTGTGTGGGTATATATATACATATATATATATGCTGTCATTAATCATCTAGTTTCTGTATTCTACCTATAATTTTAATTAATTAAAATAATGCCTGCTATGTGCTAGGCATTTTTATGGGGGCTGGGCATTCAAAAACAAAAATGAAACAGGCCCTACCCTCAAATACATTAGGGAAACAATATGCACACATAAACATGTGCAAAGTAGTTTACAGGATTAGGGTAGATATTCCTATGTTTGAAAGAAGCCAGAGCAGGCAGAAAACTTTGGGTTTTAATTCTGATTCTCTCAATGGCTGCCTATATTAAGTGTTTTCAGTTATTTAATTTCTGTGAATCTTGTGCAAGTCACTTAACTTCTTTGACTTGACTTTTCTGTAAAAAAAAAACTGGGCTGATTAATTGGGCTAATTACAAAGTACTCTATAAATTGTGAGAAATTTTTAAAGGACTTAACTGAAAGGAATAATCAGGAATTTAAAATGTTAATTATGATGCTACATTGAGTCAGAAAATATTTTTCATGCCTTAATTTAATAAAAAATGTGTTAGAGGGAGCAAATGTGCTTTGGGTTACCATTGAGGTTGATTGAAATTGGACTTTTCCCATCCTTCATTGATTGAATCAGAACTGATTTGTCATCCAGACATGATCACTTTATGCTTAGACCACACTAAGTAATTTGGGTAATGTGGAGAGCAATTTTCTAATGTTTTATTTTTCTTTGTTTTCTCTTTATCAAACTAGATAAATCAGTTTAGGTTGTTCTGCCTAACAAATTGAGAAATTGTTATATTAAATACAATGTTTATAGTATGTTACTTTATGTTTTTCTTGTCTTTTGTAGTCAACACCTATCTCTTTATGGTACAAGCCAGAGGTATAATGTTGAAAGAAAATGTGAAAACAATAGGACATATGATCAGACTATACACAAATAAAAATGCTACTCTCAATGGTACAGGTAAGAATATTTCCTGCTTAGAATGTTTTGCTTTACATTGATTTCTATTTTTTAGAAAGTAGTTGAAATCATGAAATTGTTTCCCCCCATATGAATACTTGTTAAAGATGAAGATATCTTCTTGTATATTCATTATTGACTTCTTTTGAAATAACATAACTTTCTCAAACTAGGTATTGTTTGTCATATGCATTTTAGAAGATGAAGGTATATTTTAGTAAAGTGATGATATTAAGCACAAAAATATTAATTCTTACAACAAAAAATAAAAGCATCATATGGATAAAATTTTAATTTACTCATTGTTTACTCAGCCACATAAAGATAATTTCATTCATAATTTTCAAAGGGCTACTGGTTTTCCCTCATGCTTATTCTATGAAAGAATATTAAGTATAAGTATAATCATTATGATTTATAAAACTAAGAAGTGAAATTTCTATTGAAGATATATATTGAAATTTAAAGTTGTGTAGTATATTGAATAGATTGATAATCTTAATATTTGTTATATATAGATTTGGTAAATGTGGAATGAAAATTCATATTTAAATTTCATTTAAATTCTCTTCCCTTCTCTCCTTCTCTCTCTCTCCCTCCCTTCCTCTCCCCAACACATCAGAATTAAATTACCTTGCCCAGGTCATATAGCTAGTATTAAATGTCTTGAGGCTGAATTTGAATTAGGGTCCTCTTGAATCCAGGGCTGGTGCTCTATCCACTGTACTACCCAGCTGCCTCCCAATTGAATCTTAATGCAGTGTCACACAGACACATACATACATACATGTACATATTTATCTATAACAATTTTCATGGGAAGCATTATGACAAAGCAAGAAATAGGTTTAAATCTTTCCTCTGTCATATATTTGCTTTGTGACCATGGGCAAGACACTAAATCTTACCATTCTCTGGGTGACTCTGAGACTCTTAAGTTCTGTTTAAATTGTTAATTTATTCAAAGGAGGGAGTTCTGTTCCTTACTGGGAGTACCCCACATTGATAAAATCAAAGATCTGAAAACCTTTTTTCCTCTCTTATGTGTGTATATGATACATATGTATATGTCATATACATTTTTAAATCAACAACATGATTTTTACAATTTAGTTTGTGATGCCACAGATAAAAAAGCAAGATGTTTTTTATTGTTCTTCACCCTTCTGGTTTCTGGATTAAAATTTCCAAATGTTTCTTACCTTTCTTAATAGTAGAGAAAAAAAATTACTGTAATTGACTGCAGTTTAAATTTCTGTGACCAGAAAATAATTTTCTCAATAGTACCTAAAATGCCATTTTTTAATTTTAAAGAAATGACGAATTCAGAATTTTCATTAATGTTTAGTGAATGTTAGTTGTTAAGCTTGTAAGTACTTTATATATTGTGTTTACTGCTATTCAACAAATAGAAGTGTTTAAAATTCCCAGCTGTTCTTGGGAGGAAAGAATTCACATAATTGGGAAGAAAACACCCATTAAACACATTTGGGTTATTATCATATTTATATAATTGAGTACTATTTAGAGAATCTGAATCTTTTGTGTAAGTCAGGGCCCATTGAAGAGAAGGGCTTATTGGTAAAAGAACAAAGGAGCCTTGTTTAAATGGGAAGTAATCATCCATGTGTCTGGTAGTTCATTTTACTTTGTCAGTGTTACTCCTCAGTAGTACAGACCTAGTAAATATTTGTTGAATGAGTTTATGAATCAGTAAAAGAATATGGATTATGACTTGCCTTTGTGAATTTGAGATAATCAAAATCTTATTTAAAAAATTGCTATTAAATGTTTATTATCATTTCTTTTCTTTATTGGAAAGGTGGGAATAGAATTTTTTTCTACTAGGTTCCTAGAGCAAAGAGCTATTGATAGAAGGCAAGTGTACCCTCCTGGAAGAGGGTATTTGTTTAGGTATTCTCAGTGGTTTTTTCTTTTATGTTCCTGTAGATTTATCTTCCAAATTTAGGCTTTATCCTAGGTCAAGGCTGTCAGATTTAATATCACTTTAGAAAATAGTTTCTTGTTTTCTCCTTCAAGTAATTTAATAAGGCTTACAGAAAATTAGAAAATTACATGAAAAACCTTCTCCCACAATAAAATTCTAGAATAAATAAATTCCTTATTTTGTGGTCTGGTTGGGGTGAAGATAAAAGTATCCCTTTTTGTCTAGGATGGAAAAGGTCTGTTGTAAAATTCACCATTAAGTGAGTGGGGAACATTTATATGCAGCCTCAGCTTTAGTCCAGAGTACTAAACCTGAATTTTACCTACACAATTTTTTCTTATATGTGATACTGAAAATATACTGTGGAGTTCTTTTTATTTTTAGCATACATAATTTTTTATTCAAAAAATTTATTTGAAAAAACTTTCTCAAATCTGTGTTCAATCTGGCAAGCTTAGGTTTTTTAAATCCTATTTTTAGAGTCAAGCAATCAATTATCAGTTTTCTTAAATAGACTTTCTTTCAGCAGTTTTTCTCATTACCTCATTCTCTCTCCTCTGAACTCCTTTAAAAAATTTACCCCAATAAGGAATCAGGCAAATGTGTAATAGCAAAAAAAAGGTAAAATTCCAGGCAATAAATATCTTTAATTAGATTGAAAAAAAAAAAAGCCTAGCATGACATTTAAACTATTTCTGAGAGGAAATGGTTTATAAAGAGCTGGTTTGAGAAAGCCTGTTTCTGCCTACTGGAAAAACATTCATTTCTATGAAAAATAGGATATAGAAGATAATTTATATGTGCATATGTATATTGTTGGGGTGCTGGGGTTGAACCCCAAAATATATTGGTGTTTCATATGAATGTACTGAGATCTCTCAAAAGAATTTGTAGACTTACATTATCTCCAAATCAAGAGGCTAAGATATTATTGCTCTGTTGGCAGCAGGCTAAGTTCTAAAAGGGAGTTTAGCAATTAACAAGGGAAAAAGATGAAGGTTAAGTTCCCTAGCAGAAGGGGAAAGATGCCATAAAGCAGGCAAAGTTCCTAGAGAACTTGCTGCCCTAAGGTGGGCAGTTCCTAGTGAACTAGCCATTGTGATGTGGGCTAAGTTCCTAAAAGGAGTTAGTGAAGAAGTGAGATACCCATAGGTTCTTTTATAGGAGAAAAATTACCTGAAATGTTGACATGTATAACTTGGCCTTCTGATTGGTTACAGTAGTTGTGAGGCCATGATAATTTTGTCAGTGCAAGGAATTGTAATAAGGATTTCAATAAGAGCCCACTGCAAAAAAAAAAAAAAAAGCCGATTTAAATTCTACTTACATTCAATAAAAGCCTTTTCCTGTCAATGCTCCTTCCTGTTGCTTACTTAACTACAAAGGACTTGGAGTCTTTTTTGCTAGGGTCTAAATTCATCCCATCAATATAAGCATATTCAAAATCAAGATTATTTCTCAATTCTTTATTACTGGGCTTCTAAATGTCAAGTAAAAATTATCTGTTTAGTAATAAAATAATGATTTTTTTTTTGCCTGGAATCTCTTTTATTTCTGAGGTATTTATTGTTTATGCTATAATCCTTTAAATTCCACAAGCATTTGTTAAACTGGACTGTGTGCTGGGTATTCTAAGTATTTTGTATTATAAACAAAACTAAAAAGTTCTTGCCTCCAAGAAGCTTACATTCTGTTGACCAGAGTTAAATATTTACATATGTAATACAGACATTCTCAGTGTCTATTGAATCATGAAAACTATTTGTTAAAGGGTAGCAGGGACTATTTATAAAGTCATACAATTAGAGGCTGGTAGTTTCTGGATCTCAATGAGCTGTCTCCAAATTTAGTGTTTTTCCTACTATTCTCTGCTATTTTCTACAAGGGAAAAACAGGAATCAGAAATAGATTGAGAATTTTTTTTAATCTTCTTCCTCTGTTAAGTGATAATGTATGAGGGAAAGTAGAATGAACTGTCTGCAAAATTATTTCTATTCCTGGTCATTGGGGCTGCCAATAGAGGAGGAATAATAGGTTATTGTTTTCATTTTCTTGTTGGGTAAAATCATGTCTTAGTTTCCAGCTTTTTCTGTGTATAGCTTGCTTTGTTGATATTCATTCACATGTTGTCTTCATTAGATTGTTAGTTCTTTAAGGGCAAGGACTGTCATTTACTACTTTTTCTATCTTAAGCACTTAGGACAGTACTTGGGAGAATGAGGTTTTTAATAAATGTGATTAATTGTTTTTATTATTTCACCAGTTAGAGTATAAGATCCTTGAGAGTAGGGACTACCTTTTACAAGCTCTTTTTGTATTCCCAGCTCTTTCAACACTTCCTGGCACATAAAAGGTACTTAATAAATATTTATTGATTGATTGGATCAGTCTCAAATAATCCATCATAGATCACCTTGCCATGAAGGTTATGATTCTGATAGATCTACTCTTACTTATCTCACCATTTCTTTACTCTCTTGAGAGAGTAGTGGTTTTATGAATTTATTATGGTGTCATCTCTCCAGAAGCTTAGGCAGTTAATTGCCTTTGTCTCACTCTTTGGTGAGAGAGACTACTTGACAAGCTGACTGGCAGTTAAATGATGGAGAATTTACTAATTGGTCTTTTAGGGAGACTATGCAGATAAAATGTGGGAAAGGGAATCTTTTATAAATAGTATGAGTATCTTTTTTGTTTCCTTTAGAACAATGTGGGATTACTATATGAAGCTAGAATCATTTTTGTAGTTCAGCCCTTGAATGTTATAGGGATTACAGAATCCATAGAATCATGGCATGATTTGCAGGAGATGTTGAGATCAATAGAATACTCTATTATTTGGTTAAAAATAAAATACTATGCTGATTTAGAAAGCTGCTGTGTAGTTTTAGGATTTTTTGGTTTTGCTTTAGTTTTTTCTTCCAAGGAGAATACGTTTCAAATCGGAAAATGGGAAAAAAAAGGATAATAGGGAGCTGATCATTGTGATGAGTGGGGAGAAAATAAGAGAATGTAGTTCTATTTTATGTTATCAGGCTAAAATACACTATATCCTAAGGTATTAAAAGATCTGGTAGATGTGATTGAGCCTCTTCTAGAGATGAAAAATGGAAGAAATGCCACAGGATTGAGAAACACAAGTGTTCTCTCTCCTCATCTCTGCCTCCTGGTTTCCTTCAAATCCCAGTGACAATCCCCTTTCTTTCCAAGAAACCTTTTCCAATTCACATTGATGCCAGTAACTTTTCCCTATTGTTTCCCAGTTTCTCTGGTATAGTGTTTGCTTGTACAAAATTGATTGCTTTAGATCGTAATCTTCCTGATGGCAGGGATTGCCTAATTGGTAGAGAAAGGGCTGAGGGTGTATGATTGGGGCAGAATGTCTGAATCTCTCCTGAAGAAAGAATGTCTCTCCTCTCCAAAGCTCCTTCAACTCTTTCCCTCATGAATCACACAGCATCCCATCAGCATACTATCCACCAATTAATAGATTTCATGTAAAATGCTACAGGCTGGGCTGAGAAATTTGAGATATACCTTTATACATCACATTTTTTGTAGCATTTGACAATTTTGTTTTATTTTATTTTTTTAAATAATAACTTTTTTATTTTCAAAATACACACAAAGGTAGTTTAACATTCATCCTTGCAAAACCTTGTGTTCCAAATTTTTTCCCTCCCTTCTCACTCCCTTTCCCTTGGACAGCAAATTATCCAAAATATGCTGAACATGTACATTTCTTTCATGCATATTTCTACATTTATCATGCTGCACAAGAAAAATCAGATCAAAAGGGGAAAAATGAGGAAAAAAAACAAAAAGCAAACAAACAAAAAAAAGGTGAAAGAAAATTATGTAGTGATCCACACTCAGTCCCCACAGTTCTCTCTCTGGGTGCAGATGGCTCTCTCCAACACGAGTCTTTTGGAACTGGCCTGAATCACCTCATTATTGAAAAGAGCCAGGTCCATCAGAACTGATCATCGTATAATCTTGTTGTTTCTGTGTACAGTGTTCTCTTGGTTCTGCTCAGTTCTCTTAGCATCATTTCATGTAAGTCTCTTCAGGTCTCTCTGAAATCATCCTGCTGATCATTTCTTATAGAACAATAATATTCCATTGCATCCACATATCATAACTTATTCAGCCATTCCTCAGCTGATGGGCATTCATTCAGTTTCTAGTTCCTTGCCACTACATAAAGGGCTGCCACAAACATTTTTGCACATGTGAGTCCTTATTCCCTTTTTTGTGATCTCTTTCAGGCCCAGTGAAAACACTGCTGGATCAAAGGGTATGCACAGTTTGATAGCCCTTTGGGTATAGTTACCTATTGCTCTCCAGAATGGTTGGATCTGTTCACAGTTCCACCAACAATGTATCAGTGTCCCAGTTTTCCCACATCCTCTCCAACATTCATCATTATCTTTTCCTTTTCCATTATCTTAGCCAATCTGAGAGGTATATAGTAGTACCTCAGAGTTGTCTTAATTAGCTTTTCTCTGATCAATAATGATTTAAAGCACCTTTTCATATGACTAGAAATGGTTTTATTTCTTCATCTGAAAATTGTCTTCATATCTTTTGACCATTTATCTATTGGAAAATGGAAAATGGAAATCTATTGGAAAATTCTTATAAATTTGACTCAGTTCTCTATCTGTTTTAGAAATGAGGTGTTTATCAGAATCTTTAGATGTAAAGGTTTTTTCCTAGTTTTCTGCTTCCCTTCTAATCTTGTCTGCATTGGTTTTGTTTGTACAAAACCTTTTAAATTTAATATAATCAAAATTATCCATTTTGCATTTTATAATGTACTCTAATTCTTTGGCCATAAATTCCTTCCTTCTCCATAGATCTGAGAGGTAGACTATCCTTTGTTTTCTCATTTGCTTATAACATCACTCTAACATCACTGTCTAAATCCTGAACCTATTTTGATCTTATCTTGGTATAGGGTGTTAAGTGTTGGTCAATGCCTAGTTTTTGCCATACTAATTTCTAGTTTTCCCAGCAATTTTTGTCAAATAGTGAGTTCTTATCCTAGGAACTGGCGTCTTTGAGTTTGTCAAACACTTGATTACTATAGTCATTGACTATTATGTCTGATCAACTACTTTATTTCTTATTATGCAATAGCCTTAAACATTAATTTATTCAGTACCTGTGTTGTAAAAGTCATTATGCCTGGGGCAGCTAGGTGGTGCAGTGGATAGAGCACCAGCCCAGGAGGACCTGAGTTCAAATCTGGTCTCAGACACTTAACACTTCCTATCTGTGTGACCCTGGGCAAGTCACTTAACTTCAATTGCCTCAGGAAAATAAAAGTACATTTCAGTTTACTAAAAAATGTGAAATTGGCTGCTTATATTTCCCTATTGAGGAGATAATATACAGTGAAAAGTCAATATTGACTTCCAGAATTTTTTGGCAGTTTAGGTGGTGACAGATTTTAGGGTTACCCCAGTATCATTATAGTTTTTTTATTTTTATTTTTTCAATTTGATGTGTATGAGCTGGTACCTTGAAAGTGTTTAATTTATATTTCTTTGATTATATTTGTAAAGGTGAGCATTTTTCAGGTGCTTATTATAAATTTGTTTTTTCTTTTGTAAATTGTATTTTGATCATTTATCCACTGGGGAATAAGGGTTGTCTTTCAGTTTTTTTTTTTTACCAGTTCCTTCTTTATTTTAATTGTATGTCAAGTTTGTAACTGTGATATTTGCCATATATATATATGTTTAAGTAATTATTTTTCTTTTGCTTTATATATTTGTATATATTTATTTTGATTTAATTGAACATACTTATATTGTACTTAATAATTCCTTATATTGTATTTAAATAGAAAAAGCCAATTTCCCTGAAAAATTGAGATGACTACATTATATTTTATAGGGGATCTCCTTTAGCTGTCCATTTAGTTACCATGTGTTGAGTCTATATCAACAACATCTCATGTTACAGCCTTTCATGCCTTCTGGTCTAGTGTATTGCAGTAGACTCCTAATTGGGCTCCTAGTCTTATCTTTCCCTCTATATGGTTTCCAATGTGATTTTTTAAAAAGTACAAGCTTCCCTTTCCCCTCAAACTCTTCCTTATTGCTTCTAGAATCTATAGATCCTGTTAGACATTTCAGTCTCTATAAGAGCCTTCTCCCAAATTACCCTGTCAAACTTTTCACTCATCATGCCTTTTATGCACACTGACTTTAATGTTATTCCTTACATAATGACATTTCATCTTCTGTCTTTCTGCTTTTGCAAAGCATATCCCCCATGCCTAGAATTTAAGTCTTCCTCCATTCTGCCTCTTAGAATACTTGCTATATTTTAAAGCTCAGCTTAAAGTATGATATCCATGAGGTCTTTCCTTCTCTCTTCCAACACTAGTGACTTCCTGCACAAACCACTTTGTATTAGTTATTTGGTTTTGCATATATTTATATATAAACGTGTTCTCTTCCTGGTATATTATATTAAAGGCTTTCCCATTGTACCCATCTCACTTAGCAATTTTTCTTTGCATAAATGATGCTGGCAGAATTAATAAATACTTATTGATTATTTTCAGACTACTTACTCAGTATTTAGAATAGTCTTTTAGTTAGTATTTATATTTTTATCTATAAATTTATAAGGTTTACTTTAGCTATAATTTTTCTGTGAACTTTCATTCTAAAATATTCACCCAAATTTTCACATGAAATGTGTAAGAAAACATTCCTATGAATGACTAACCTGTGAATAGAGATGAAAGGAGAGGATTCATACTTATATTCCCCAATTAGGAATTAGAGCAGATAAACTTTCAAGACTCATTCACCTCTAATTTAATTTTTTTCCTATGGTAGTTTTAGAACTATGATTCTCTGACAATAGAAAGTTGAGTTGCAATTTTATCAAATATGCATGTGTTTGATAACAGGTATTATTGTAGTTAAAGGATCTTGGGATTACTGTACATGTTAATAGTAGGTAGATACACTTGGCCAAAATATTAAAGGGAATAAATAAATCTCATTCAAAATTATGTTTCTTTGTGTTAGCACATGCTCTCTTTAATCTGTTAATATTTGAAAGAGGGTTATGAAAAGATTCTTAATATATCATCTACAAAAGTATCAAATATCTACTATAACTTTTACTAGAGATGGTATAAAAGTACTATTTTATATGTTGGCAATTTGGAAGATTAAAATAATTAGAGTGGGAAATGTGATGTAGAAAGAGAATGTTACAATGATTTCTTTCTCAAATCTAATTTTATAGTTACATACACAGATTCTATCTACTATATATATATATATATATATATATATATATAATTATATATATGCAATTTGTTTATTGGATTTGGAGTAATTAGCCCAGGAAAATTCCTGGACCCTTTACCAATGCTTATTGGCACTTGTAAAATTTATTTTATTAGAAAATTGCTTGGTTAAATGACAGATTAGTTGTCTTGCCCAAGATTACCCTCTTCCCACAACCAAAATGTTTTAGGGGCAGGACTCGAACCTAGGTTTTGAATCCAATATTAGTTCTCTTTTCTCTATAGAGTCCTCTCATTTGATCTTCTTAAGAAGAAATTTTTGTTTTTTATTTTGATTGAAATGATCAGATCACAGATATGTCAATGTAAGGCTGAGGGAAATTAGCCACTCATGTATAGAAGGGGGACTTTGTCAAAGTGTGAAGGTTAGGAATCCCTGATTTAGAATTATGAATGGAGTTAGAGAATAAATTGCTGTAACTAAATAGGTGAGGACAGGTACAAGGACCATTTTCAAAATTTCCTCTGAAAAATAACAAAACCCAGAGTGATTAAACAAATACCTTTATACTAAGCAGGAAGAAGGACTAAGAAAAGAAAAAAAGAAATGATGTAGAGTGGAGTGAATTATGTTATGTTATGTTTTGAGTGACATCTGGTCGTGTAGTTCAGCAATTTAGCACTGTACTATGTGATGCATTAGAATGACATATTAAAAAGCTTGAATGATCACAGTAATGAAGAACTTAATATTCCTGAATAATGATAGTAATATTCATTTTAATCTTCAAGACCCTGTACAATATAAGGGCACTCAGATAATGATTCCCATATCTACACTAAGGAGCCTCAGGTGACCTTACAGGTTGTATAGATGAAACTTTGTTATGAATTTGGGCATATTCCATTGTAGTTCTATGGGGTAATAAATAACTTGCTGTTATTTTACAGCCAAATGGTATGTTTCCCTGCTATGTTTCCAAAACATTTGTAGACTTGCTTGTGTCTTTCCAAAGTAAGTATGGGAATCAAAAATCCCTGATTTTCCATAGTTTAGACTACCTAGAAATAAAGTATAGGGATGCAAGACAGGCAAAAAATAGTTCTTATGAAAATGGATTTGTTCCTTTCTAAACCCTATTTTAGGGTTCCCTTGTAATCTTTGTAAAGTCAGTCAGATAACAGATATTGAACACATGACTTGTATTCAAGAAGACCCGTGTTAAAATCCTGATTCAGACACTTGAGGCAAGTCACTCAACTTTCCTCAGCATCAGTTTCCTTATCAGTAAAATGAAGGGGTTGGATTGGATGATTTTTAAGTTTGCTTCAAGCTGTAAATCTGTAGCCTTAAGGAGATTATCCATGTAACTACATCACTTTTTCCCTAACTGTAGTTTTGCACATAATTTCTGGGACTGCTAATGTGAATTCTGTGTATTTTATTTTTTCCCATATTGATGATAATATATATGCTGAAAAATTGAGAATATAAGCATCAAGTAATTTGATGGAGATAGAAAACTCTAATTTTTCTTTTTTTTTTTCCCTCAAAGATTACCCTGAAGGCAATAATTCAAGTGATTATCTTGCCCAAACAACAATGTATCTTCCAGAAAACTTCACATATTCTCCTTACCATCCATGCCCAGAAAAGCTGCCTTACATGAGTAAGTGAAACCTAATGTTAATTCAGTGAAATGTTTATTTGTGCTATAATTTATACTACACTGGAGCCATTGTCTCATTGCTGTGGGAATTTTCCTCCGTCAGTGAAAATTGCAATCTGTTCATGCCTTCACATTCTCTATCATTCTTGTCCATCTTCTTCCATAGATCCTTCACAAAGGCTTTGGGAAGGAACAATAGAGATCCTTTCATTTAACAGAATAGGAAACTAAGACAAAGTCAGGTTTAATTGACTTGATCAGTATCTCATGGGTAAAATTGGAATTTGAACCCAGTTCATCCTACTATAAAACCTGTATTCTTTCTATTGTATATTGCATTGAGACCTTCCCCCGTTCCCCCCTTCTCCCCTTCTCCCCTTCCCCCCTTCCCCCCTTTCCTCCTCTCTCCTTCTCCCCCCTCCCCCTCTTACTAACTTTACTATGGTGCTTTAAGATTTACCAGTCACTTTACACATATTATTTCATTTGAATCTCGCAATAGCTGTATGAAGTAGGTGTTGTTTTTGCACACATTTTTACAATGAGGAAAATAAGTTGGAGAAATCTTAAAGGATTTGTCCAGGAGTCATAGAGCTAAGTACCTGAGGTAGGATTTGAATTCAGGTCTTCCTGATGCCATGTGCAGTGCTCCCTTGTCACCCAGTTGAACTACAGATTATGGTATGCTAAGATTCTCAATTGTGTGGTATTGCCATGAGAATACTGTTTAAAAAGATGAATTTTTATGCAAGAAAGATCAATTTGGAATTGTTAAAACATTGTTGTTCTGAGTGCAATTGGCCCCACTCTTTTCCTTCTATTTAATTTTAATCCTGTTTATTTTCCATTTATAGTGCATACATATAGATGCTATTTCTTAAATACTTGTTATAAAAATGCAGGCAGGCCTCTACCTAGGTTATATTATCTCAGTCTCACTGGCTCTTGATAAAGCAAGTAGCTCACACACTTTTATTTTTATCTATCTATTTCATTTTATTTTTATCTTAGTCATTGTGAGGCAGGATTGTCCAATAAAAAAGAACACTAAAGCTTGGGGACAGACTCCAAGAGGTCCTGGTTTCTTCACTTATCAGTTGCATGGCAATGAGACCTTTCTGATTCTATTTCCACAAATGGACAAAATAATATTTGAACTTTCTCCCCTTTGGCAATATTGACATAAAGACATAGTTCATAGTTCTTTAAAAGTAGAAAGGGATTTTAGTGATCTGCTAGTCCCAAGGTGTTTTTTTTTAACCTAGGATTTATTGTTTAAAATGTGTGTGTGTGTGTGTGTGTGTGTGTGTATACACATATGTATATGTACCTACATAGATGACTTTAGCATAATTAGTTTCTTTAGTTACACTATGTGTTTTATTTTATACATTTAAAACCACATTCTGAGAAGAGGTCCATAGACTTCATCAGACTGCCAAAGGATCATGGCATAAGAAAAGGTCAGTCTCTGTTCTCTTCTACCCTTTGCATTTTACAAATAAGGAAATCTTAAGGTCTATAGAGATGAAATTATTTTTTCAAAATCATGCAGGTCATAATCAATAGAATTGCACTTTAAAACTCAGGTTTTATAAACTGTAAACCACTATGAATGTGAGTTTATATATTCTTTTACAAAATCTGAAAGTATCATCTGTGCAATAATGAAACTCTTGAGTAATGTTTTTGCCAACGTGTCAGTCTGCATTAGGTATTGTCTGTGATTCCATGGAATTTCTCTTTTAACCTACTGTTGGTTATATTGATTATTATATTAGATCATCATAGCCAGAAATCTTGTTAACAAAATGTGAGAGAATTCCATTAGAAATAAAGGTTTAGGCTCTCAAATTAAAAAAATATTTTATTTTTAATTTATGAAATAAAACAAGCCTTTCTGTAACATAGTAAAATAATAAAAAAGATGATTGCATATGAAGTTGCAAGCCTATTGTGTACAATTTGCTATTTTTAAACATATAATAAATGTATCATGTATATTTCTTTTTTTCTAGCAGATTAGAATCTATTATGACATTCTATAAGGCAGCTATTATGATATTATAAAAGACTAGACTCGGTAGATAAACTCGGGCTGTATTTTTAGGTCTGTTTGTGATCTGCATTGAAATGATTATTAAATCCATGCTAATAAAGTCACTAAAAGAATGTAGGAAGAAGAGAAAACTCAGGACATTGTCTTGGGATCTATGGAGTAAGTATAAGAGGATTTGGAGTAGGAAATGAATGGCGATACAGCAAAGAACACTGAGGAGTGGAAAAGTAAGTGGGAGAAGAAGCAAGAGAGCATAGTTTTTGGCACATGGTCATTGTTCAGTAAATTCTTGATGATTGATTAGGAAATTTTTGTGATAGTACAGGCAAATGATGGCAAGGATCTGTATTAAGGTGATGGTTGTGTAAGTATTGAGGAGATTATGTAATAGAAAGATTGCAGATCTGGAATCCTGGAAGGATAGTGATGATCTACATAGATATAAAGAAATTTGGAAGATGGAGAAGGAGGCATTTGGGGAAATTGGTCAAGTTAAATTCTACAAGGAATAAAAAAACAGTTAATGTTGTATGGAGCTCAGAGAAAACCTTAGAAATAGTAGCACATACAAATCACTGGCCCTGCTTCCATCCTAACTCATCAAACAATCTCTGAAGGGAACCATCAGCTATCCCTGGTAGGACAGACAAGCCAGCCTCGTTGAAACAGCAAAGCACCCTAAGAGAGAGATTAACTTGACAACCACTTCCCCATAGATACTGTAAAGATAACTCAGAATCCTAAGTCCAAGAGTCCTAGAACATCCCCTTCTGCCATATGCTATCAATGAGAGCAACTTTTGTGGAGAAGGGGTCCGTGATCCCTCCATCAGCAATACCCGTTGCAGACTAACTACCATCAACAGGGAGATAAGCTCAAAAGTATTGGGGACAGCAGCACCCCTCCTTCCCACCACGTACCACTGTCTCTGTTCTCACAGCCATTACCTGGGAGAATAGCTCTTGTGGAGATAGGACTTGGCAGTCACTTCTGTGGTGATTGCTAAAGCCACTACACTGAAATGTGTGTGTGTGTATATAATACATTATATTATACACATAATATAATATATATAATATTGTATTATACACATAACATAATATTATTTATAGTATTACATGATGTGACTATATATAGTCACATCTACTGAAGACCCAGAAAAGAAAATTCTCACCAGCAAAATCTTTTTTACTCTCAGTACAGCGAGTGCCCCTTTCTCACCTAAAATTTAAAAAAAAACAAAAAGACAAACTCCTCCAAATAGATATAGAAAATTCTGATGGGGAAGTCCAAAAAAAGTCATAGTGAGTTATTCAACCAGCCCATAGGGAGACAGAAAGGTCTGCAGACACTGGGGATAGGGTCAAGCCAGGACCTTTCTGGGGATGGAATACCCCATCCCTGGAGAGAAGATGTGAACCTAGGCCAGAAGAGGTCTGAGGGGACTCGGCTCAGCTCCGTTGGCATTTTTTTTTAATTAAAGTTTTTTATTTGCAAAATATATGTATGGGTAATTCTTTTTTGCTTTTTTTTCCTTTTTTTTATTAAAGCTTTTTATTTGTATAACATATGTATGGGTAGTTCCCCAACATTGATCTTTACAAAGCTTTCCATTACAAATTTTACCTCCAGTCCCCTCCCCTCCCCTCCCCTCCCCTAGATGGCAGGAAGTCTACTACATGTTAATAATGTTGAAATGCTTGAGAAGTTATGCAAGAAAAATCCTATCTACAAGAAAAAACAAAGAATCAGAGAAAGGCAACACAATGCAAGCAAATGTCAATAGAGATCATGAAAATGTTACGTTGTGGTCCATATTTCATTTCCCTCTCTCTGGGTGTATATGGTTTTCTTCAGTGAACAATTGGAACTGGTTTGAGACAATTCTTTGTTGCAGAGAGCCATGTCCATCAGAATTGATCATCATGTAATACTGTTGTTGTTGTGTATGATGATCTCCTGGTTCTGCTCATTTCACTCAGCATCAGTTCATGCAAGTCCCTCTAGGCCTCTCTGAAATCGTCCTGCTGGTTGTTTCTTACAGAGCAATAATATTCCATAACATTCATATATCGTAACTTATTCAGCCACTCTCCAATTGATGGGCATCCCTTCAGTTTCCAGTTTCTAGCCACTATAAAAAGGGCAGCCACAAACATTCTTGCACAGGTGGGTCCCTTTCCCTCCTCTAAGATCTCTTTGGGATATAGGCCCAGTAGAAACACTGCTGGGTCAAAGGGTATGCACAGTTTGATAACTTTTTGAGCATAGCTCCAAATTGCTCTCCAGAATGGTTGGATCCGTTCACAGTTCCACCTTCGTTGGCATTTTTAAGGTGGCTTTGGGAAGTCCATATTCACCCACGATCCATGAAATGCTCCAGTCCCATCGGTCAAGGACCTGGGAATATTCACCCCAGAAAAGAGACTCAAGAGGGACCTGATAGCTGCATTTGAACGTTAGAAGGGCTGAGACACGGGTGACAGAATCAGTTTGTTCTTATGGCCCTGCAATCTTAAGAACCCAATTTCAAGAAAACTTTTCTAAGTGATTGGTCTTGAAGTGGAATGGACTGCCATGGGATTCCCATCCCTGAGATTCTTCTGGGGAATTTTGAATGCTATATTCTCATGTGGTAGAGCAGTTGTGTCAAATCTAAATAGAAATAGAGAACATTAAAGTGTGTATGTATATATTATGTGTACAATATAATGTTATATATAATATATTATGTGTATAATATGTATACTATATATAATATATTGTGTATAATATAACCTATTATATAGTGTCAATACAGCATATTGATTTCAAAGACCACAAATTAAGCTTATCTGTGCTTATTTATCTATATTTATTTATATGTCTATGCATTATTTATTTATGTTTATGTATTATTTATTTTGTTACATATTTCCTAGTTGCCGTTTTTATTTGGTTTGGGTCATACTCAGTAATGTTGGCACCTGGGACAGTTCAGTAGGAACTATTTTGTAAGGAAGAGACTTTGAGTCACTGCCCTTGAAGAGGAGAAATCTGTTGTTGTGGGGGGGAAAGAGACCCCAATATAATGTGTGAGAGTTTCCCATTTTAATTAATTCTACAAACCCTGTGCTGAACTTTTCTGGTGCCATAACAGTACAAGACCTTTAAGCATTCTCTAAATTTTGGTTCTTTGGGCCTGGTCACTTCACACAAGTCACATATCTGTTTTCAAGACTGAAATTAATCTTGATAGCTTACTGTTTTTGTTGCTCTTTAGTTGTTTTTCAGTTGAATCCAATTTATCATACCGTTTGGGGTTTTCTTGGCAAAAATATTGGAGTGGTGTGTCATTTTCTTTTCCAGCTCATTTTATAGATGAGGAAAATGGGACAAACAGGGTTAAGTGACATAAATTAAGTGTCTGAAGCCAGATTTGAATTCAGGTCTTCTTAACTCCAGGCCCAGTACTCTATCCACTATCTGCCCCTGATGATGATGTGAAAAATAGAATAAATGTGTAGAGTTGAAATAATCATAAAAACTCTAAACTAAAACTAAAGCTAAAACGCATTAAAATGTAAAGTTTAATAGATTTTTTTATAGAGTTGATTGAGAACATAATAAATATCTACATATAAAGTCTTAAAATCAGAAAAAATAATCAACAAATCTCTGTAGATACTATATATATATTTAATAAAATTTATTCATAATAGGATTATTCAGGTTAGTTTTCAATTTAGCATCATCAATAGTATAGAAAAAAGAGAGTATGTGTTTTTTTTTTTAATTTTTCTTAGAGTAGCAGTGACTACTGTCCCTAGAGTTTTATCAAAATATAACTTGGTTTTCAAGGTCAAGTTAAGATGAAATATTTGGTTGAATCTTTTTCAGTAATAATATCAAGGCTTTAAATTAATAATTGATAGTTTTAATATTTATAGATATTTCAGGGTCAAATTTTAACTGGATTTCATTATATTTTTGAGAAGTTGTTCTATCCAACTAGATGTTATAAAAAAATTGCTCTTTCTTAGATATAAGAAGTAAAAAGTACTTAGAATTATTTTTGATGAGTGTAAAAATGTGTGAAATTATTTGAAGCAGTTTTTTATTAATATTATTGTTATATTAATATTAAAATGATTAATTTATTTTTACTAATTTTAATCTTTAAATTACCCCAATAAAGTTCATTTTGGGCCATATTCTTCTTTCTTTGAATTCCATTTTGATTTGCAATTGTTTTTATGCATTTTTTTGGGTCACATACGGGGCATTTCTCTTTCTAGTGTGCAACGTTAATGATAGCTCCATTTCTAACATGAATAATACAGCAAAGCTCTGAGTAACAGAGTTCTGCCTTAAAGGAGTTATGCTAGGTTTCCAATCTGGGTTTAAATAACTCAAAACTAGTGAAGAGGGGAAAGAGAAATAATTTTTCAATAATAAATTTGCTGTGGAAAATTTAAAGCAATGAAGGTAAGGATCATTAAACACATGTTCACTCTAAAAGAGAAGGGAGTAGCATGGGAGTATATGTATTTGTAAAGTTGACTGCAGAACTTGTGAAGGGTAGAAGATTCACATCAAAATATCTAATGAAAATGAATGAGCAAACCTAACCTTTGTAGAATTATAATTTTATTAATCTAGATGTGAGTGGGAAGCCAATTGTTATTTCAAATGAGGCAAATTTTTTCATTACATTAAAATGTTTTATAAAATATGTAGTCAGTTTTTAAAAACATTTTCTCCCAATAGAGGATCATGGAATCTTAGAATTGGAAGGAGCTTTAGAGATCATCTCGTCCGATCTTATCTCCTTTCCTTCTTCCCAAAATATATGCCTGTCTATCTCCTGATACATACATGATAGAGATATCTAACTTCTGCATGAGCATTTCTGATTATAGGGAACTCAGAATTTTATAAGATAGTCCAGATCTTGAAACTCTTCCACATATATTGAAACCAAATTTTCTTCCCCATGACTTCTAGTCCTAGTTTTGTCTTTTGAATCCATACAGCATAAACATATTTATTACATATGATAATCCTATATATATATCTGAAAGCCTCGTTTGTGCCTCCCTAAATCTTTTCCAAGCTAAACCTTTATGCTATCATATATTATATTACTTTAGGTGAAGTAGTTTCTCATCACCAACACTAGGATTATTGTAAAAATCAGAAAGCTTATGTATGTAAAGCACTTTGTAAACCATAAACTACTATAGAAATATTAGCTGTTATTTTTATTTTGATTACCCTGATCTGGATATGGTCCAATTTTTCAGTGTCCTTATTAAAGTGTGGTAAATTGACTCTCTCCTGGTTGTGGTTTGATCAGTCAAGAATATAGTGAAATGTTATTTTCCTTGATCTGGACTCTCTATTTTTAATTGACTTATGATTGACACAACTTACTGACATAACAATTTCAAAATTATCACACAATATTGATTCTGCAGAGCTTTCAGTCAACTAAAATCTCTAGGTAAACCTCTTTCAGGTGAATTGATTTAAAGACAAAAGTCAAGTTTTTCCCAGCCTATTCTTATAAAATTGATTTTTGGAACTTAAACAGGATTTTATTTTTACTTTTATTAAATTTTATCTTATTAGCATTATCTCATTCCAATCTATCAAAATAATTTTGAATTTGATTCTTTCAGCTAAGAATATAACTTTTTTCTAGTTTTTTTGGTCAACCACAAAATTAATAACTATTCCATGTCAAATTGAAACATTAGCCAAAACATAGTATTTTAGTATTAATGCAAATTAGCTTGCATATTAGCACTGAACTTGAAAGAATAAGATTGATTAATAGCATATTTACTCAGGTAACTATGTGCTGATTTGAGGAAACAGTGATTTCTGGTGGCATATTCAAGTAAAGGTGTAAAGTAGACACAATTTGAGTTTTCTTTGTCATTTTGGGTTCTGACCCAGGAAAGGGATATTTCAAGAAAACTAACAGGCACAGAATATTGGCAATTTAATCTTGTATCAAAAGATAAGATTACCTGGTAACAAGATGATCACCTTTACAAGACAAATATCTAAAATCAAACTCCAGATGCCAAAATAATATTAGAGGTAATGAAACTAATGCAATCACTAAAATTAGTTGAGATTAGAGAAAAAGGAGAACTGAGTTTTTATATTTGTTTGATTCTTGCTTCAAAGAAATTTCCTAATATCATCATGAAATATATATATTATATATATATATATATATATTTGCATTATGGTGTTCAGGCTTCTTGACTCTTGCTCATCAAGTATGATGCCATTTCTGGTTAGGGAGCTATCCTATCAGTAAGCATTAATTAAATCCATAGTATGTGCCAGGTACTGTGCTACATAAGTTCTGGGGAAATAAAGCTCTCAAAAAGTTCACAATCTAATGAGGGAGACACATAAAATAACTATATGCAAACAAAGCATATAGAGAATAAAATGGAGATAATCTGCACAGCGTAGGCACTAGAATTAAGGGATTGGAAAAAAGCTTCCTTTAAAAGATGAGATTTTAGCTGGAACTAAATCCAGGATATATATATTTGATTTATATATTATATATATATATATTTATATTTGATTTTAGAGGTGACAGGGAACCACTAGGGCTTATTAAGTAAAGGAATTACATGGTTAGATGTGATTTAGGAGGATCACTTTCACAACTGAATGGAGGATAGCCTAGAGTAGGGAGACCAACAAAGCTATTGCAATAGTCTAGACATGACATGATGAGAGCTTGTGTCTTAAGAGAGAGGGAAGCATATGTAATATATGCTGTGAAAGTAAAATAGGCAGTTCTTTGCAACAGATTGGATATGGAGGTGGAGGTAAGAGTGAGAAATAGAGAATGATATCTAGCATTTGACTCTAAGTTTTCTTTTGGGAGCTCTAGAATATTTAACTTGCCTTTATTCTTTTTTTCCCCCTGAGGTAATTGGAGTTAAGTGACTTGCCCAGAGTCACACAGCTAGGAAGTGTTGAGTGTCTGAGATCAGATTTGAACTTCAGGGCTGATGCTGTATCCACTGTGCCACCTAACTGCCCCTATTCTGTCTTTGAGATCAATGTTTTGCTTGTATGAAGACCATATTTTCTTTTTAACTTCATACCTTTTTGTTCTCTTCTTCCAAATTGTTCATTTCTTTGTATTTGCATTTTCAATCAGTTATTCTTTTGTTTCTTTGATGATCCTTACTATCATAGATTCCATTTTTCTATTCTGTCAATAATTTCCACTGTACAAGTCATAAATTCTGCTGTTTTAAGTATTTCTCTTTTAAAGAGTTCAGGAATCTTTTGCTGTGGGTCCCTGTTGTCTTGAAAATACACAAGGTCTTCAGCCAGCCTTATTATTTGCCAATTAATTTTCCTTTGTCACATATTTATTCATAGATCTTTATCATCAGATTTTTTTTGATCTGGTCATATCTTCCCATTGACTTACCTACTTATGCCCACGGTATTTAACTAAATTTTCTTCCTTCTGAGGTGTGTGGTAGTTTCAGTGTTTTTTTTTCCCTCATATTCTTCTGTTGCTCATTTTCTCACTCTTTGCCCTTTGATGACAGTTTTCCTGAAGGCTAGACCTCAAACCTTTTTAAGCCTCCTCCTGCATGGGATAATTCCCATTTCATCAGCCTCAGACTTTATCTGAAGACATATCTGGAGGGGAAAAAACTGGTCCATCTGGATGCTGGGCCTTTTGGACAGGCCTGTTGGGTCCATAATACTTTGGCATCCTCTTCCAGTTCCTTCTCTTCCTCAGTTCTCTAGCTGAATACTATTGCAGCACAGAGCACTGCAATCTCAGCCAGAGCAATGCTCTTCCTTTTAGTTTTCCAAGTTATTGGGAAATAGGGTAGAGTTGAATTCTTTTATAATCCTCCCAGATCACTGTAGTTAGTGGAGGAAGCTGTGCTGTATGGACTAGAGAGATTAGCTTTCTCTGCTGTTTAGTAGTTGGGTTTTTACTTTCTTAGGGCTCATGGTGTCATAGATGGTGGAAGCAAACAATTCTTATTTTAGAGAAATTTATGAGGTTGTAAGGATTAGAGAAAGTCTAATCCTCTACCCAGAAGTCTATCACTACTAAATGCTAAATTATGCTTTTAGCAATTTTATCTCTCACAACTAACTAGTACCTCTGTATAAATAACTCCTAAATCTATAGTTGCAAGCTCTTGAGCAGCATTTTTACCTGTCTACTTTATATCTAAATATATATGCCCTGCAAGCCCCTTTTACACCATGTCTAAAAGGGAACTTTTCCCTTCAAACTTGTTCTTTCTTTTCAGTTCCCTATTTCTGTCATTTGCCCTATTATTTACATTTTATATAGAAGATATATATTTATATTGATAAGCTTAGTATTATCTTTTACTCTGCTAAATTTGGTTGATTCCGTTTCTCCAGTATTTTTTTTTCCATCTTCTTCCTTTTTTTTTTTGTTAATACCTCATTACCACTTAATGGGCCATGGAACTACTTTCCTAATTGATCTTTACCTTCAGCCTTTACTTTCTCCAATTCATATTTCATATTCCCGGCAGATAAATATTTATGAAAAATTGATCCAGTCATATCACTTCTCCAATCAAAACTTTTCAATGACTTGAATTTCTTCTGAATAAAATCCAAACTCCTCAGCCTTCCTCAAATGGCCCTCCATATCTGGTACCACTTTTACTTTTTAGCCTTATTTCCTATTACTTCATTCCCTGAATTTCACTTTCTAGCTACCTGGATTATCCAGTTTATGTTCTTTTGTTCCCTTGCCTTTTCTCACACTTTCCTGTATATGGAATGCCTTTTAAGATCCAACTCAAAAGCCAAACTTTCTTTTAAGCCTTTTCTGATCCTCCAGTTGGAAATGATCTTTCCTTCTTCAGTGAGCATAATAATGCTTTAGATTTCTCTAGTCAGCTAAGTGTTGCTATAGATAGAGCACTAAAACTGAAGTAGAGAAGAACTAATTTCAAATCCAACCTCAGGCACTTTCTTGTGTGGGATTCTGGGCAAATCAGTTTCTTCATCTGAAAAATGGAGATAAAGGCATCTATGTCTTGAGGTCCTAGTGAATAGTAAGCACTATATAGAGATTAGTAATTATTATTCTTGTCCTTTTTTGCCTGCACTTAATTGTACATGTGTTATATCCCTCTCCTAGATTGTAGTAAGCTCTATATGAGGTAGGAGCATGTCCTGTTGATTATTATGTTTCCCTTGTATCTCTGTTGCATAAATTTTTTTCATCAGCAAAGAATGGAATGGTCCTGACTTTTAATTACTTTGGTTTATGTATTTCCTGGTGAGGAAACTACCTCAGTCAGTGAAGATTCAGGACTACTATGCAGATTATTGTCTTAGAGAGTTAACTCAAAGAAAGATAAATGATACACACAGTAGGAGTTCATGATACCTGCTCCGTACATATCTGGTGCTTAATATTCGAGTGACATTAGAATATTTGCTGCAAACATGAGTAATTTATTAATCTAGTATGCCAAATAAGAGTGTTTAATTCAAGTAAAGAAATTAATTTTCACTGAGTCATTTTAATATTTAGTATATTTGATTCTTTATTGTAAAAAACATTAAAATGTTTTCCTTGCATTTCTTTTTTTATAGGGGGTCTTATCAATGTCAATATGAGTGAAATCAGTTTAGATGAAATTCAACAGGTATTCTCTAAGGATTTAGACATTGGTCCAGGCGGTCATTGGAGACCCAAAGACTGCAAACCCCGATGGAAGGTGAGAGACACTCTTTCATATTAATATTATTATGTTTTGAGTGTGAAAGTATGTTAGACTCGAAGCATGGAATTGATCAGATTAATATTTATTCCTTTGATAAATGGATATCTTTATCTTCATGTGATAGTATAAGGATATTGGCAGCTGTGTTATGATAAAATCATATTTGTAAATATTATCCTTGTTTTTTTAAAGTTTCTAGTAAAAAAGATTTAGTATCGATAGGTAATGATCATATCATACTCTAATACAGTGAAACAAATTTGGATACCTGATTTTGAATCTTGACTCTTTACTTAGAGGCAGTTAGCTGTCAAAGAATAGAGTTCTGCACCTCAAGTCAGGAAGTTGTGAATTTAAACTTGGACTCATACTAGTTGTATGATCCTGAAACAAGGGCCTTCACTTCTATCTGAGTTTGCTCATCTGTAAAATGGGGATAATAAGATAAAATGAGATACACTTATCAAGTGCTTTAAAAAAGCACTTAAAGCATTATATAAATGCTAGTTATTATCATCATTATTGCCATTACTATTATCAATGTTGTTGTTATTTGCTTTATGACTTTGGATCCAGAAAGACATAGTCCAGCTTCTGACACATCCTGGCTCTGGAATCCTGGGCAAATATTTTAGCCTTTTAATGTCCCAAGGAACTGTCTAAGACTAAAACTTGCAGAAAGAAATGCTAACCTGTCCTGGCTAAGAGTTCTTCTCACTTGGGAGTTCTTATACCAATGAAATTACAGGTTCTCTCCCTAACCCTAGATATATGGGTCTATGAATGAAAAAAGAAGCATTTACTAACCACTATTCAAAGTACTGCTAACTGCGGGTGATTCAAATAGAAAAACAACACAGATCCTGCCTTCAAGAGACTCACATTTTTATAGAGGGAGACAACATATAGAAGAGGTCAGATGAACTGAGCTGGAAAGGCTTAGTGGTTTTTAGGGTACAGGAGCAAAGCTTATGGCTAATGCATCTTTTAAAATGTCATTTTCATTGATAATCCATCTTTATTTCAGGTGTTAGACCATTTGAATCCAAAGTGTAAGTGACCTTGTTTCTGCTCTACATTTTCAGCATGCTAACAGGTTGCATCTCCCCAAAACTTTATCCCCACACATTCAAAATTCAGATTGTCAAAAAGTTCTGTAATCTCTTTGCTTTGAACATTTTTTTCCCAGTGATGCAGTTTGCAACTCTTTCATGCCTGATCGTTCTTTGTGAATCTTGTTGGTTTCCCTCTTAAGTCTGTACTCAGATCCATGTATATAATTTGGAACCTAACTGTCTCCTGATACAAAGATAAACATTTGTGGAACACTTGTGCTTTCAAACTGTGATCCTTTGCTTTTTTCATGTGACCAAGACATTTTTCCCTCTAATATATTTCCCTGTTGATATCTTTAACCCTAGTTCCTTAAAGTTAATTATTTATTATATACTGAAGTCTGTGTATATTCACTATGCCCATCTCTGTTGTCCTCTGTGTTATATTCATTTTTAGTTCTTTGGCAACAGTAGTAGTTCATGATTTATAGCCATACAACACCAACAGTAGAGTATTGTTATTAAAAAGATGAACATTTGTTTCCAGGAGAAGTTTGGAAATATCAAAGGAGTTTTATAATTTCCTTAAGTTTCCCATTCTCCTCCTTTGGAATAATTCTGGTTAAACACCTTCTGTCTTCCACTATTTTCCATAGTCTATTCAAACTCATATTCATTGTTTCTATGACATTATCAAACCATCTCATCCTTTGTTGTCTTCTACCTTCAATATTTCTCAATATCAGGGCTCTTCCAATGAATCCTATCTTCTCATTATGTAGACAAAAGATTTAAACTCAGCATCAGTATTTGTCCTTCCAATGAATAGTTTGGATTAAGTTCTTTAAGTATTGAATGATTTACTCATTTCATTTACTCATTTCAAATCATTTACTCATTTCAAAAATCTTCTCCAGCACCACAATTTGAAAGTATCACTTCTGTGGTTCTTCGCTTTCCTTTTGGTCCAGCTCTCACAACCATACCTTGCTGTTAGAAGAACTATAGCTTTGGCTATTTAGACCTTTAGGTGACACTTCTGCTTTTTATTATGATGTCCAAATTTGCCACAGCTTTCCTTTCAAGGAACATCTTTTCATTTCATGGCTAAAATCATCTACCATGATCTTAGAATCCAAGAATATGAGATCTGATAGTTTTTCCATTTCTTCTTCCTCTATTTTCCTGATAAGTGCAACCAGTTGGCAAGATCTTATTTTTTTAATGTTAAACTTCAAGCCAGCTTTTACAATTTGCTCTTTCATACTCATCAAGAGGCTTTTTAATTCTTCTTTACTTTTCCACTTATCAGATTTTCATTTTTGGTAAAATACTTTGGTAGCTTTGTGGAAGATGGATTAGAGAGAGGAGAGACCTAGGGCAGGGAGACCAATTAGGGGACTTTTGTAGTAGTCCAAGTGATAAGTGATGAAGGTTTGAAACTAGAGTGGCCATATGGGTGAAGAGAAGGGGACAATTGAGAGACATGTGGAAGAACTGATAGGATTTAAAAACTTATTAGCTACATTGAGTGAGCAGAAGTGAGGCATCAAGGATGACAGTGAGAATGTGATTCTAGATGTCTTAGGAGATAGTGATGCACTTGGCAGAAATAAGGAAGTTTGGCAGATAGATAGTTTTGGGGAAAATATGAGTGTCTTTTGAATACGTTGCGTTTAGGAAGTTGCCGATGTGGCATTGGCTCTTGGGAGAGATACTGGGGTTAGATTCAGATCTTGTCCATTTGCATAGAGAATATATAAAGTATAAAGAAAGTATATCCAGGAAGAAAAGATTTTTCAAATGCTGATAAAAAAGAGGGAGCCAGGGATGCAATTTCCTCCAAAGGGAGCCAGGTGGGTCTCAGTAAGTGCCAGATGAGTCAGAGGAAATGGTCTGAGATAAAATGAAATTTGCTGATTTTGCATCATGAGTTCTAGAGGTCTCACGTGGGCTTTTTTAGACTAAAACATTTTGGAGTAGGGTGAGATGAATGGGAATGAAGAATCAGGATAGCAGGAATTCTATAGAGAGAATTGTTCTTTAGCATTTCAGTCTTACTGGAATAGTGTCAGAGAGAGTGAGAGTATGCTAACAATCAGGGAATGAAGCATTCAAAGTATCAATGAGTTCTGCTGGTTTAGATTGATGACTAAAAGGATGCAGATTGACTCTTAAGGTTTTGGCACATCTCTTACTGTGTACCGTGTCCTAGGAGGCTTCTCAGAGTCCATGTTTTCCATGAGTTTCTTGAATTGTCTTTTGTAATTTGTCTTGATTTCAGTCACATCCGATCACAGTAGGCATGAACATACGGTTGTATGTTCCTGGCCAAGAAAACTGACCCTTATTTGTTATTGATGTTAATTCTCTCTTCCCCCCCTCCCCGCTATGGAAAATAGAATAAATTGATTACCTACAAAGACTGCAGAAAAAAAATCCAACTATGGGCTTGGGTACAAAAAAACTTTATTCCCTGATGAGTCCCACCTGTCCCCAGGCTATCACATAGAAATTTCTGTTCTTTAAACTTTCTTATGGTTGGAGGAATTACTTAAGGCAGGAAAAGAAGTTTTTTTTTTTTTTTTTAGCTGTTTCATAGCCAAAGAATTCATCATCCAGAGGTCACTTGCAAGTGCTAACCTTTTCATACTTAGGCTGGTGAGTGGATAGTCTGTCATCCGGCCTGTACTTGAATTTTTTGTAGCTCAGGGGAACCTGCCAGAGTTTTCATTAACTGTCATAGTCTTTGAGAACCAAAGGTCACTTTCTTGGCACAGTTAAAAAATTGAGTAAGACTTTGGCTTTTTTATTAAGTCTTTAAAATATGATTAGTATGTCCTGAAAAATAGAATATTTTATATCTTGTTTGATAAACTTATAAAGCTGTGACTTTAGTAGTTTTACATTATATTTTCCTTATTTCTGATTGCATTGGAGTGTTTCATAGAACTTCTATTCATATGGAATTATTTGAAACAGCAAGTGATTACTTGTAGTAGCTTTGATTTGTTTTCTGGGGTAGGCATGATCCTAGTAGTTCACGTTTGATATTAGGACAAAATGAAACGTTTATGTGTCATTCAGCAGTTTTAAAAAATATTTACTTAGCCATAGCAAGAGCATATTAAACAAAACTATGCATTGAGGACACCTTGAATGAATTGAGCTGAGCAAAGCTCCTTTCCCAAGTTATTTATGACTTTCCACCAGCCCATCCTAGGGACCTCCTGGAACACCTGATGACTGCTTTTGACTCAGGTGGCCAGGAAATGGTCAGATCTGGAGAATTGTTTTAAAACTTTCTTCTGTCTATTACCCTCCTCCTCTACTCTCCTCCTTAAAAAAGACTCGGAAAGTGTTAGAATATTGTTCCCACCATAATTTGTCAATTAATAACCTTAATTAGTAATACTTCTTATTGAAATCTCAACAAGGCTGCACATACTATAACAGAAGAGATTGAAAGTTTGATGGTGTCTATTTGCACTTTATCTACCTGTGTCTCTTCTTCATATATAAATACAAATAAATACAAATCAAGTTACCTGCAAAAATAAAAATATTTTATTTATGTATTATTTAATAACACCCATAAGTAAAATTCTATTTTGATGTTTCTTCATAATATAGAGATGACCAAGGGATCTTAAAGGATTTAACAGCAAAATGAAAGCTTTAATGGATCTTAGATAATATTATCACTGTGATTATTTTTTTTGTTTATCCTTCATCCTGAAGAGAATCAATGACATCAGGAGGGTAATGTCTTGACTTGCAAATGAATTGCATTTAAGTGATGCAGTGTTGTGTAAAGTCATCAGCCCCAGTTTCTCCTCCAGAGTTACCAGAGACCAGTGGCAAGGCTTAGGTCAGGATGACTAGTGATGGTCCAGGATGCATTAAGAGATGTTGGCCTTTTAAAGCTAAGGTCTTCCCCAGGTATGAGGTGACATCTGTTCATTAATGAAAGGTTAGTTAAAAATGGAAGCTAAGGATGACCTGGTTTACCTTCACCAAGGAATCAATTAGGGAAGGGGTGACTCTCAGAATTTCTAGCCAAATCAGACACAATTGCTGTTTACCTGATAGTTTCTACCCACCCCACTATCCCCAAACCTTTCCAAGGTTTCTTTTGGATGAGGAACTCTTAGAGAGCAGACTATCTGGTGAGGCAGTTAGCTGATGCAGTGGATAGATTAAAGGGCCTGGAGTCAGAAAGAATCTTCTTTTTGAGTTCAATCTGGCCTGAGATACTCACTAGCAGCATGACCTTGGAAAATGGCAAACTAACTCAGTATTAAGAAAACCCAAAAAGGGTCATGAAGAATCAGCTATGGCTGAAAAACTACTAGCCAATAGACTGTCTGTGGAACTTAATAATAAAAGAATATACTTTATAAGATTTGTAAAAAAGTACTTTATGTACATCACCTCATTTTAGTATCCCAACAATCCAGGTAGGTAGGTACTATAGTTATTCCCATTTTATAGATGAATAAGTTAAAAATCAGAGAGGTTATGACAATTATGATTATTAGTATTATTATTACCATTATCCAGTATTTACATAATATTTTTACTGTGTGGCAGGCACTGTGCTAAGCATTTTATAATTATCTCATTATGAGACTCACAATAAGTCTGAGAGACAGGTGCTATTATTATCTCAATTTTACAGTTGAGGAAACTGAGGAGAACAGATCTGAAGTGACTTGTTCAGGATCACACAGCTAGGAAGTATTTGTGGTTGGATTTCTACTCAATTTCTACTTCCTGACTCCAGCTCAACGTTCTATTGACTACCCTACCTAGAAAGGCTTTTGGTATTGATCTAGTGTCTACTGTTTGATCTCTAGTTCAGTTAAGTTCAAAGAAGCTGATTTTTCTGATGACCATAGGAAGATGATTTTTATTTTTTTTTTTGGGACAGCAATTTTTGAAGACTGCTACTGAGTCAGAAATTGTGATATTGGCAATCTCTGTCGAGATTTATAGCAATGAAATCACAGATCTTTCAAATACTGCAGTAATAACAAAAGATTTTGAAATTTGTAAATTAAAAATAGTGAAAGAATAGCATATATGTCAAAACTAATTTAACATATATTAAAGTAATTCATGAAGGTGGCATATAGTGATCAAATATTGAGAATGCTCAAGTTTTGGTTTCTTCAAAAATCAAAAAAGCCCCATGGAGGAATATAGATTCAAGTGGGTCATCTTTTAAGCTAAGTTTTTTTTTTTACTAAAGTGTCTCAAAATCATCATTAATGGCAGCATTTGCATTAAAAATTAAATATTAAATCATTTGGGAATTTTCATACTTTATCTTTATAATTTTTTTATACTGACATGAGATTTTCACTTTTTTGTTTTTGTAGGTGGCAGTTCTCATTCCTTTTCGTAATCGCCATGAGCATCTTCCAATTTTTTTCTTGCACTTAATACCAATGCTACAGAAACAGCGATTGGAATTTGCTTTTTATGTCATCGAACAGGTGAGACTCTTTATTTAAAGTGGTAAATAAATGTTAAATTCTGAGATCTTGTTCATTAAATGGATTAGGATTTACATTATTTATCAGGGCAACTAATGGTCATGTTTTTAATATAAAATTTTATTTCAGATATAGTTATATTCCACCTTGCAAAATTGCCTTATTTGATCACTCTTTATTTAGATATCATTTTAAGATAACAATCTTTAAGTTACAGCTAATGTTAACTTGTAGTGCTAATATCACTATCTCCTTCCCCCATCATTTGTATCCCTTAAAAGCCTATGTTGTATTGCTACATCCACTGAAAAACCTTTACTTTTAGGTAGAATTAAATTCGAAGTGTTTTTGCTCTCTTTATAGAAGTTGGATATCTGGAAACTGGATCTTTCTAAGATTCTTTCTCTCAATTATTCTCATTGTATACAGAATTTATTTTTTTTAATAATTTTTTATTTTTCAAAATACATGCAAAGACTATTCAACATTCACCATTGCAAAACCTTGTGTTCCAAATTTTTCTCCCTCCTTCCTTTCTTCTTTCCTCCCTTCTTCCTCCCTCTCCTAGACAGCAAGTAATCCAATATAGGTTCAGAATTGTATACAGAATTTATGATACTTTATAATCAGGATATACACAAGAACAATATGAAGAAAACTACAATTGTTTTTTGGAAATATGGACCTAAGTAATTAGACAAATGAGCAATTGATAGTATAAATCAGTATAATAAGTTACATTGCTACTTGTAATTATTTACTTATACAATGCCATGCCAAGCAGACTACCAACTACCTAAGTATTGTTTTATAAAATTACAGAATTAGAAAAAGATAATGAAATGCACATGGGAAAAGTTCAACAATCTTAAAAAAATTGATGATAGTAATGAAGGGAGTCTAACAATGCCAGATCTCAAACTATACTAAAAAGCAACTATTAAAAACACTACAATACTGATTAAGAAGCAGGTCAGTCAGTGGAACAGATTAGGCTTATAACAAGCAAAGGTGTCATACTCAAGTATTTGTTAAATACAGAAGCTCTAGCTACTGGGTTAAGAACTCAGCGTTTGACAAAAACTGCTGGGAAAATTGATTAGTAGCAACGTAGAAGAAATTAGATTTAGATCAGCACCTTATACCTTATTCAGAATTAAACTCCAAATGTATACATTCTGTAGACATAAAAGGTTACATCATTAAACAATTAGAGAAGCATGAGAAAAAATTCCTATCAGATTTATAGATGATTGAAAAGTTCATGATTAAACAAGCAATAGAGAGGATCGTAAAAGATAAAATGAATAATTTTGTTTATATAAGATTAAAAACTTTTTTGCATTAATAAATCTAATAAGCTAATAGAGAAATAATTAACCAAGAAAAATATTTATAGCAGGTTTCTTGAATAAATACCTCATTTAAGGAATTGATTCAAATTAATAAAAAAAGAGCTATTCTCCAATTGACAGTGATCTAAGACAAGAACAGACAGTTATCAGGAGAATAAATTAGGCTATTTATAGCCAATTGTAAAAATACCTCAACTGCTAGAATTAGTAGTTCTAATTACTAATTAGAAAATTGTCAATTAAAGCATTCCTGAGATTCCACCTCACACCCTTCAAATTAATGGCAAAGATAAAAAAGATAATGATAATATTGAATGGGTTGTAGTTAGATAAACATATTGATACACTGTAGATAAGCCTGTGAATGGTAACAACCAATTTAGAAAGCAATTTGGAATTATATACAAAAACTTTGTAAAAAATTGTGCCCTCTGATTCAGTTAAAATCCTGCTAAACTTATATCCAAGAGATCAAAGGAAGAGGAAAAGGTCATTATGTATGCTAATATTTGTAAAAACTCCTTTTGTGGTGATCACTGGAAACTAAGAGGACCTCTTCACAGTTGAGGAATGGTTGAGTAAGTTGTGGTATATGAGTTAACTATTAGATTATAAGAAATAGAGGGTTTCATAAAGACATGGAAAGACTTACGTGAACTAATACAGAATGAAATGAACAGAACTAGAACAGTTTGTACCATAACATTAATATTATAAAAATGAATATTTTAATGAATTTTATAAATTAATCAAGAGTGAAATAAGCAGGATTAGGAGAACAATATTTTTTTAAACAATTGCAATAATATTATACAAAACCAAAAATCTTTAAAAGTTGCAACAAGTATCATTGGTACAATGACCATTCATAACTCTAGAATATCAGTGATAAAATATACTTGCTTACAAAGTGGTGATAGCTTTTGGGTGCAGAATAAGATGCATATTTTTGTATACATCAATTGAGGGTAGTTGCTTTGTCTTCTCCTATATAATGCATATTCATCTCCTTCCATAAATCCTTCATAGTGGATCTACTTTTGGATATACCTCATTGGAGCCTATATTTGTCTCCACTGTTTCATTCATAGAAGTTCCATACTTGAGCTCTCTGTTTCCCATATTCTTGTTATAGCTTCTTTTTAGGTCATATGTCCTTAATGGTATTTTTTTTTTTAATGTTACTTTAAAGAAAGTCATTTTTGGTATGTGCTTTAGCTTCTCACTTAGTTTTTTTTTTTTTTTACATTGTAAAGATTAAACAGTGTTGATTATTCATAGATTGTGGTGTTCCATCATTCACAGTCATATAGCATCACTATTATATTATGTTATGTGTGTTTAACTATGCATATTTATTCCCCATATTTATAGCCATGTGTAAAGAATGTATTATTTAAAAGTATTTTTGACAATATATAATTTATAAAAATGCAATGTCTTTTTAGAGTGCTATGGACTATCCATATAAATAAATGCTATACCTGTTTTCTAGTTCAAGATTTGTCAAATGAAAATCAGACAATAGGCAATTTAAATGTGAATTAATGTACTTTTCCTATTCTTTTGATTTCCATTTTATTTTACTGGGAATGCTATGGATGTACAACAAAATTCTGGTTTTTTACAGTGTAGGCAGATGTTTGTTTTTTCCTAGCCTATTAATTATGGGGAGCAGTATTTAGGATTAGAAGACAGTTGAACAGATAAATATAGGTGGAGTCCCTATACAATTTGAAGGTATAATTATTTTTGAATACTATTTACAAAGCTATTGCAAATGTGACTTGAGCTATGAAAATGGGTAGTAGTTGAATTGACCTTGATGTTTTTAATGACTATTTGCACTTTTTGTTTGTTTTTAAGGAACAGGTGTTCCTTTTTTAAAAAGACCATAATTAGTTTTATGGAGTGGCTGAAATTTTTCAAGTGGTATTGTTTCAGGAATCTAACCAAGTAATACAATGCATGACAAAGCAATAGAACTGATTACCTTAAGACAGTACAAACTATTCTCAATGTCCTATAGTTACATCTTGTATCATTTCATAATTATAGCCTTTTAAAAATAAAAGTACTAGTTCTTTTTTTCCAGGGCTTGATAACTTGTCTACTTTTTGTTTGTTGGTCATCTTTTTTTCTGGTCTTTGTTGTGGTTTCTTATTTAATTATTTCTCCCCTCTTCATGCTTTTCATTCCCTTAGATTTCTTATACTTTGGTTACATAAGGAATCACAATGAAGAATTTCAATTTGCTCAGACTTCCAGAATTATATATTCCTTAATGTTCTGCTTTGTCTTTGATGTATCATTTAACTTTAACTCTCACCAACAATCCCTATTCAGATAAACTCTTTCACTGTTGTTATGATAATGATGCTATCACTACTTCCGTGCCTTAGTCCTTTTAGTTTTTATCCTTTTCTTTTCAACATCTGTTTTTACCTCCTGGAGTAATCACATTTTTCTCCCATTATTTACTTTACATGTTGGCAGTTGCTTTTAAATCTCTTAAATTTCTTCCCAGACTCATGGCTCTATCTATCTGCTATCCTTTTAGATGTGGTTTAAGCTCAGTGTCTTGAATTTGATCATAGTAAATAGTATACATATTTTTTCTCTGTCTATAATTTTTTTTACCATTTTGCGATAATATAATTTTTATTTTTTCCCCTTCCAACCATTTTTCCAATTGCTAAAATTTAGCACAGTCTTTTTTAATGGTGCATTTCTATTCCAAATATGAATGCTTTTTTGTGTTCTGGATATTTTTGATTCTAATTTTTGGACAGCTTCTCTTCTGATCTCAGCTTTTATTTCTTATACAAAATCTTATTGTCAAAGATAAAATCATAAAATTTCAGAGCTGAAAGAAAATTCATAGAACTCATCTAGTCCAAACTTCATGTGAAAAGTGGAGTATTTCTGTATCATCCATGACAAGCATCCAGTCTTTGAAAATTACTAGTTTTAAGCTTTTCCATTAGGCTTCTTCCATAGCAATAAAAAATTCAGATTTCTCACGTACAAAGCTCATTAGTATCCACTACTTCATGACTTAATTTTCTTCTCTATTCTTTTTTCCCTCCTCATGCATGTCTTTCAGCTTCTCACCCTAGAAAAACTCAGGGACTTCTATCACTTCTTATTTGTACAAATATTTCTTTTTCTTAAATTTTGTTCCTAATTCATATGCAATGTGCATATTTCTGTTTATAACAAAACCAACTTGTAATACTGGCATTCATTTCATAGTCATCACTAACATCATCATGTTCTAGTCTATTTCCTTCTAGAGAAGGAAGCAGCCATAATATTCTGTCAGTATACTGTGTCATATTCATCAGTCTCTGCTATTTGCTTCTCTTGAAAATCCAGCCCTTTATATCATTACTATTTAAAATAAGTTTTTAATAATAGTGGGGGATCTCAACCTCCCTCTCTCAGAACTTGATAAATCAAACCACAAAATAAATAAGAAAGAAGTTAAGGAGGTAAACAAAATGTTAGAAAAGTTAGGTATGATAGATCTTTGGAGGAAATTAAATGGAG